>JAJHZJ010000121.1:5160179-5755001 GCA_023548195.1 Bettongia penicillata ogilbyi | reverse complement strand
TGAACATACTCAGTAGGGGCATTTGTCTGTAATTTTCTTTCTCTGTTTCAGGTCTTCCTGGTTTAGATATCAGCACTATATTTGCATCAAAAAAGGAGTCTGGTAGGACTCCTTTGCCTTCTTTTCCCCCAATAGTATTGGAATTAGTTCTTGTTTAAATATTGAGTAGATTTCACTTTTGAACACTTCTGACTCAGGAGTTTTTTTCTTAGGGAGCTCATTAATGGCTTATTCAATTTCTTTTGCTAAAATCGATTTCCTGATCTGTTAATCTGGGTAATTGATATGTTCATAAATATTCATTGAATTTGCTCAGATTGTCAGATTTATTGGCATATACTTTGGCAAAATATTTCCTAATGATTGTTTTCATTTTCTTTTGAGCTTTGCCCATAAGTGTTCTGACATTGTTATTTTCTTTTGAGTTTGTGTCTTGGTCTTCTCTGTAATAAAAAAAAAAAAGCTTTCTGTGTCAGGATTCTTTTTCATGGGTGATTTTTGTTCTTCATTTTTGGCCTTTTTCCTTTTTTAAAAAAATTTTGAATTTTGCTCCCAAGCTGGGAGGGACACTCAGACTTTTTTTATTGCAACGGCTTCAAACCCTTGCTGTTCACCTGATGTTGCCCGTGCCAGTCTGGCCACTGGTAGTTGCTTGTTGACTCCCATACCAAACACTTGGCATCTACTTGTTTACCTAGGGCTATGCTGAAGCATGTGGCAGTTCTCAGAGCTGACATCAGCCTATTCCCCTGGTTATGCTGAGGCACTGAGGGGTCCTGGCATTGGCATTTGCCTGTTCCACCACATTGGGGCTCAAGATCTACCACTGGTTAGTTGAGGTGGGTCTTGCTGCTGACTTGCTAGTAAGCTTCCTGTCCTGGATTATGTTCCCCACTTACCCAAGTGAGATAGACTTTTCTTGCTAAAAGATCATTTCACATCTTTTTTACTGGACCTACTGTTCCAGGATTTGTTTGGAGGCATTATTTTGTGTTGTTTGGAAGTAAATATGGGAGAGTTACGATTTACTGCTTACTCCACCATCTTGCTTCCAAGAAATTATCAAAAGTCAAGTATTTTAGTATGGTTCATTAAAGGATAGGATGGTTATTTTGGTACTTCTTTCTTTCTCCATTTTTTCTGACATCTCTTAATTCTATGATCTCACAATTACATGGTTATTTAAGGAGGTTGACCTTAAGAGTATCACATGTTGCTATGGCAATACTGACTTCTGTGTATGTCCTAGACATAAACTTGACTTTATTTTTTGTCTTTTAGATCTTTATCGGTTTTTCCCTTCTCCTCATTTCCACCAGAAAATTTTAGTCACATCAGACGTCTCGTAGTCACATCTTCATTATATTATTTTCCTTAGGCACAAATTATCTTCAGTACTCAATCAGACAGTGATGTTGTCATGGAGCTGCTTATAATCCAGCTTGATGTGGATAGAACCAAAATATAAATCACTAACAGTCTGTGAAAAAGTCTTGCATTGGAGGACTGAGAGTGTGTAAATGATCTGATTCAGAGATATCATCAGTTTTTTGTTGGAAATAGCCTCTGGGCATTCATGAGATTGGAAAAAAAAAAGGCTGCTTCCAGACTCACTATGTGCACTTTGTCCCTCTGCTGTCTGGTGACAGTGTTTTCTTCAGTGGTCCAGCAAGTATTTAAAGACCTAAGGCACTATTTTTCTTGACTGTGTAATGAGTCATACATTCATTTCACTTCCTTTTACTCAAAATACTAAAGGTCTTATATTTTATCTTTTCTCAACCATCCCCCATTCCCTGCAAAATTATACACAACTTCTGTTGAATAGTGCTATCATACTATTAAAGTTGTGGAGTTCTATCATTGGGAAATCAATACATTTAATTTGACAGATCATTTTGTACAATTTATCATCCCTCCTTCTATGACACTCTCATCTCATCCCAACCTTCACCATAATGGCAGGTGAGAACAGAAGGAATTTTGCTACTAAAGTGGTGGGTGGCTAACTGCCAGCATGTCAGTTGTATGCACATATATTTCTATTTCTTCCCATTTTTTTTCATTTGATAAGTAGAAAAACAGAAGTGATATAGGGAAGAGAGGAGAGTGTTACCTTTTGCTTACTAGGCCTTAGTTTCCTAGTTCTTTGCAAATATATGTTTTCCATTTTTATTACTTCCCTCTTAGAAAACTGTTACTTCTGCAATATATCAACTTAGATCACAATAGGAAAATGATATCCTGGGTATTTTTTACTATGCTGATCAGTAGACTAAGAATGTATGAGATATTTTTGTTATATTCAAATGAAATAAAGGACTCAGTAAGCATTTAAATCTGTTCCACTAAATATGGTATGAGGACTGATACACTTATTTTTACACGTTAAAGATTTTCTGAAGTTGGGCCAGCTTTTGTTGAACAAGGTCAAGTAAAGGAAGCTAAGTTCTATATTGGTGTTGCACTGACTTAAATTCATTTGTTTATTTTGAGATTCATTTCCAACTTCTGTATACCACTATATCCATCTGTTCTTGTTATAAATGGTGTTATTTTAAGAATGGATAAATGTCTATATTTTTATAAAAAATGTATTTAACAATAGTAACTATCAAACATGCTTTCATTCTCACTTAGCTGTTCTCACTTCTAAATGCCTTAAAAATATTTCAGCTTTTGTAGCATCAGCTACATTTCTCTAGAGTAAGAAGGATAGATATTAAGGGTGAGAAAATCAGGAAAGCAGTATAGATTTTATTAATTGAATATATTTTCTAAAATGAAAATGCAGATCTAAATCATGACATATTCTACTTTCATTTGAATTCAAAAAATATTTATTAAATACTAAGTATATACTATATGTTGTGCTTGTGGCTGGGGTTATAATACCAGTAAAAATAAAATAAAATGTCTTCTAGGGTTTCACATTCACTAGGTAAACATGCGACAGCGAACCAGGGAAGGATGTCCTTTCATGGCAATCACTGATAAATTATGTTTCTATATATATTCTTTTCTCAAGTCTAGTTGCTTAATTTCTTTTTCCTTGAATAAGGCATTTAATAAATAACCTTAGCAGAGCCAGTCACTCTACTGGGGAATCCATTATATAGAATGCGAATGTGCTTTCCTCTACAAAGATACTAGCATGAGATAGAAGCTATTATTTCACCAAATAACACTGAGCTTGCAAATATGCATAGAATCTCTAAGAAAGATTCAAGATGCAGAATGAGACATATTTTTGGACATGGCTAATGTGTGCATTTGTTTTGTTAGGCTGTTCAAATTAGTTAAAAAGGATTTTGTTTTTCTGTTTTCTCAATGGGGAGAAAGAAAATTTTAATAAAGAAAAATGAAAATAAAAATATATCATATTAGTGAATTCAGTTTATCTGCATACATGCAAGTGATTATGAAGGTGGCATACAATCAATCCATCTTAGCTTTCATCTGTGCCTTTTGAAACTAACCAAATCCTGTGAATTGTACTTCTATGATATCCTTAAATTCTATACCCTCCTTTTCATTCCCACTGGTACTTCTGTATCATAAACCTTCATTTTGACCCTTCTGGATCATATCTCTTCCTATCTATTTTTCATATCTCTAACAGAATAAATTTTCTCTGCATATTACTCACCTGCTTAAAATCTTTTAATGACACCCTATTCTTATGTAATTTAAAAACATAAACAAAAAAAGGTTTTTCTACATTTCCTCCTTGATCTTCCCTCTACATTCCTATAAATGTGACAGATTTCTGTCAAATTGGATTATGTGTTGTCCTTGTATGCCTCCACCAGCAATTTCTTACTTTTGTAATTTGTTTATGCTGTACTTAATTAATGCAGTGCCCTCTCCGCCAAGTTCTGATTTTTGAAATTCCACTGCTCAAGGACCTGTTTAAATGTCACCTCTTCCAAGAAGCACCCCTGATTCCCTCAGAAGTCATTTTTCTTTGTTCTGACCCTTGATAGCATTATTACACATCTTATGTTCTTATTATATTCAATTCTCCACTGTCATTTTCAGTATTTCTGTATGGGTCAAACCTTCCCATACACACATGTGCACACTAGATTGTAATCTAAATGATGTCAGGACGTGGTGCACAGCAAAGCACAAGACTTCCTTTTATAACATTGATTATTAAAACTTCAGTTCTAGTTATAGCTCTTAACTTTGGCAAGTGATTTAATCATTGTGTATTTTAGGTTGTTGTGAGCAAAATGTTTTGTAGACTTTAAAACTGAATATAAATAAGAGCTATTAATTGTATCCATATCTCCAGGGCCAACTACAGAATTTAATAATTAAAAAAATAATTGCTTGATTGAATTTTGGGCTTCAGAAGTTGAAAGCCATGCAAAATCCTGAAATAATCTGGGTCCTTTTTTAACAAAGTTTATGAAGCATTAGGAAAATTAGATCTGTGAAAATTATATGCATAGATTTTCATGGAATAATTTTGTGCACGGAAAAAAAATTGCAAATGACTTCATAACTGTTCTTAGTGGTACAAAGTACAATTATTGAATGTCAGAACATAGTGATTTGTTTTTCATTTCTGTGGAGGATGGAACCAAGTATAATGAACTGAAATTGTGAGGAGACACAAAGAAAATCTGACATACAGTATCACTCCCTTGCACATTTGCCAAAGGAGATTGTAGAATTACCTTCTACTGAGGCCTCTAATAACACAACACATCATTTTTCTGGGATGGTTTAGTGCCAGAATTGCTCAAAGAAAAAGGCCAAGACTGAATGTCCTGTCAGCTATGATAGATTCTGATTTTTTATTATAACTGGGCTTCTTATGAGATGAAGCATTGTACCTTTTTTTTGGTGTGTCCCCAGCACTTAGCACACTGTAAGTACTTAATAAATGCCAAGAAAAAGTAGGGTTAAATCCTGCTTCTGATAAAACTTGGCTAGATGACCCCTAGAGAAATTGACCTTTCAGTGATCATGGCAACTCTCTCAGAATATGTTATAGAGAAGATGTGTACCTGATGGAGTTTTCTCATCACAATATTCCCTTCACTACAGAAAAGATAGACTCAGTCATTATTCTGGTCATTCCTAAATGAGAAGGAAAAAATGGATTCCTAGTTTGCTGATATCTTTCATTTTCTCTGCATGACAATTCAACCTCTAGGGTTAACTCCTTATAAATCTTGGTTCAGTGAATGATGGATGCATGAATGAAGAAACATTTATGAAATGCTTACTATGTGCAAATGATTGTACTAAATGCTAGGGATATAAGTAGAAAAGGAGAGATATTCTACAAGAATTTGGGGCGAAAACACACATAAAAAAATTTCTTCTCCAAGTCAAATGGAAAGGTCTTATAGTCCTTTGGATGCAGTGGCAAAGCAAATGGTAACACATCTTCTTTAGTTTCATTTTCACTGATAAAATCATCTGGGTTTTTAATGTTAAACCATTTGATAGTGCTGATGACTATGATAGTAAGAATTTTCTTTCCAGAGGATATTAGTAGCTCCTGAAAAAGAGGTTGCCAGGCATATCTCCATGGCTCTAAGGGATTAGACCCAATGCAGTACCAGGGATCTGCATATACTGCCCCTTATCTGCTTGGTGGTAGTAATTGGTCAATAGTGTACACTCAAACCCACAAAGTCACTGACTTCCTTCATCTTTGTTTGAGTAATCCCCTATGTCTGCTTTTACACCCTTCTATTATTTGTGTTTGTGTCATCTTCTAACTGGTAAAGAATAGATTTGATCACTGTGGATGGTGTTAAAAAAAAGATAAATAGATATGTCACCTTTTAATCTGTTTGTCCTGGAAGGTATAGTTTTAGCCAGCACATTGTATGCATTAATCTCCTGGAAATGTCAGATTTGTAGCATTCCATTTACTTATCCTGACTCACAAATGTATATAAAGGCATCATTTTATCAGACTTCCTCTAAAGTATAACATGAGAATTAGATTGAGAATTTAAAGAATCACATTTAGAAAAAAGGAAAATTGAAAATGACCAAAACATTTGCTTGGACAGAAATAATATTCTGAATTAAGGTGCTGTCAAGCAGAGATGTGGAGACTTAGCTAAAGTCTACTTTCAATATCAACTCTTCTTGCTTTTGAAATTTTCCTTTGTATTTCAAGGAATCCATGGGATTGAGTATCTTATCATTTCTCTCTCTCTCTCTCTCTCTCTCTCTCTCTCTCTCTCTCTCTCTCTCTCTCTCTCTCTCTCTCTCTCTCTCTCTCTCTCTCTCTCTCTCTCTCTCTCTCTCCCTCTGTCCAGGAAGGGAATCCATTAATAAAAACTTCCCCACCCGACTTGGAAAGTTGTCAGTCCCCTGACTCCAGAGAAAAAACTAGGTTCATCTGACACTTAAATAAAACTTTAATATTTTAAGGATTTATTTTTTCATTACTGTGCATATTCTATGGATTACAGCCCTTGTTTGCCTTTGGGAGATATTTCTGCAGGCATTTCTATGACCCAAAACAAACAAGTCTCCACACAAAATAAAACCACTTATTGGTGGGCAGCATTCTGATCCTGATGACCCCCTCTGACTCTACGCAGGATGAACCTCTAAAAAGAGCCACAACCTCTGCAGCTTCTTAGGAGCTGTTAAAGCTTTCTGGCTATTGTCATAGCTTCTCAAGGAGGAATAAATTATATTTTAAACACACATGCTCATACTTCATATAATAGAAACTGTTGAATTTTCCAGCTTCTATCCATTATCATTAGAGAGAGCTAAAAGAGGGAGTTCCATTACTGAAAGCTCTTTGTGCACATGTCCACTACAAATACAGAACACAAAACTGCCATATTGGTGCACTGTTCCATTTAAGGATAACTAGGTCCCAGTTAGAAACTCTGTCTCCATGCTCACCCAAATGCTTAGTGATAGGTGCTTCCATAACTCATGAAACTCCTTTATTATTCCAAATCCACATTTGGTTATGTCACTTCATAATCAGTAAATTCCATTGGTTCACAATAGTGAACGCCCATGATCAAAATATAAAACACTTTTTAAAGCCCTTTTTAACTTGGACCTTTCCTTTTCAGTCGTATGGGTTACTTTCCTCTACTATCTCTTTGATCCAGTGACTCTGGCCTCATGTCAGTTACACAAGACCCTCCACCTCCTGACTCCATGCATTTTTATAGGCTATCCCTCATACCTCAAATGTTCTTCCTTCTTACTGTACCTCCTAGCTTCCTTGAAACCTCAGCCAAAATTCTACTATTTTTGTGTGCAAAATATATTCTGATTCTTCTTCATGTCAATAACTTCCCTCTGAAATAATTTTAATTCATCACATATATATTTATTTCTATTTTTTTTACATTTATCGACACCCATTCGATTATGAGCTCCTTAAGGACAGGGACTATTTTCGTCTCATTTATATCCTCAGCCTTTAGCATATTACATCCTTTACCTCCATAAACACACAGGAGGCACTTCATCAGAGCCTGTTCATTTGGCCCTGTGGAAAGGAAAACAAAAGCTACTGTTGACTTCTCAAAATTTAACTCCTGTAGAATTTAAATGTAGCCAAAAAGCCTTTCTACAACATCAGCTGCCTGTGAGTGTCAACCAGGGTATATTTGTCTTTAAATGTAAGGAAACAGCATATAATAAACACTTGCCACATGCCAAGTACTATGCAGAGTACTAGGGACCAAAACAGAAAAATGACAATCCCTGATATCACAGGACTGTGTGAACTTTGGGAATCAATAGAAGAAGAATGGTCTCCATCTACTGATGATTAGGAAGAAGGTACTGGATCCAAGGGCCAAAATGGAGTGAGGTTTACCTGCAGCAGATGTAGAAAGGGGATGAGCACCCAGCCAAGAGTGATCATCCAGAACCTGATAAGTTCTAGTCAATGGAGATCACAGTGAGGGAGGAGAAGAGCTCAGGGAGGTCTCATCTTCCCAACTTGCAGACAGCTAATGCTAGGCTTTCCTCCTCTGGGTTATATCCTCCTCAGCTGTTAGCACAGTATTAAAGCACATATGGGGATGCTTAATAAAGGCTTAAAGATAATTTTGGTTTGTACGTGTGGTGGTGTCAGTAATAATATATAGGTATGAGCCAATGTTTACATAGTGCCATGTGAAGAGGCAATAGACAACATGGTTTAATGGACAGAGAAAGTCAGGCTCAGTGTCAGGAAACTCTAGATTCACCTCTTGCTTCAGAAATATATTGGTTTTGTGACTGGGGACATTATTTACCCTTTCAGTGCACCCAGGCTACTCATTGAGACTAAATTCTAGAGAGCTGCTCATTTGTATTGTCAGAACAAGTTTCATTATTGGCAGTTCCATACACCCTGGACTATAAAATGTATATAAATCGAACATGGCAGGTGGAGGATGGGAGGCAAGGTGGGGCAGGACAGGAAGTTAGTCATACTAATGTCTTATTATTTCCTTTATTGTAGTCTGATGTTAGAAAAGGAGCAAAGGGTAACTTGTATAAAGGCTGAGAGTAATCAGGGTGAACTCAAAAGCATTAAGGGAATTTGAAGGAAATCAGGAGGCAACCCTGAAGCTAATTTGATAAACCCTGACCCCTTCTTGCAGTTCATTTTTTTTAAAAATTTATTTTGTTTTTTGAGAACTTTTATTTGTATAAAGTCAATACAAAGGTCATTAACAGTTAATCCTTTTATTATGAACTATCATTTAGAGGAGAGGCATAGCTAAACAGGATGCACTGTCTGATGCACTGAATGGAGGAAGCTGGAGAGAGCCTTAACACTCCCAAGGTCCTAAGAGTTGCTGGCCTCAGGAGGACCTGAGTTCAAATGTGACCTCAGGCATTTGTGAGCTGTGTGACTCAGGTCAAGTCATTTCACCCTGTTTTCTTCAGTTTCCTCATCTGTAAAATGAGCTGGAGAGGGAAATGGCAAAGCAGTCCAATATCTTTGCCAAGAAAACCCCAAAGGGGGTCATGAAGACTTGGACATGACACACTCAACTCAGCAACACTGAATGTAGGTCCTTTGACCGTGAGCCACTGTTCTTTGAACCCTATTGTACTTCCTCCTTAAGAAATTATGTTTTCCTTTTTAATGAGTTGCAAATTTGCTATATAGTGAATCTAGCAAATGTCTGAGGCTGGTTTTGAACTTACAAAGATGAGTCCTCCTTATTCC
Organism: Bettongia penicillata ogilbyi; assembly: GCA_023548195.1. Taxonomy (NCBI): domain Eukaryota; kingdom Metazoa; phylum Chordata; class Mammalia; order Diprotodontia; family Potoroidae; genus Bettongia; species Bettongia penicillata. Next base: position 5,745,814 of record JAJHZJ010000121.1, on the reverse strand, counting down.
AAGTCCATCTACTGCACTACCTAGCTGCCACTACCTCAGTAATAGCTAAAATTTACGTTATCATTTTATGGTTTACAAAGAACTTTACAAATATTGTTACATCTTATCTTCACAATTACCTTGGGAGTTATGTGTTATTATCACCATCTTACAGATGAGAAGACTGAGGCAGACAAATGTTAAGCGACTCTCCAGAGTCAGAGAGCTATGTCACCCAGGCAATATTCACAGCACTGAGGGAGACTGAGTTTGCCAATGTAGTTCTGAATCACAAAGTGTAACAGACTCTCCATATAGAAAGAAGAAGAAAAAAACATTTACTCAGACACCAGAAAGCCAAATCCAAGCATCAGAAAGTCAAATCCATCATAGTACCTAAGAAGTCAATACACATTAGCACTGCTAGGGACAAAGATATTCCCAAGCCTTCCCCCATCCCTTGCTGAGGCCTTCCCAAAAGCAAACATTCATAAGCCTTGCTGTGCTTACTAGCCTGTTTCCTGTTTCCTCCACCCCAGCAGCTCTGACTAAATTTCTCTAGGTTCTACTCCACCCTTCCTATTCAGCAATCTCCTCTCATCACATGTGACTTAGGCTTCCAGGTAATTTAAGCAGGTCACATGGGACTATTAATGAACAGGAAAGCTCTTTCCATTTAAACTGTCATTACAAGAGTTAAGTACCTGAGAACAGATTTTAATTTGGGTCCTCATGACTCCAAGTCCAGTGTTCTGTACACTGACCCACACAACTGCCTTATTTCTATAGGGAAAAAATGACTATGCCAATTGCAGTTTTTCATATTTTTGATCTATTCATATTTATACATTTGTATTTATAGGAAAGCTGTGAATTTAGAAGTACTCATGCAAAACTATCAGTTTCCTTAGTTGAAATAGTGACCCAGTAGTGCACAAATTCTTACTTTTATATAACATTTTGAAGTTTGTGAAGCATTTTAACTGTGTTAACTCATTTGAACCTCACAATGAGAATCCTCTCAAGTATCCAAGAAACGTACCTTAGATCTATTCAATTTGGTAGGTATTTAACCTGTATTCTTGTTGATCATTTCAGGCAGAAAGACCCAGTATTCTCACCATACAATTAGTTACATTATCAGCTTATCATAAGAATTGACTTTTATGAAGAATGACATGAAGTAATGTAATTATTCATTTATATCAATGACTCATCTAATAAATGTTTATACATATATATGTGTATATGTATATATATACATGTGTACATAAACATGTATACAGATAATACGTATATATGTGTGTGTATATATATACACACACACATATATATGTATAATATTCATTAGCTGAATCACCAATGTGTTGCTGCTCATTTTTAGTCACATCTGACTCTTTGTGACCCCATTTTGGTTTTTCTTGGCAGAGATATTGGAGTGATCTGCTATTTCCTTCCTTCTCTAATTCATTTTACAGATGAGGAAATTGAAGCAAACAAGTTTAAATGACTTGCCCAGGGTCAAATAGCTAGTAATTGTCTGACACTAGATTTTTGAACTTTGGATGATGATGAGTCTTCCTGACATAGTTGCTCCAAACTGATATCATTGGAATCCTTGATACCAACAGTTATTTTCATCAGTGTTTTAATTCATGGGTATAGTGAAAGGTAGAAACTAGCCTCCATAAACTCTTCGTGTCATATATTTGGATTAATCTCAAGATTCCTCATACTCCAGTATAGGGAGCTTCAGTTGAACAATGTCCTTGTTTAATTCAGGTCAACATCTTTATAATTTATAATCTAAGAAAGTTGCTTGAGGCTTGGAGAACTTGTCATTTGCCCAATGTTACATATCAAGTGTGTGCCGGAAACAGAAGCCCAGGTCTTCATAACTCCAAGGTCAGATCTCTAGGCTTTTAAGATCATGTTGACTCGGAGAAAGAGAGACAGAGACAGAGACAGAGAGAGATACAAACCCTACCTCTTATTCTGATGACTTTGGGCACAGGATTGAACCTCCCTGAACCTCTGTTTCCTCACGTATAAAATGAAGAGGCTGAGCTAGATGTTCTCTGTTATTCTTTCCAGCTCTTACATAGATCTTCTGATTCTTTCACCTCTACACAGTCAGTAAGTAATTATTAAGTACTCACTAATTGTGTTAAGTAAGTGCTGCAAATACAAAGATATTCCCCCTGCACCTAAACATGTTTATGTTCTAATTAGGGAAGGCAACACAAAAGGAAATTAAATAGGAAAGGAGAATAGCAAGAAGGTACCTGGCAAGTCCACAGGTGTGCAACCTGGTGGGAAATGGAAAAACAACTGATCAGGGCAGGCTCCTTCCTAGGAAGATCTGGAAAGAATCCTACATCTTCTGTCTACTCTACATCAAAGAGAGTAACCCCAAGGGCAGAGGGTATCAAAATGTATTTCCAAGGCTGAAGTGAACTTCCAGTATAAAGTGGTTCCTGGGTTTATCTATTCCATAAAGAATCATGAACGTAAAACTTTCAAGAGACAATGCCCACCTTTTGTAGGAAGTTTTCCCAATCTCTCTTAATTGTCATGTTTTCTCTGTGTTTCTCTGTTAGGTGCTTGGTACACAGTAGGTATTTGATATGTATTGACTGAGAGGAATATAACTATAATCCTGTAAAAATTATTTATCACGTAATGCTTCTAGAGAGGATGCATATACTGCTTCCTTCGTGTTTAATTCATTGGGCAGAGAATGTAAAAATATTTGGTGAATAAAAGGTTATTGGTTATTCTTTATTGTATAAGTTCTAATGCTATTTAATATATTTTCTCTTTTACTCATGATTATTTTTAAACTGCAAAAACCCTACACCTCATCTCTATATTTTATACTTCTCTATCTATACGTTCTTACCATTTAAGTGATCTCAGGTACAGGATCACTGTATCTCAGGACACAGATCTCAGGATCTGTGTCCAACAAAAGAAGGTCTTCTGCTCTAATCTCTGTTAATGTAGGCTATGCTAGAACCAAAGCAGCCTGGAACATTTTCTGTTGTCATAAACAAACAAAACCAAACAATATACATTCATTCCTTGCTCTAACTTCTTCCTCTTCTTCTTCCCTGTAGGAACTTTTTACCCCTGAATGCAAGTTTAAAGAATCGGTTTTTGAAAATTATTATGTAATCTACTCATCCATGCTGTACAGACAACAGGAATCTGGTAGGGCCTGGTTCTTGGGTCTTAACAAGGAAGGGCAGGTCATGAAGGGAAACAGAGTGAAGAAAACAAAACCAGCAGCTCATTTTCTACCCAAGCCATTGGAAGGTAAGTTTCACATTTCTATTATTATTTTCCTATTTGGGTTAAAATGATTTTTAAAATAGTTAACTGAGATATCTGTGCTATAAGCTTTAGTTTCTCCTCTTCTCTTGGTTTCTATTTTAGATGCTTTACCCCTTTGTCTGATAGAAAGAAGGGCTCAAGATCTGCATCCCAGTATTTCACATGTTCTGTGGCTCTTCCCAGAGTTAACAATGTCAAATTTATGCAAAACAAACAAATAAAACAAAAAACCTTACCATAAAACCCAAATGATAAAACCCTCACTGGTAGGGTTAAAATAGGACTTTCTTTATTGCGTCAGTAGTCAATATGCTTTTGATGATATTCATTTTCAGTATTCCATTAACTTAAAGGTATTCTCCACCTCTCATTGTCAAAAGCTATATCACTGTAATAATGGCTTGGTGATTTTCAAAAATAAATGTACTTTGTAATTTTAAAAGCCTACATTATGAAAGGGACTTCAGAAATTCTACATACCAAGGAGAAGACAGTTTTTTTTAATCTTTTTATCTGTTTATGTAGATGCTAAAGTAGCTTAAAATAGTAGTTTCTTGAACAATGGCAAAGATTAGAAACACACCCTGACCTTATGGTATCAAGTGACATTATAAATTTCAAAATGTGTTCATTTCCAGTCTTCATATAAAATTGTAAAAATGCCTTATCTTGCTAAGATTATTTTGCAGAGGTTGTCATTTGTCATGTTAAACATCACACGTTGTCTTTGATCATATTTCTGCACAGCTGTCCTATAAAGAAGCCTCGTTAACTAATCAGAAAACATTGATGCCTTTTTCAGTGACAGTTCCATCAGAAGTACTATTTCCTTCTTTCCATGTTGCACTTGTTCTAAGCACTACAAAGTTAAACTTGATTTTAAGGGATTTCAAATCTGTAAGGCTGTTCCTTACAGTGATTTTTGTTTCCATTATGCAGAAAATCAACTCTGTCAAATAAGGATAAAGATGCGATTCAAACCAGCACAGGCCATTCTAGCCTTGCGTTTTTTCCCTTAAATGAAAAGCTGTCCCTTCCTATGAAGTTTTCTTTATAGTTTAAACCCATCTATAAATTGCAGACTTTCAGAGTTGCAGTATAAACTAGTGCCCATAAATTTCAGCCTATTAAAAATAGGATCTTCAGCAACTTATTTGAGATATGGTCATCATTCAGATTTTGCTTGAAGATCTCTGACAAAGGAGGATGATTGTTTTCCAAGGCAGACTATTCCACTTCTAGTTTGGTCTAATTATTCAGACACTTTTCTCTTATTTAGAGTCTGATTTTGTGTCTTTGAAATTCCACCTATTGCTTCTGAAAAAAGAGAAGAAATCTAATATTTTGTCCAAGTAAAAGTTCTTCAGATACTTGAAGACTATTTCCATCCCTTCTAAATTCTTCTGATCTCCAGGGTAAATATCCCCAACTTATTCTCATATGGTTAAACCTTGAGAATCTCCATCACCATAGCTGCCCTCTTCTCAGTCTATCAGTATCCTTCCTAAAATGTGGCTCCCAGAATGAACATGATTCTCCAGATGTAGTCAGAGAAGAGCAACGTACAGCAGAATAATGTCTCTCTTAATTCCACTAAAGATCCCATTAACTTTCCTGGCTGCTATAGCACACTGTTTGGTTTCTTTTGAGATTGTAGTCTATCTACAAGAACTCTCAGAATTTTGTCTAACCTTACTTTTCTCTAGCCCTACCTCTTCCACCTTTTATTCACAAGGGTGATTTTTTAACCCAAGTATGAAACTTTGTTTATTGGTTTTAAATTTCATTTTAGTTATTTTGAACAAATAGTCTAAACTTTCAAGATACATTTGAATACTGTCATTCACTGTATTAGTTTCCTCTCCCAGATTTGCATCACCTACAAATTTGATAAACTTGTAAAATGAACGGCGTGAATCCCTAGGATATATTGCTTAACACCTTCCAAAATGGTGAACCAACAAATGATGACAGGTCACACTACTCACCTAGGTTTTTTTTTCCTTTGAGACAATGATTTTTATTTATTTTAAGTCTTCTTTTTGACAACCTCAAAGATGCTAATTTTAAAAAGTTTTAATGAAGTACTTATATAAATACTAAGATCTTGAAAAGCTTACAAAATATCAATCTACTGACTTGTATTCAGATATTAGAAATATTTATTGTGCATATATTCATCAGTTGTAAGGCATAACCTGGCCATTTAAAACAAGCTTCTTTAACAGTATACAAATTAGTAGTACTAAAGTAAATTTTTGTTTTTCATTAAAAAATACAACATATCAAAGAATGAAATCCTGAAAAGTTACAGTAATTTTCAGAACTAATACTTGACATAGTTACTTAGTTTCCTGTAGGTCACAACTTTTGAAAACACCAATTTTAATTACTACTCAAGAAAAATAGAATCCATCAAATTATACTGGCATTTAGCTCACATTTATTGATCTTTTCTCTAAATAATGATATACTTTGGAGGTCAAATTATTTGTTAAGACTTCAGATAAGTAACATTTATAACATTACTTCCTTTTCCTACATGTTCTCTTACTACCTCTGTAAAATTTTAGAATTCTGTCAGGAATTAAAACCAAACTTATAGCACATTTCACAGTACAGGTTATCATACTTGTGGTATGAAAACTGTATCACTAGAACCAAATTAAAATGTAATTTAGAAATATTTAACAAAAGAAAATTTTAAAAATAATACAATATAGATAATATTAATTTGTGATTTTCAAATTCATATGTGGAAGCAGGGGTGTTTATCTGAATTTGAGACCATTTTTTCCAGACTTTGCAGGTTTAATTTTCTTTATTCTTTCAAATCTGGGTGTCTTGTTCCAGTTACTTTCTCTTTCTTTATGATTTTTAAAAGATAGCTAATGGTGGCTTAGCAATCACAGCTGCCATATTTTTCAGTGACTTGAGCTCATCAAGGAAAGCCAGGTGCTCCCTATATTTATGTTGAGTTATCTCCTACCTATAAATCTATATTACATCTTTTTTCAGTACAAAATGTTTTTTTAAGAATAATTTGAGACTGTGATGAGTCAATTCTTAGTTTCACAAAGGTACATCAGAAATTTCAGTTTCAAGTTACTGAAATCTTGATTTCAAAAATGTACCATAATAGAGAAATACTTGTATGTAGCACCAGACTCACTGTCACATTCCCCACTTACAGTAATAGGTTGGTCCCTAGAGAGAGAATGACTACTTCTCCTTCAGAATATAAAGAGTTACCCAAAGATTTCATGGCTTCTAATTCTGTCTCTTATAGGCCCCATCTGATGTGCTCCCAGTAAAAAAAGTATAGAATGTATTATTACAAAATAATTCTCCTCAATCAAAAGCATACTTGGAAAGAATGGGATTAAACTTGAAGAATAAAGGTAGTGAGGCACCTATGTAAAGAATGTGTGGGTCCAAGGCATGTCTTAGACCCTAGAAACCTGCCTTTGAGAGTTCTAATCTTCCTTCAAGGATTCCTCACTATATTCACTTCAGAAAGTAGCATCAAAGATAGGCAAGGAGCCCCTTTGGTGAGCTGGGCTGGCTTCATTGAAGACATAATGGCTTGTTTGGTGGGTCATTCCATTGCTAGACCTTTTGCTGCTAAGTTGGGCTCTTAACAAACTGCTGTTGCTACCAGGTGTGGGTCTGAGCTATCAGTAGAAACTTGGATGGCTTGGATAGAGTTTCTCATTTCAGTAGTTACCTGGAGAGTCTTATTTCAGAATACTTATTCACCTAAGATCCCCAAAAGAAATACAGCAGCATCAGAAGAATTATGCAGTCACTGATACGTGGTGACTAGGTGAGAAATAAAGCCCCACTCCATCTCCATTTAGTAGCTGGAAGCAGTCTTCCTACCTTGAAAATTACTAGGGAAGAAAGTAAAAGAATATCAGTTTGAACCTTTTATATGTACGCTCAGTTCCAACTCAGCAGACAACTAAAAAACATTTGATCATAATACAGTATCCTAAAAAGAAAACATCGAATTATAATATATATTATGTAATTATATATATATGTATATACATATAAATAATATGATGAAATTATTCTTGGGCATGCCCCGAAGCATGTAGGCATCAGAAACTGACTCCAGTATAATAAAGGAGGGAATGGAGACTCCCTCATAGTAATGAGAACTAGTATGGTTGAAACTAGAGTCACTCTGTCTCCAAATGTTAGATTGAAATGTGGCAGAGGGTTATTGCATATACAATATATTACCTACCAGCAAAAGCAACTCCACATACTCACTAAAGAATGGACTTGCAGAAATTACACTATTTTGTTGTTACCTGTTACATTTGGAGAATTGTTAACATCTCAGTTCCTTTGATTTATTTTGTGTTATTTCAGAAGCTCTTTAAAATCCAAACAATCAAGAACCTCTCTTAACCTAAGATAGATCAGAGGAAGGATGACTCTTTCCTCGATGTAAGAGATAAGTAAAATGGAATGATAAGGCTGGGAGTTGATCAGAGAGGCAGAATGGGGAAACAAGATAGCTTTTTTCACTTTTTTTAAGTCAGATTTTGATGGTGGGAGGCCAGTTTTCTACTTGAAGAGAATTCTAAATCTACACCCATACTCATACTTCACTGGACTTAGATTGCATATCATGTGCTTTTTTCCTTTCCCCACAGACCTATCCACATTTTTTGCCCTATTCCCATGTCTTTCCAGAAATCTTCCTCATAGGGTCTATGATCCACACCCATGGGACAACATCAGAAGACGATAGGTTTCACAAAACTATTTTTCGTTTCAGGGAGAAGCCCAAATATTGTTGAAAGCACTTATTTTCTTTGTCTTATTTCATTCTTGGACCATCTGTACCACCTGTCCCAGATCTGTGCACTGATGGACCTTCTAAATTATTCAAATGCATACCATCATCTATGTAAGAGGCATTCTTCATCCACTTAGTTTTTCTCATTGCTAAACTTTGTAGTGTGCTGGGATTTGATTTAATTACCTCAATGCCATCAACAAACAGGTGCATCAGGAGGAGTTCACAACATTCATCATGTTTTCCAATAATTAGAAAGCAGAAGTACTCTTGCGAACAATTATATGGAAGGGCTGTAATGGTAAATATCACCTGCCACATATGAGTATTAGGGAAAGGTCAATTAAATTTAAACTTCCAAAGCTAAGGACAAGATCTAAATTATGTTATTGGGAGTATTAAAGACGAGTTAAGTGCTTGCTTAATTAAAGATGTTATAAGTTCTTGATATCTCTTCTACAACTTCTCTGCATAAGAAACCAAGGTCAGTACTCTAATGCTTTTGCCTCCTACTTTAATTAGTCAAGGGAGGGAGGGATTCCCACCTCATTCAGCAGCACAAAGTTCCCTTTAAACCACTATGTGAGAATTAATCTGTTAGACTGCCTTGACATCTCTGTTAACACAGCTTTGATCTCCATAAATGTTGTAAAACTTGTGTCTTGGTGAAATATTACCTGGTTCAGTGCAGTAGAAAGGGAGATTCTGCCACATTCATCAACCAGGCAGCTTTAATGCTCCAGCTTCCTAACTGAATGGGTACGTACTTCCTACAAAAGATTTATACCTGAAAGCCCAAGAAGCCCCATTGTGGCTACCTCTGATTCACTTGCATTTCTTCTGGAAGATTATTTCTACTATTTCATTGTTCTACCCACTGGTCGCTGTGAAATGTTCCCTCCTAGTATTTCCTGGAATGTCCTCCTAAGACGCAGATACTGTTCTATTGTGATTAAGTACATCATCACCAGACTCATTCTGAACATTTCTCGGAGCTGAGTCAAATGTCAGCTTCCCTCTCACTTGCTTTTCACACTGTGCTTTCTGCTTTGTATAGAATGAAACAAAAAGAGAAAGGAAAAAAATGCTTTTTAAAAGCATGTGAGGAAAGACAATAAATGCCAAGCAGGTGCTAAAAATTGGTTCAAGTGTAATTAACAAATGTAGGGGGAGAGAGAAATTTTACATTAAGTGATGTTCACTGGAAAGCTTTGGCATAATTAAGGTCAGATTTCTTCATTATAATATTGGATTACCCTGATTTTTCACACTATTGTTAATGTGATGGCCTGGAAATACTTGAAAGAAAAAGGATAGCAGTGAATGGTCCTCACCTAGAAATCTCCTCAGAAACAAATCCCTACTGTCTGTATGTTTCTCAGACATATAGATGGAAAGAACCTTAGATGGGAGGCTTAGGGTATATCGATAGAACTTCAAGTAGGCATTACTTTTCAAAGGAGATCCACCTGGTATAGTGGAAATAAAAGACTGAGACAGGAGACCTGAGTGCTAACCCAGTTTTCATGACTTTAACATTCAAAAATTATCTAAAAAATATTCGTGGCAGCTTGGTGGAGTAGAAACCATGCTGGCTTTAAAATTGGGGAACTTGAGAGGAATAAAAAAGATGGCTCTCTTACTTGCTACTTGTATAACCTTGAAAGAAGTGATTCCTTATCTTTGGGTCAAAAATGAAGGGGGTCAGACTAAGTGACCTCTAGGGATTAGTCAAGCTTGAAGACCCATGATCCATGCCACTAGAAAAGGAGAAAATGCTTACTTGCTCGTCCATTGCCGATGCTTATCTGAGCAAATGAACTTTCTTTTTGTCTTTCTTTCTTTTGAACGTTAGTTGCCATGTACAGAGAACCATCTTTGCACGATGTTGGAGAAACGGTGCCAAAGGCCGGGGTGACTCCAAGTAAAAGCACAAGTGCGTCTGCAATAATGAATGGCGGCAAACCAGTGAACAAGAGTAAGACCACATAGCCAGATCCTCACAGGTGTGGTGACTTAACGCATCCTGAGCAAAGTTGAGCTCTTTATCCTTGCCAGACATTCCGGCTCTGGGATCTATGGAGCAGCTAGAAGCAAGTGAAGGCTTGCTCTTTGCTGCTTCCCAACAAACTTGTTGCAAATGGATAAAGCTCAACGTGTTGCGCCCTCTTCCCTTCCTTTGCTCTCCCCACTCCAAGAGGACACCTGGATAACCAGCTAAACTCAGACCATGGAATGCCCTACCAGATATGGAATGCCTTTTTAATATCTTTTCTGTGACTGTGACACTTCATGTGAATGACATACTTCACTTGATACACTTGATACCTTGCCTGCTGACAGTTACCCATAATCCCTTTCTGAGTCCAGTTTCAGCAAAATCCATGTGTTTAAGTTCTATTTTGTAGCACACCAATAATATTGAGTACTTTCTAGTTAGACGCTGTAACCCTGTGCTATTATGGATTTCTCTTCTCCCTTTTTTTATAAGGCTGCTCGCTCCACTGTCTGTGATCTTTTCGCAGGAACTGTGTTTTCTCTAAAACGTAAATGTTGCAGGTAGCTGAGTTTGGAAAGCGATCAGGGAATCAGGAAGCCTTCTAAACCTATAATTATAAATTGCATCTATAAAGAATAAGGCTATTCTCGTTGACTTAGACTATTGATTAAATTATGAATATGCTTTAATATCAGATACTGTGCTCCTGAGGTCAGCATAATTGGGGAGAGAAACGTGTCAAACATGACCAGTGGAAAGCTTTCTAAGATAAGTGTTTGACATCCCCCTATAGTTTCTTTCTGTGTGTGTGTGTGTGTTTTATACATATCACAAGCTTACTGGTAATGGTAACATTTGCCTTGCCCAGCGAGCAAGACCCACTGGTTTTTGAGAAAGTGGGTCCAAAGAACTCTGTAGGCCTTGTAGGCCTGAATTAAGGCTCATTTTTCATCTACTAATCTTCATTATTTGAAAAACAATAATTATGACTAACGAGAATTGCGCTACCTAAATCCATTTCAGATATAATCTTTTCCAGTTTTTAATGAACTGAACTTAATACCATCCCAATTTTTGGCTGCGTTCCACTCATACTCAGCAGAGCATGGGCAAGGCGGCTGTTGTGTTATTTTCTGAAGCAGCAATGCAAAGGTTAGTTATAAATTAGACTTTAATATTTTTGGTGTTTAACGACAAGTTTTTAAACTGGACATATTAGAAAAAAAGTATTTTTTTTAGCTCAGCATGCCGAGTCCAGTACTGTGTATTTCACCAGTACATACCTCTAACCCAGCTCTTTGGGGCATGCCCGCAAATGGCTCGGTTACAGGTGCCTTGCCTTGATCTCAGAACACAGTCTGTTGAATTGCTAGAGATGAAAAAAACAAAGGAAAACAAATTCATTAGATCAGCTTTTAGCTTCATTTTATTTTTTTCTTTTTCTTTCTTTCTTTTTTCTTTCTTTTTTTCTTTACTTTTTGAGGGAGTGGGGCAGACTATTGTTAATGATGCTTGGGGCTGTTCACAGAGCTCAGTGTAGGCAACATGTAAGACACAGGCTATAGCAGTTGTCTAAAGGATAACAATGCCATACAAAATGTCAGCTATTAAAGGTGAACATTTTCAAAATATTTAGTATTTAACTTGTCAAAGATTTAATAGATAATGAAATTTGTGTATGCTTTAGGAAAAGTACATTTTGGTTCTCAGAAGAAGTAATCATGACCAGTCTGTACCCCAGCCCTGGAAAACTCTATGTGGGATTAGTGTCCTGGCCTTTTGATAGTATGTTAATGGAGATGGATAACGTCATCACCATTTCTCACATCTGCAATGTATTTACTGGGGAATTCCTTGGTCATTGCTTCACACTAAGGATCATAAGAGTCCTTGTTGTTTAATACTTTTGGTCTGCTTAGCTGATTAATAATTTGGTATAAATGAACTGTTTATGCTTCTGAAATTTTCATATTGAATTCAGTTTTAATAAATAAAAGTTAGTATAATGTTGGAATAGAGTATCATGGATGATGCTAAATGACAAGTAGACAGAGTGGTTCCTTTACCTGTTCTTAATTTCTCTAATTCCATTTTAAATGCAGGATAGGCCTATTTGACTTTAACTCTGGAAGGTGAAGAACATTTTGTGAAATTCATTCTTCTGGGGGAAGGAAGCAAGTGAAGGCTGCTGGGGAGGGGAAAACATGGTCTCCTTCAGTGCTGTGACAAAGTTAGCGCAGTGAAACATGGAATTTTAAAGAGATGGGGCTTCTAAGTACGATATACTCAAATCCCTACTCTCCTCCCATTCCTATGAACATATCCATTGTTTTTGATATTAAACTCTACTTGCTGGGTCCTTCTTGCTCTGCAAATCCCTTCGACTGGTTAAAATTAAAGCTGAATTTGTAAATGACCAGAATGTTCTGTAATTGTAACACCTTTGCTTTTTAGTTTGTCTGTTTGTTTCTATGGGTTGTCTCTAAGGGTGTTTATTCCTATGAATGGATGTCTTAAAACAGTTTCTTCTAAAATATGTTTCAACATAGAACAGAGGGGTCTTTGTTATTTGTGCTTTGGTTAGGCATTTAATTTTGCGTCTGGTCTCATGGTTGCATGGGAAGAGGATGACAATGGTGAACTGCATGTAGTAGGCCCTGTGTATCAAGAACTGTTGGTATGTATTACTAAATTTACATACATATATGCAAAGAGTTTGTCTGCATTGTACAGTTTCTGTGTTTATTATCATTTGTTGTATACACAGATGCAACATATTGAATAAAATATTTATACAAAGGCATATTGAAAAACATCAAACAACTTTATGTAAGAAATAGAATGTGCAAAAATGACATTGCACCACCCACAAATATAGAGACATGTCATGTAAATAGGTTGGTAAACTCAATTTTCCCCTTTGCCATGCCAAAGAAAATTTTAGCTCCGTGATAATACCTCTCTTGCTATTTTTCAGGATAAGATTTCACCATTCTGTTTCCCCAAATTAAGTTTGCTGTTATTAAGTGAAAAATGTTACTGCCGCAGTACTGTATAGTAAATCTGATGGAATTGATTTGTACTTACAGATTTTGTGTCTTGTACTTCTATGTACATATCCATCCCTTATGCATCAAGTTTCTACAGTTGCCCATTCCTTTGGCATGTGTGTCTTGGGGAGCTTTGATTTCTATTGGTTTCATATTTGACGGCTTTGCACAGTGCCGCGCTAAGAGACTATTATCAATCACCCTTGCTTCCATAATGCTCATCACATAAATATTCCAGCACTAGCTTTTTTTTCCAAATAGATTGGTTTTTAAACAGTTTTTGACTGCAATAGAAGCTGGCAGCATTTGCAGAGATGTGATATAATCAGTCCAACTTTCAGTTGACAGAAACTAAGCAGAAGCATGGAGCACCGTTCAGCATATGCCCCCATTTTGTCCATTGTTATATATCTCCTGAACACTTGTGCAAAATTTCTTTTAGGGTATAACATCAACGCAGAGAAGAAGGGGGAATGTAAGTTTTTCTGATTTGAATTTCTCACATTTTCCAAAACTGAGTTCAGAGCCGCACCGCACAGAGAATATAAGGGGAACCTATATGGATGCATGCTTCAACTTCAGGCTAAGGATGAATGTTCAGGTGGGGTTGGGCTAGACTTCCACTGTGGTCACTTTCAACTGGAAGAATCTATGAAACTAACTGGAGCAACTCTGTTTGTTCCTGAAAATAAAGTAAACACCTCCCCACTCACTCTTCTTGTAGCTCCCTTTTGGAAAAGCATGCCTGGCCAAAATAGGAAGTATCATTTGTATGGAAAGAGTTGTTCCATTTATCATCTAAATGACTTTTGTCTGACAGTCCCTAAGAATTCTATTACTCCATTATGCCAACTTGAAAATATAAGAGAACCATCATTTTGAGAAGAATGAAAGAAGACCCCCCCATATGCATTGGTATGTATAGGCAAGTCCCCCCAGGCTGTCTTCCTATGTTTACCAGTCAAGTGACAGGCCAAACACAGTTAAATGAAAGACAAAATAAGGTTATTGTGTTTCCCCATAAAAACCCCCTTGAGCACATTGTGGCAGTTGCTTATTCCCTTTCTAAATCACTAATACATGTTATTTTTCATCATGACTAATACTAGTGTTGGGATTTAATTTTTTTTAAGTGGAACAAACTCTTTGTTCCACTTTGCAGTCACAGACACACTCCACTGAATTTCTCCCCCAAAACAATACATGTCATTTAGATTTCTCAGCAAACGCCTTCCCAGGAAGGAGGAGGAACACCCAGTGAGGGGTGTGGGTAAATAGTACCTTTAGTAAATATGCTTTTGAGAGAAGCTATATGCTATAAAAATAATGTCTAGGGATCAGTGTTCAACATTTTCTGGAAAAGCATACAAAGAGCCAAGATTTTGGAACTCTGATTTTTAGCAAGGGGAAGGGAAATATTTTCTTACATCTTTCTAGCTGCATAGAACTCATAATGTTTCCTCTAAAATGACTTGACCATTGAGTAGTTATTTCATTCAGAAGATAAATACTGAAATTGAATTCTTTTCCCCATTTATATCACTTTTGCATACTTGTTGGCAGAAGAAGCTTTTACCTTGTAATGATAGGACTAGTTCCCCCCATCAGGGCACCAGAGTCCTATCCTCACTTTGACTTTGGGAAAGGCATAAGGACCCTCTTCATTTCTACCTGTGGTCTATCTATAAACTATATGATGTACGAGCTCATATCCCTTGAAACTATCACCACCTAAACACATATCCTCCTCTGTCACGATGATTCGCTGGACTCACATATTAAGCCAGGCTCCCTATATTACACCCCAGGTTAAGCACCGTTGCCAGTGCAAATTAAATTACACAACTTTTTCCCTATAATAGGCATATTGGTCATGAGAATGAAAATGAATATTTAAAAATAATAAGTTTTCATTATTATTCAACCACCTTTGTTAATCAATTACATAAAGTCTAATGATATAAACCAGTTTCAATTTTATTTTCTATAGTCTAGTAAACCCACATTGTATCATATAAAACAAATAGAAAACCCAACCCTCTTCCATTTACTGAAACATCTAAGTAAAACATGTTCTGATCTTTAAAATTAAAATAGTTTATCCAGTCGCTGAAATTTTATATACACACACATTTTGACACTTATGGAAAATATTAATATAGATGTGCTTGCATCTTTTTTTAGTTTTACAGGGATAGAGTGAAACAGAACCCCAAAATTAAGTATACCTAATATTACCCGACAAAAAAAATAAACTCTTTTGGACAATCATTAATACACAGGGCTCAGTGAAGAAAGTCTCACAGTTATTGGAACTCATAGTTAATACACAAATGCTATTCATATTTTTGTATTTCCCATTAAACAGAATATGGACAAGACCTGTAATTTCATTGGCATAGGGAACTCCCCCTACAAATACAGATTGGCACCTTCTTGACAATTTATAGTCTCAGCTAAATTGGGGCACTGAAAGACCAAATGACTTACCCAAGGTCTCAGAACCAGTATATGTCAAGGGAATGACTTAAACTTAGGTCTTCTTGGCTGAGGCCAACTCTCGGTCCATTGCTTCCTGCTGCATCTCATTACCACTTTCATAAAATACCAGTTAATATATTCATTGAATTTTGTTTGAGGGTATGACATCAAAACAGAAAAGAGGAAAAAAATGGAAGAATAAATCTTTCCTTGGATTCTGACTTCACTAAAAGTTTGGAGCCTTTTAAAAAGCTTCTATCATTGCTGAATTACACGAGGAAATGGAGACAATTGGGACGGTACTATTAATCCACTTCAGGCCAACAAGGGAGAGTTTACAAACATCAATGTACAGGAACACTACAGCACATTTCCAAGGAATAGAAAAATCAGTCCCTAATCTCCTGATCATCTAAGAAACCAAGGGATTTTGAGATATTCATTTTTCATTTTTGAGACAGATCCTAAGTTTTGGTTATATCACTTCTAAAACCCAGCTCATGATTCTACAATGTCTACAATACTCATTTACTTTAAAATAACTTTCCCTAATTGCACTACAATTTCACAAATTTACTTTGCCAAATTTAAGCAGAACATATAAATTAACATTGTTGCCCTTAAACTTTAAAAGGTTGTCAATACTGACATGCATAATTAGATTTAATGGTAAATAAATTAGGCACATCCCAATAATTGTGGATTTTCATAAATCAATGGGAATTTCATACCAACATTTCATCATTGAGGAGAAATATTTTTTTTTGTTCATACTAATACAAATATTTGTATTTGCTATTCAACCTGTGCTGGTCTTTTACCTTGCCCTTATCAAAGCTCAAATATCTCAAAATTATATTTTCTAATGATTCTATTTTCCTAGTACTAAGTACTGGTCATGGAAGGCATATAAAAAGTCTTTAAACCACAAGGACATTTAGTCAGAGTCCTCTAAATGCCTTAACTTACTAAGGAAAAGCAATTTACATATTGAGAAAATCCATCTCCAAACCATATGTACCCTTTGGCCATTTCCAAAGCACTTTACAATCCTTAAAGTGCTATGTAAATGCTACCTATTAATCAGATATCTCCAAATTTAGCAGTGCATAATTCATTTCCCTTGTTTTTTTATGATCAATAGATACGTACATATTCACAAACAGTATAATCGCATCATGATGTTATTTATTAAAATTTGCAAATTGTACATTTTTCTTAATTACTCTCTGCATTTTAAGGGTTTATTTACATGAATTTTGAGTTCTGTAATATCAAAATTAAACAACAAGCTTAAACGTTCTTTAATGTTGAAAATGACCAATTTTGAAAGGAATTGATTGCATTCTGTAGTCACTGTGAGCACTGACTGGCCACAGACTATATGTCCCATGGCGCTGACTCTTCAATCATCCACATTTAGAGGTTCAGACTGGGACACAATATAATCTGTCTGATCAATAGCTTTGCAGTTTCATATGCGAGGTCTCTGCCTCATTAGACTTAATGTGGTTTTCATTGTGTAATGATGTGCAGAGCTGACAACCATGCAAATTACGTAAGAAAGCCCTTTCTTGTGCTATTTCCATCACACACTGCTTGGACTAATTTTTAATGGGTACCCAGATTTTATTCAGGCATTCAGAAATAGAAAAAAAAAAACATACAATAGTCTGCTTGAGTAGCCCTAGTGGTGATTATATGCTGTTTGCTGTGCATTTATGTGTTCTAATGGCCTAAAAAAATAAGAACTTAGTCCTTTGTCATGTAATTGTTAAGGATATTCTGCCCCAAGCCAGATTTCACAAGCATTTCCATTCCATCCATCCCAGCATTCACAGTTTCCACAGCTACATATTCCATTGCCTAGAACAAAATGAACAGGGAAATCGTTATCATAATTGAAATGTATTACATTAAAATGTGTTGTTATAAAACGTAACAAGCCATAATAAAAACCATTCCATTGGCCCTTTAGAGATTGTCTTATTGTGTAGAATGCTTTACATTCGACTAAGCAGCTAAAAGAAACTGGCTCTTTGAAACAATTAATGGCATCTTTCCAGCACAGTCATCAGCCAAAGAATAACGATTGTAATTATTCCATCAGATTTTGTATCCAGCTGGGCTTCCTTTGCCATCTTGCAGTCCTATCCTCTCAATAAAGAAGGAAGGTAACAAGCTGTAAAGCAGTCTTGTCTTTAATAAGGACAGAATGTATAAATACAGTTAACTAGTACATTTATAGACAAACTAAATGAAAAATGGCGGCAGAGCAAGGTTGAGTTACAAAGAACAGGTCCTGCATAAAGACTTCCTCTCTAGGAAGATACCTGGCATTCTTGTTACCTCATTGAGGAAGTAGTTGAGGGACTGGGTACATTAGCAAAGACCATTTGAAAATGCCCTATGTGCTCCCTCTCCCATTAGACTGCTTTTATCCTTTTGTGAAAAAGTGAAGGAAGGTGGAACTGGCCCCATTTTTCCTTACATCTGCCATTAATGCTGTCAAAGCTAGGAAAACCACTCTAAAAACCCTGTCATTTCAGTAGACATTGCACCATTATCATAACTTCCTCTTCCTTCTCATCCCTTTTATTCCTGCCTCTATCAATGCAACAGCAGTATCCTCCCTGGCTGAAGTTATGAAAAATATGAGAGATACCCTTCACACAGGAGCCAAAGTGCAAGGATCTTCATCAAAACCATTTCCATTTGAAACATGTAACTAAAATGCTTTGGGATTTGTTTACAAAAATGCCTCAGATGATTCTTATTAATGATTTACTCATACTCTATACCTTGCATTTTGTCTATCCAATCCTTTCTTTAGAAATCAAGTGGTCCCTTTTTCCGTCATATCTCTAACCCCCCCACCAAGTCACTTTCATATCAATGGGTAAATTTAACATCTCGCCTTCCATGCATGGAAGGACACAGACTATGCCTGGAGTGGTCTTGTTGCTTCGCATTTTCATCTACCAGTTTGGCAGCCTGCTGCTCAGAACAAGGGAGGGAGGTGATCTAGACCTACACACCTGTGCAAATGAGTCCATCATGCTTGTCGCAGTCTCTGTCGTCGCATTCACAGAATTCCCCTGAAACGTACCATTCCTGAGAAGAACAGATGCACTTTCCACAGTGACAAGAGCCTATAATCACAAAGATTATTATTTGTCGTCATGGTCCAACTAGATCAGTGCTGTACACCAAGCACCACCATCTAAGCAGCTACCATGTAAAGGCAGAAAATCAAGATAAAAGCTTATTGAATAGCACAGTCATTGAAAGGAGACCTTTAACATCACATTTACTTTTTGTTTTTATCTCATAAAGAGTTCTCCAGTAAAGAAATTATTTTGGGGTTCCAATAAATATATCTGTCACTGAACCAAGTTAGAGCAGTGTATCACGAAAATGTCAGCAAGGTCCAATTTCAGGTCCCATGACAGGTGCTTATCCATTTGCTTTTCCCAAATGGATTTGTTGTGTAGAAATTGAGGTCATGTAAATTAAATCATGTTTTAAATGCCTGACAGGAGCTTATAATTTAAGAGAATTCAATAATGAAATCTGAAAAGTGAATGCTCTTTTTGTAGTGAAAATAATTACTCCCCAGTTGGTTTATAAATCAGGGCTTTCATTTTTGTGTTTTTCTTAAAAGTGAGCAATACTGGGAGTCAGAGTTGAAAATATAAATTCTTCCATATTCAATTCAAAGAAAAGATTATTTAGGAAAGCAGCAATCAAACATCGCATAATAGTGCTCAATTTATTCAATGAAATCAACTCAACAAGCAATTATTGAGCATCTATTGTGTACAAGGACCTGTGCTAGGCTCTGGGGGTAGAGAATCAAAAATGAAAATTGCTATCTTTAATGACACAATCTGCTGTTCAATAAGTATTTAAAATTAACAAACATTTATCCATTTTCCCAAGTTGCTTTAAGTGTAGGGAGGAGGAAAGATGGTTGGGTAAGATGAATCCAAGAACAGTCTCTGTCCTCAAGAAATTTCCTTCTGCAATTCTTTACTTCATTTAGGCTTAGTTTTTCTACCAAGGTTCTTAAAATGGTTCAGATATGCCTTTCTTTTCTTTAAAGGAATAGATGTTGCTGAGAAAATTGCATTTTTACAGATATTAATTATGTCCACAGACAAAAATGTCTTAGGAAGAAAGTGTTCTTTCTCTTGACATTTGTCAAGAAGACATTGGAAAGGACCTTGGGATAATCTAGCCCCCAAGCAAGGCCCCAAAAGATCAAGTGACTTGGCCTAAACTATATAGCTGACTTTGTGGCTTGTCTGCAAACTAAACCTAAGCCTCCTGAAACCTACTTCAGTGTTCCTTAACCGCATCTTTCAATATGTTGCCTTGAGTTGGTTGTTAGCTCCAAATGTGATTGCTATTTTCAATATTCAGGGTTTGGAAGTTCTAAATGGCCAAAAGTATTTATTATTAGGAAAAGCTTCCTTTTGGAAAGTTCTTGAAATATACCATGAAATTTCAACAAAGACTAGCTTAAGATATCTTTGAAAACTTGGCCATCATTCCCTCAAACAAGCACATTCATTTCAAAAAGGAAAATCCACTCGTGATAAATGAAAAGCTGTTTGAAAGGGGTGGGGAATGATTAGAAAAAGGGAATTACATTTGGTAAAAGAAGGGGGATACATAGGGTGAAGAGTGCATATACAAAACAGGAGGTGATTCATTGCTATTAGAATCTATCTTAAATTGACAACTAGTCAAACCCTACTACATAGTTATCTATAACATTTCTTTCTATGGTTTAAAGTCAGAATTTCTGAAGCATCCACATATTGCAACTGGCCAAAAGCACTAGCTTCACAGCATCAAGAAGATCTTTGGCAAAAGATCAAACATCTGTGATGTTTGAAAATATCAGTTAGGACTCAGAACAGAGGTTAATATTTTTATTTGGTGGTCAAGAGGGAGCTGCCAACATTGCTTTTCATTTTCATGGCAAAGAAAATAATTGTAGAACTATATACCACCTTTCCCAACTATATTCCTTATAAATAAATTTTCCAAATAGATTTTAAATTCCTTGGCTCCCCCAACATGTTTACCAGCCCATGTAATATTTCCCATTATTCCTGTGCCATTACTGCCATTCTACTGTCAGCATTAACAAAATGAAAAAAGTCACAGTGGATAGTCATGGATTTTATTTCCACTTAAATTCATCCTTAATTGGTCAGCATTGATTGCTTTTATATTTAGCCCATTTTTCTACCTGTGGGCCAGTGCTAATTTGCATGCCATCCTTAAGGAAGGGTTATCTCAGTTCCGACTAAACTGGTTGTCCACTGTGTCCTCTCTTCTAGTAATAAGTAACAGGCTTTTCTCCTTCCTCAACTCTTTCAAGCATAGGTTTTCCTCCTATTTGTGTATTTTATTTACCTCTGTTTTCAACCTTCTTTTACTAAAGCTAATAGATAGATTGACAGACACAACTACTGAGGGAAAATGTCAGCAAAAAACATTCTGAATTTCATTAATTGTCATAGGAGTCACAATAGGAGACACTAAACTGAGTCTCTTATTTCTATGGATGAATAAAGATAAATGCTTTGTTGAATAGCATCATTTTGTGACTTTCTAAAATGACATCTGACATGGGGAACAAAATGGTTTTGAAAAACCCAGTTAATTATCACAAATGGCAGTCAATTGATTTTCCAACATCATTTCCATGAATCATATGCTTCTAAAAGCTCTCTTTTGTGTGTGACAATATATGGTTCAGGCATCTGTATCCACTTCCAAGCTACATCATTAACCTTGTTCATTTTCACTATTTTGGGGAGTTCTTCCTGTTGTTAAATCCAGAAAACTTCTTACCTAGTGACATGACTTTAGTCAAGGCCATTTCCATGTTGTGGTAAAAAAAAAGAAACCAAAATGTTTTCTTAAGTCTTAACAGGCACAATGGAGCTTATTACAGGAACTATACTAGATCTTTGAACAATAAAAGTCTCAAACCGGCAACTCTGAGCACTAGTAACTCTCAGAAGTATGCCAGAAACAGAAATATCTAAAATGAAAAGAGGGAGAAGGTGCCATGAAACAGTGACTCTTTCTCCCTACTGAGCTCTTAAACTTCTATTCATAAAAAAATCAGTGCCTCCTAGAGATGGGAAACTCTTCCTATTATTTACTAGGTTAGAAATAATTCAGCCTATGTTACTAGTAATATGTTATAACATAATAGGAGACACTAAGGCACTTTTCCTTCCAAGAGCTCCAGTTGCTTTCACAAATAATGGGATCTGCTCCCTGCCTCCTACCAGAGGAGGTAATAGGGGAGAAGTTGCCATCAGCCATACTCAGGCTGCATACCTCTCAGGAAAGAGGTAAGTATCATCCTACCTGGAAGTTTAACATAACCACAACTATGGTGAGAAGCAGGCTGGAATTATGACAGAAGAACAATGCTTGTAACATCCCCTTTCCAGTTCATTCTGGTTCAGGATCAGAATATTTTGGAATGTTCATACCCTCATTTTGCCCCCAGTACTTTGGAAATAAAGCATTTAATTTTACTGGTCTTCAAAGCATACCCTCTGAGATAGAGACAGATACTTTGATTTCACAGATGAGAAAATGAAAGCAAAGAGAGAGAAAGTGATATAAGATCATAAAGCTTTAGCCCCAGACTAGGAACTGGACCACGTTCCATTCTTACCCCAACTCAGCTGTACTGCTGCTCAGAGTCAATTTTTTTCATGTCATGTCAGCAGTGGGTACATTTAATTCTTAGACATTTAATTAGAGGACCAAATTGGGGATAACAACTCTAACATGACACAAGGACAATTCCCGCTGAATCTGCCCTATCCCTTGTACAGTAGAAATATACTGTGCACTTGGTTTGGATGATCTGGAACTCAAAAAAATGCCATAATCCTATTTCCCAAACAATTGAGTAAGGGGAAGTAGTTTAACATCTCAAATTTGTATCTATTTCTTGATGATAGCTACTTTAAAGAAGGTTAGTGATGATTGCCTGGAATTATGTTAAAATGATGATGGACAAAGCCTGCCTGGGTGCTCTAAGATCCAAATACAATAGACAGAAAATCAATGACCAAAATCAAAAAATTCCCTTGTCATTGTGCTCAGATCTCTGCAAAGGTCACTAACTCGATGGAAGATAATTCAGTTTGTGATATTAGGAGAGATCTGGACACTAAAATTATTTCCCCTTCTCTTGGTTGTCCATGTAGACTTTTGAAGTCCAAGAGCAAGGCATCATTCTAAGTTACTTACATTCGTAGAGTTGGAATTCATTTTTATTTTGTCGTGCCTGGCAAAATGCTGCAATCTGACATCACAACAGGCGGTTCTCACTCTTGTACTAACCTTTCCATCCATTATGAATGGTCATAGACACTGTATCCGTTTTAAATTTTTTCTATGGAGTGATTTATTGTCTTGGCTACAAATTTGTAAAGAAATAAAACGCTATTTCTTCACCGTCTTCTGTCATGAGGTGTCAGCTTTGTTCAAAAGCCATTAAAAAAAGCAACTAAATAAATGAATACTATGTAATCTAAGGGTATAACCAGAGCACAGTATCCTCATCAGAATAATTTTCATGTCTTTACCATGCCAAAGAGTGAAAATGGGATTTCTCCATATGTGATAATTAGGATGACAGTATTTTCGAAAAGTTTACTCCCAAAGTACCAAACTTTTACCAAATCATGGTATTTGAAAAAGTCCATGAACATTTTTTACCTCTTCCCTGCCACCATGCTAATAATATTCATCAGATGATAAAACAATAGAATGTGAGAGCCTAGAGGAAACATAGATATAATTCAGCTCAAACATGTCAGTTTTATGGGTTATCATTTTGTGTTCAAGAGTAATGTCAGCAGTAATTGCTACAACCTGTAAGCCTAGACTTAGGGATGAGGGTAATGACCTGTTGGTTGGGTTCCCATAGATTATTTTAACAGGAATTCATGATTTCAGTCTACATACATTTTCCCTTAAAAGTAGCAGGAAACAGAAGCTCATCAATTTCTTTGCTCCTACTATCTTCCCTAATGGAAAGATAATCAAGAAGCTAAAATCAAAGAGGGGCCATGGGGACAACTATAGTAAAATAAAAAGAATACCAACTGAAGTGTGAGGGCCTAGACCCAAATCCCACTTCAGCACTTTCCTCATCTGCAATATGAGGGCATTAGTACCCTTATAGATCTATATCGGTGATTGTATGATAAAGTCCAAACTCCTCATGTGAACAGATAAAGAAATGGAATCCTGGATGAGGGAAATAACTTGGCTCAAGATCGTCAACTAGGTTAATTAACCTAGTAGAGCTGGGACTAAGTTCCAGGAAGGATACAAGCATTTATTAAGTGCCTACTATGTACCAGGCACAGTAGATGCATTACAAATATCTCATTTGATCCTGAACAGTGCTGGAAGGGTGAGGCAGGTACTATTTTTATCTCTATTTTACAATTGTGGAAACTGAGGCAAACAGCTTTTTTTTTAAGCAACTTGTGCAAGGACACTCACATAACACATATCTGAGGCAATATTTGAACTTGGGTATTGAGGACTCCAGTCCCAGCACTGTATTCATTGGGTTACTTTACGGCCTTTGCAGCTAATTTCCAGGCCAGTTGCCTTTCCACCATACCATGGTGACTCATATCCTACCCACATTTGTATTGAACTGGAGATCTTGAGGGAAGCCTAGACCCTCTGCTTTCAATTCTTAGTTCTTCCTGGTAGTACCTATAGCAGAATAAACCAAAAGCACTCATCTATGGTTATACCATATATATTCAAATACTTAGAGTTGAAAGGGACTTGAGAGGTCATCTGACCTAATACCTTATTTAACTGATAGGCATGTGAGATTCAGAATTTGTCCAATCTTACACAAGTGGTAGAAAGTGGTAGTGTCAGAATTTACTCTGAATCCAAATTCAATGTATCCTATGCTGCCTTGTCAAGTGGAAAATACTTTGAGAAAGCCTGAAAAAATTAGAAGGGAGTAGTTAATAATGTCTTAATTTTTTCCCCCTTAAAACAAGGTTGTCTTTACAACAAGGTTTACTAGATTGAAAGGAAGACCTTAATGGATTAAATGAAGATTCTCATGATGCTTTGTTTTTTAATATCTTCTTTTGTCAATAACATGGCGAGCAGGAGAGGTTTAAAAGATAGGGGAAAAGGAAGGATAAGGTAACTGCTAACAAAAGGATAATATGGGGGACAAAGCAATTCATCAGAGCTTAGAAATACTTACGTTATGTAAACAAAAAGCTTAAAACAAGTCCTTCCTTGGACAAGCTGATAAACTATACTTTAGCAGTTGAAAATTGTTTCTTTATACTCATTTGGTTAACCAGATCCCCTGTGCCCCTGCAGATATCCCCTCTCATAACCTTTCTCTTACCCTATAGAAAATCTTAGTAGTAAACATGTATACACACATGTGAATACATACATGTACACATGCTTTAAATGTATACATATGTAGATATAGATGTCTATATCGTGTATATACACCCAGCAGTGACCTCATTGTCAGGATATCATGAAGAGGATTACTAGTTATGTACAGATTGGACTAAATTACCCGAGGTTGCTTCTAACTGATTTGCAGAATCGAAATTTTATGTCAATTTTCTCCTCTCCAGTATGCATTCTCTTTATTAGTGATTATTGCTGAAACTTTATCCTAGGATATTTTTAGTTCTGATAGATACCTCTTGGGAAAAGACATGACCAATACTTCATTCTTTGTGGTAAGATTATCTGTGCCATATCTTGAGCTTTCAATATTATCAACATGCAGCAGTGCTGGTGGGAAAGCCCTTTGTCAACATTATTCTATCCACTGCTCCTGATTTCCATTTATTCTCCTGGAACGCCAAATCCAGGGAAGCCTTTTAAATCTGCAAATACTGGCCCCAACCCAGGGAAAGCAGAGGCTAAGAATTCATCATTAGAGCAGAACTCAGCTGAAGGTAATTTATTGTATCAACTGTACATTTTCAGCATAAACAAGAGTATTCCTTGACAGGGTGGGGAAAACCATAGGACTCAATTCATTTATGCATTTATTTTTGAACTTGGCCTGTGGTTACATTGATGTAGGGAACTCTAGTCAGGAAACTCCCTCTACCAATGTGAAACATTAGCTACTTTGCAAATAACAGTCTTAGAGAATTGTCTGGGATATGGAGAGGTAGGTTCAGTGTCTTGATCAAGTAATGCATCAGGTAGGACTGAAATCTACATCTGACTGACTCTGAGGTCAGCTTCCTCTCCAAAAGAGACTGATGCCTCTTAGCACAAATTTCTGACTCTTCCTAATTCAAGACATCATGATGCTTCATTATTTTGTTATGGGTTTCATTAGTAGCACAGACACAGTCCTATACACTGAGTAATTCTTGCTCAAAAAGTTAACAGGAAGAATTAAGGAATGAGGTCAACGATATTCTGAGAGATGAGAGGCAGAAAGGCAAGACAGTTAACCTCGGAGTAAAGATGGCATGTGTTCAAGCCCTGCCTCAGACAAAAACTGTGTGTCATGTATGACCTTGGCCAAATTGTTGACTCAGCAGCACACTAAGCGTCTCTCTAAGATTACAGGTCACAGGCAAGTTGCTGATCTATGCCAAGGAAGGATTTCCTATAGAATAAGTTTCCTGTTAGTAAAAATTAAGCAAGAATTGTCATAAGTATGTGTGGGGATTATAATCGCCCAATCTGCAAGAAAAACCACTGAGGCAGAGCTCTGAGCCAATGGCCCTTCATTGGGGAGGGAGGGGAACAAAAGACCCTTTAATAAAGTGGACCTCAGGTTTCCTCATGATCTTCCTCCAGGGTCTTATTTTTATAAGACTTGATATCAGGTTTAAAACCTGAACACTCTAAAGGTGCTACACAAAGTACAGGAGCCCACTGGTTCATAGACCTTGCTCTAGAGCATCAAAAATTAAGATGGGCCAGGCAAGAGTTATTTCCAGTGACCAAATGGTCATAAGATGGTCACCTGCTCATGTTGGGCAAGAGAAGATGGTCTGGGGATACAAAGATAAGTTGGGGCACTTTCTAAAGAATTAAGGCATCCCACCCATACTAACTTTGAACCTGGAATTTGAGTAAAAGAGGAGAGAGAGATCTTTGTCAGTATTCATAACTGATTACCAAATAGGGAACATTACATTAAAGTTTAAGGCTTGCTGTAAAGGCCTGTCCTAAGAACCTTTTCTATCTAATTATCCTTATGTGATTTGTGTAAAAGGTCAAACTGAATATTACAAATTGGAGTAAAGCAGGAATCCGAACATATCATATCTCAATATGTTACTCAAAAGTGTAATTTTCACAGAATACATCAATCAAGTTAACTAAACAGAATGATTTTATCCTTCTGGATAATTTAGGAGGCCCTATAGGATTATAACTCAAGGTCTTCATTATCCCAATAAAATAACATCATTCTGTAGATAAGAGAAGAGAAAGCTCCAGCTGACCCTAGAATATGTTTCCTGTGAATAATGTTAAAAACAGCTTCTAAATAATTAGTTGACGTAGACCTTAAATCTCTGAGTCCCTGAGTCAAGAGGATCTAAAAGGCATTTAGTCTAACCCATACCTAAAAAGGTATCCTCTCTATAACATCCCCACCAAGGGATTATTTAGCTTCTCTTTAAAGACCTTCATTACGTGGGGATCTGCGGTCTCCTATTCCACTTCTGAATTGCTCCTAGTTGTTTGGAAGCTATTCCTGTCACTCAGCCTAAATCTGTCCCTCTGCAGAGTCAACCCATTACTCCTAATTCTGCCCTAGGGGCCTAAACTGAAACATTTACGTTTTCTTTTGCAAGGCAAACTATTAAATGCTTGAAGAGAGCATCTATCTCTAATTCCTCCCTCCCACCCATCCCCTAGCCATCTCTTAGTGATACTGACTGGATCTGGGCAAGTTGGTACCCTCTCTGAAAGTTTTGGAGCTGCTGCCCAGAGCACTGAGAGGTTAAGTGACTTTCCCAGAGTCACACAGTCAGTATATGTCATAGGTAGGTCTTGAACCCAGAGATAAAACTATACTGACTACACCAGACTCTCTCATCTTCTAATGATTAAATCCTCCTAGCACTTTCAACCTATCCTCATATGCTATGATTTCAAATCTCACCATCCTACTCAGTCTCCTTTCAACTTACTCCTTCTTGTAGTGTGATGCACAGAATTGAATAAAATTCTCTGGATGTAGTCAAAGAATCTAAATAAAAACTTTATATATATATATATGTATATATATATATATATACATATATATGTTTATATATATAAAATGATTCTCCATAAGCATAGACAACCAAGACCTGGCTATATGCATGTATGCACATGCATACAGACACATGTGTACACACACACACACAGCCATTTGATCATTAAGATGAAAATACCATGGATTCATAGGCATTGAGGGCCTCCATTCTTTAGGGGTGTTTAGGATAGTTTGGGATAAATAATATAAATATGCTTTGCCCTAGAGGTAGAAATGACTCAGTGCTTCTCAAACTCATTCTGGATTTTAATCACAATTATACTTTGAATTTTTTGGAAAGTCCGGTTTAAAAACATTTTTATTAGCTTCATAGAAATCATGGATCATTGGAGTATCATGTATTTGCCTACTGTTTACAGTTATCTAGATGGTGTAATGGACCTGAAGTCAGGAAGATCTGAGTTCATATTTTCCCTCAGACACTAGTTGTATGACTCAAGGCAAGTCACTTAACCTCTGTCTGCGTCAGTTTCCTCATTTATAAAATGAGGATAAAAAATAACATGTACTTCCCCGGGTTGTTGTGAGGATAAAATAAGATATTTACAGAAAAATTTTGCAATCCTTAAAGCACATTATAATTGCTGGCTGTTGTTATTATATTATTATATGGTTTTTTGGAAGTCTTATTCTCCTAAGAGATCTAGGAGCCACGAGGGCAGAGGCTGTATCTCAATGTTACCTCTTTTCCAGTGTTACTATAATATTCTACACAAAGAAGACATGAAAAAGTTAGTGGAATTGAATTAAATGCAATTGAAATGACACCTGCTAAGTGAACCTGAAATATGTAAATGTCCATTCAAAACAAAGACTGATTTCAAAATGAAAATTACAAATTTAAAAAAAAGACTGAAAAAACAGGTTAAATTCACACACAAGATAACCCCATAATCCTTATTTTTCCACCACAATTAAGTCTCTTAGAAATGGAAAATAACTGAAATAACTGTGACAGAAGCATACATACATACACATACATACTCATATATATGCATATGTATATATTTAACTTCCCTAAGAAACAAAGAAAAAAATGATAAACATTGTTTATATCAACTTCTAATATTCAGTCTAATTTCTTAAACACCAACTCACATGGGTACAAGTTACTTTGCATAAGTGAATTTTATGTGAATTTAATTTCCAAGACTTTAAAATACTGGGAACAGCAAAGTGTCATCATGATAGCCTTTCCCCTCATTGAGCTTATGGTCTAAAAGGGGGATTGAAAGAGATAGTGACAGTTAAGATATTAAATCTTTCAAAGATCCCTGATGCTCCCTGCACCAACACAGGTCAAAACCCTACTGTTTGGAAGATTGCCTTTTGAGTTGATGTGGTCAAAAAAAAGTCATCATCCTATTCCAGTTTATAGATAATTCTCTCCAAATTTAGCATCGATGTTTCACAGATTAGCTGTCTATCATGGGCTTGTTTTCAAAACATATCTGGCTCAGTGGGAACTGAGTTTATGCCCCATTCCTTCAATTACTGAAGGTCACTTTCAGGCCACCATAATACATTAGAGAAGACCAAGTCTAATGCTATTAAATATTCTATAATCTGTACCATAGGTGAAGACAAATGCAAGTTCCTGAGAACCAAAATACTTGCTGAATTTTTGAGGAAAGACCATATCTAATCCCTACATTTGTCTTTTCATTCTCACTTCCTATACTGTTTCTCTTTGTATAATTTTCTCACATCAAGGCATCTATTTGCCAATCCTGTATCCTGTAATTACCTCACCATGCCCCTGTTTGCTAGCATTTCAGAAGCTAACTCTTACCACCCTTTCTCTTATTTGTTTATATATAGGGACCCTGGCACACTACTTTCTTCCTTTATAGTACGTGCTGTGATTCAATGTGGCAATCGTGACTGGGATTCTCTTGGTATTAACCCTACTTTCTGAGTCCCATTTACTTGAGTTTATGTGTTTAATCTTCAGCCTTAAAATATGTCACGAATAAAAGCCATCAGAGCTTTCATTCAGTAGAAAACCTAAGGATAACAGTATTCTGAGTTACTCAACTCCAACACTCACCCTTCCCTGAGCACAATATGCCATCTGCTGATTCACACAAACTCTTGCTTTCTTCTTCAGTCATGTTGCATTTTCTTGAATATTGGCAGAGTTTTCCAAACCACCCCCTCTCACAAATGCAGCGACCACAGGAGCATTTACCATGGCCTGGAAAACAAAAAGTGTGACAGACAAAGCCTCGTTAAATATTCAAAAGTTCTACCTGAGGTTTCAGAGGGAAATCAACAATGGCTCTCATTGTTTTTCTTACTGGAAATATTTCTACATCACCTTGCTATTTACAAAATGCTTTCCTCATAACAAATCTGTGAGATAGATAATATAAGTAGTATTATTTTTATTTTACAAATGAAGACACTAAGGTTCAAACAAGTTAAATGACTTGCTCAGAGGTAAGTAGGGCATGGCAAGTAATGTGGAGAATGGAATTTTTAGTCAGAACACCTGAATTTAAATTCTAGCTCTGTGACTTTGAGAAAGTCACTTAACCTCTCTGGGTCTCAGTTTTCTCATCAGTAAAATGAGAAGGCTGACATCTGAGGTCCCTTCAGACGCTAAATGTATGATCTTGTAAAGTGTCAGGGAAGAGATTCAAATACAAGCCTTCTGATTCCAAGTCAATAGTCAATAAAAAAATACATACTTATCAGGCATCTCCTATGCACCAGGTACTGTGTTTAGGAAAGACTGTCCCTGCCCTCAAGAAGCCTATAATCTAATGGGAGAAGATAAAATACAAAAATGAAGCTAAAAGTCTGGTGCTTTCTTCACTAAAGCCGATGCCCCACATAAACTACAATATCGAACTTTCTATCTGAGGAAAACACTGTTCTGCTTCTTTCTGCATTAGTCAGCTCAACCATAATTGCCAGATGAACTCTCCAGACAGTGCTCAAGCTTAATGTGATAAATCTGGAGTTGGAATCAGAGAAGGACTCAAGGGGGAAGCAAACTTTGAAGTTATTTAAAGTGGAATTTCCCTATCCTCTATTGATAACAGAACATCCTCATTTGCATTTTTATCAGTTAAAAAGACTTAGTGCTGATTCTCATCATGGACGCCATGACATCTGGACCATTCTGAAAAGCTGGTCATGTTTCAATTTCTTGCAACATTTATTGATTGCTTTTCCTACTTCCTCCTAAGAGGTATAAAAAGTTAACTGTTTGCTACCAAAAGCATATACCTAAGAATACAAATATATATCATTCTGAAGTCTGCAAAGTACACATGTTTGTTTAATGCTCATGGCCCTTCTGATATTAGGTGTTACCATTATTCCGATTTTATAGATCAGAAAATTGAAACACAAAGAAGTTGTGACTTATCCAGGACTTATCCAGCTACTCATTTTCTAAGGTAAGATTTGATCTCAGCTATTCTAGACTCCATGTACAATGATCTTTACATTATGTCACCTAGATGCGTTAAGTCTTCCTAATAATATGGACATACTCATGTTTAAGCAGCTAGTCATGTCTGACTTAATGATGAATATAATATGGAATATGTCAATTCTATTTGGACTCATGTTAAATTGGTGAAATTTGAATTTAAGATTTCAGGGGACATATATATATATATACCTACAATATACATACATACATGCATACATATGTACATACACACACATGTATACATACTTGTCATTGGTCTCAATCTGGGAGATTCTTTGGCCATGTAGAGAAAATCTCTAACTTTTAATCTAGATCGTCTAGATAATATTATAGAAAGTAGGTAAAAATATGATGCTATGTGTTTGTGTATATGTGTGTGATGTACTTATAATCATAGATATAGTGGTGGAAGGGTGTGCCAAGGACATCTACAGCATACCCCTCATTTTATATGTGAAGAAAATGAGGCCCCAGATGCTTACATACCTTGTTCAAGGTCAATAGGTAAGTCTCAGAATTGTGATGTGAAACCAAGTCCTCTGGTTTTGGAATCTGTCATTCTTCAGAAACACAGTGTGTACCTACCCATATTCTTGTTCAAGTACGGTTAATCTTTAGCATATTCATGACCAGATGACCTTCACAAAGTACCTGCTAAGTACTGAGGAGACACAGACAAAAGCAACATAATCCCTTAACTAGAAGTTTCGGGGAACCCAGCATACACATACCAGTGCATGTGCAAAATATATACTCAGTAACCTTGAGGAAGAATGTCCTTTGGGGAAGGGAAAGTTGGGGGGAACCAGGAAAGGCCTCTTGCAGAAGGTGAGGTAAGTTCTGAAGAAAATCCAGGAATCTAGGAGGCTAAAATGAGGAGAAAGGACATTATAGCAAGGGAAAAACCAGTTAAAAAGAGCAGGATCAGTATAGTTGGGAGGGCCAGCCTTGGAGTCAAGAAGTCTTAGGTTCAAGTCTTGCCTCAGATACATGTTAGTTATGTTATCATGAGCAAATTACTTTATCTCTCAGCTACCTATGCAATTCTCTAATACCCATACATGACAAAGAAATTGCTGATCTGCATTTATGGAGAGAGTTTCCTCCCTGGGAGTTTTCCTGCACCGAAGATACCACAAGGCTATCTCTCCTTCCCCCGCTCCCTGCATACTCCCCTTCAAAAAAAAGTTGTATGTCCTGGCCTTCAATAATATGGTATTTTTCAGGCTTCTTTCCATTCTTCCTTTTGTGAATAGCAGCTGGTTAGCAGGAAGACTGTCTTCGGATAGCTGTGGAATGTGAGATCAGCTTTGGAAAAAGCTTTGCCTTTGAGCCTCTCTGGCTTTTTCTTCTTATACTGGGACCTATGTGATATTGTTGTCCTTTCTCAGTCGTGCCCGACTCTTTGTGACCCCATTTGGGGCTTTCTTTGCAAAGATACCAAGGTGGTTTATTATTTCCTCCTCTGGCTCATTTTACAGATGAGGAAACTGAGGCAAACAGGGTAAAGTGACTTGCCCAGGGTCACACAGCTAGTACGTATCTGAGGCTGGATTTCAGCTCAGGAAGATGAGTCTTTCTAACTGCTGGCACAGCACTCTGTGCACTATGGTGCTACCTGTATAATATTATAAACTTGCATAGTTTCAATTTCTCTGCAGTTGGTTGTCATATAGATGCATTTGTTTTCCTCTTGAGCTTCCTGCTTTGGGCCAGAGTCATTATAACAAATCTCTCTCTCTCTCTCTGTCTCTCCATAAATATATAGATATATGTATATATAAATATATATGTATATATATATATATATCAATATCTATATATGTATGTAGCTTATCACCAAGTCGAACAAAGCATAATGAATATTTGGCTGATCACTGACTTCCCATCTATCCCTGATTCTTACTTCCCATCCCAGTGAGTAAGCACTAGGACATCACCAACATTCCAAAGACAAACTTTCAGACTCAATTCATCGTGTTACTACCCTCCATTCCACCTATGTATCCTTTTAACAAAATGATCCCTTTCTTTAACCTACTTATTTTCTTAGTCTTTCTTTCTGTATAGGCCTCAGGGAAGCTAGGTGGCCCAGTGGGTAGAGTGCTAGGCCTGGAGTTAGGAAGACTTCTCATTTGAACTCTGGGTTCAAATGCAGCCTCAGATGCTTACTAGCTGTGTGACCATGGTCAGGTCACTTCACCCTGTTTGCCTCAGTTTCCTCATCTGTAAAATGAACTGGCCAAAGAAATGGTAAGCCACTCCAGTATTTCTGCCAAGAAGATCCCACAGGCATTCACAGAGACTCAGAAATGACTGAAAAATTACTTAATAACAACAAGAATGTTGTCCTCATCCTAGGTGATATATTTATCTCTCATCTGGCTTATTGCAACATACTTATCAGAACTCTTACCTATAGTATTACCGTGTTCTACATGGTCTTAGAGTTGCTTTCTCTTTTTGAATTAGAATGCTCCCCAAAATTAGAAGTGTTCCCCCAAAATGAAATGGGCTACCTTGAGAGGTATTTATTTTCATACTATTTGGAGGATTCACGCCTAAGTTAAAGCTCTATTTTTCAGTGATATTATAGAGAGGGCTATTTATGTTCTGTAGGGAGGCTGACCTAAAGGACTTTTAGGAGTTTCTTGGCTTTGTTTTCTCAATGGAATGATTTTTTTCTCCTATTGGGATCAAGGAAACACCAGTTGTGTGCCTTCATAAGAAAAAAAAGTGAATCAAAACAATGTGAAATGTTCTCACCATCTCTTTCCCTTTTACTAGGCTTTCCATCTGCTATTTAGCGCTGGGTGGGGAAAGGGAGGGTAAGGAAGAGGGAAAGCAGAAGTAATTCCACTGTTTGAGCTCAGCGTTTTCAAGAGACAAGCATAAAAGTGTCAGTCTGGGAAGGAGACACTGTCATGCCTAGTGAATATGAAAAGGACAGGCTGAAGCAAGTTGGAGCCATTATTTCCTGACTTTTCTTTGAATAAAGCCTTCCCAGCCTCAACTCTTAGCCCGTCCTTGATGCAGTTCCTTCAAACAGACAGTTATCCCCGCCCCCATTTTGGTCCAACCCAAATCCCACACTCTCCAAAAGGTTTTTCTACAATGGCTCCATATTCAGCTTATCTTTTTGTATCACTTATTGTATATGATGCTTATTTCTAATGTAGTAGAAAGAGAAGGAGAAGTAAAGAGGAGAGCTAAAATATGAAGGGGAATGGGAGAAAGTAAAGGAAATAATTCTGTAGCAGAAGCTACTTGCCCAGGGTCTTGAAGTGAGAAAATATGGGCCAACATTCTATTAGATTTAGAATCAAAGATTGAAGAAATTATTAATAATAATAGTTTGAATTAACATAAGCATTTCAGGCATACAAAGTGTTGATATTCTGTAAGGCAGGTAAGATAAGTATTACTAACCCAATTTTAGAAGATGAGAAAGCTGAAGCTTTGGGAGTTATAATCACTCTCCCTTTGGGGACAGAACAGGTACATAGCAGAGCCTTGATCTGATTCCAACCTCTTGATTCCAAGTCCTTATCTTGTGCTAGACTGCCTCTTAAGCAGAATATCTTGGTTTGAGATACTTTAATGGCTCCTTCTCCAGCACTCCCCCATCACCCAAGGATAATAGGTTGGAGAAGAAAAGGAGAGAGAGAGAGAGAGAGAGAGAGAGAGAGAGAGAGAGAGAGAGAGAGAGAGAGAGAGAGAGAGAGAGAGAGAGAGAGAGAGAGAGAGAGAGAGAGAAGAAAGAAAGAAAGAAAGAAAGGAAGGAAGGAAGGAAGGAAGGAAGAAAGAAAGAAAGAAAGAAAGAAAGAAAGAAAGAAAGAAAGAAAGAAAGAAAGAAAGAAAGAAAGAAAGAAAGAAAGAAAGAAAGAAAGAAAGAAAGAAAGAAAGAAAACTGTTTATCATGTGGAAGGCTCATCAACTGGGCCTCAGACAGCTCAGTGATGGGGGGTGGAGCCAAAATGGCAGAGTAGAAGCACTGACCTATTCTACCTCTTCCCCCATAGCCTTTATAATACCTATAAAAATGACTCTAAACAAATTCTGGAGCAGCAGAAGCCACAAAATGACAGAGGGGAAACAGATTTCCAGTCCAAGATCGTCTGGAAATCAGACAGGAAAGGTCTATCACAACTGGCTCTGAGAGGAGCACAGCCTAGCCACACAGCACAGACAGGATTGGAGCAGGATTCAGGGCATTGAATCACAGGCATCTGCTCTGGTTTCCAAGTTACTCAACCCCCAAACAGCTTCAAAAGTCAGTGAGAAAGCTCTTTCACCTGGGTTAGAGGGGATCTCTATCAGATCCCAGTTCCTGTACAGGGCAGTAGCAGCCACTGCCTCAGTAGTGGCTTCTGAAGCTCTCCATCTACAGACCTTGAAGAATCAAGTAGCTGATCTGGGTCTCAGTCCTAAAGAGGTGTCTTGGGGTGAAGAAGAGTGCTGGCATGGCAGATCTGGTGGTGGCTATGGAGAGGGAATCCTATTGGAAGTACCAGGGCAGAAACACTAGAGTGTTTTTGGTTGTTCACAGACCAGAGCACAGGCCAGGAGAGGAATAAACATCTCTCCCTTGAGTGTGGCACTTTGGAGGAACTGAGAACTTATAGGTCCCTAGAGATACCTCAGAAACAGCTGCACAAAACCTCTGAATCCTAGGGTAGTATACCCTTCACTTGACAAAGTGGTCAAAAGTCAAGTAATTGGGAAAATGCCGAAAAGGAGGAAAAAAAATAAAATTATAGAAGGTCACTTTCTTGGTGAAAAAGTATTTTCTTTAATACTTTCAGAGGAGGAAGAGTAAAGCACACATACAATCAGAGGATGATAGCAAGGTCAAGGCTTCTACACCTAAAACCTCCAAAAAATATGCAATGGTCTCAGGCCATGGAAGAACTCAAAAGGGATTTTGAAAATCAAGTAAGAGAGGTGGAGGAAAAATTGGGAAGAGAAATGAGAGAGATGCAAGAAAATCATGAAAAGCAAGTGAATAGCTTGTTAAAGGAGAAGAAAAAATTGCTGAATAAAATAACTCCTTTAAAAAAAGACTAACCCAAATGGAAAAGAAGTTCAAAAAGCCAATGTGGAGAAGAACTCTTTACAAAGCAGAATTGGCCAAATGGAAAAGAAGGTCCAAAAACTCACTGAAGAAAATAGTTCTTTAAAAATTAGAATGGAGCAGATGGAAGCTACTGACTTTTTGAGAAATCAAGAAATTATAAAATAAAATGAAAAGACTGAAAAAAGAAGACAATGTGAAATATCTCATTGGGAAAACAATTGACCTGGAAAATAGATCCAGGAGAGATAATTTAAAAATTATTGGTCTACCTGATCAAAAAAAAAGAGTCTAGACATTATCTTCCAAGAAATTATCAAGGAAAACTGCCCTCATATTCCAGAACCAGAGAGTAAAATAGAAATGGAAAGAATTCACTGTTCAATCCCTGACAGAGATTCCAAAAGGAAAACTCCTAGGAATATTGTAGACAAATTCCAGAGTTCCCAGGTCATGAAGAAAATATTGCAAGCATCCAGAAAGAAACCATTCAAGTTTTGTGGAAATACAATCAGGATAATACAAAATTTAGCAGCTTCTACACTAAGGGATTGAAGGGCTTAAAATATGATATTCCAGAGGTCAAAGGAGATAGGATTAAAACCAAGAATCACCTATCCAGCAAAACTGAGTATAATACTTCAGGAAAAAAAATGGAATTTCAATGAAATAGAGGACTTCTAAGCATTCTTGTTGAAAAGATCAAAATTGAATAAAAAAATTTGATTTTCAAATATAATAATCAAGAGAAACATGAAAATATATAAGTAGGTATATATGGGTATGTATGTGTATGTTATATATGTGTGGGTATGCATATAAGATGAATATGAAGAGCTGAAATGAATATGAAGAGAAAATACCTAAAAAAATAAAATTTGCTTTTGAGTGTAATGTACTAGGAGTAAGAGAAAGGGTGAGGTAGAATGTAGTATAACATCTCACATAAAAGAGGAAAGAAAGAGCTTTTACAATGGAGGGGAAGAAGGGGAGAGATGAAATGAAACAAGTGAGCCTTTCTCTCACTGATTTGGCTTCAGGAGGGAATAACACAGACTCAAATGGATATGGAAATCTATCACCCTCTAGGAAGGAGGGGGGAAGGGGATAGGAGAGGGAAGATAATAGAAGGGACAGCAGATTGGGAAAGGAATAATCAGAAGCAAACATTATTGTGGAAGGACAGGTCAAGGGAGAGAATGGAATAAATGGAGGGCAGGACAGGACAGAGGGAAATGTGGTTAGTCTTTTATAACATAACTATTATGGAAATGCTTTGCATTGTTGCACATGTATGACTGATATAGAATGGCTGGTTTTCTCAACGAGGGTGGGTGGGAAGGGAGGGAGAGAATATGGAACTCAAAGTTTTAATTATGAATGTTAAAAATTGTTTTAGCATGTAACTGGAAATTAAGCTATACAGGCAATGGAGTACAGAAATCTATTTTGCCTTGCAGGAAAAGAGAGGGGAAGAATAGGAAGAAGGGGGAGGTAACAGAAGGGAGGTCTACAAGAAGGGGTAGATGGGGTACATGCTGTTCTAGAGTGGGGGTGGGGAGAGATGGGGAGAAAATTTTGAATTCAAATTCTTGTGGACATGAATGTTGAGAAATAAACTATAAATAAATTATATGTTTAAAAGAAAAGAAAGCTCAATGAAGAACTATAAGTCATTGTTGCAAAGCATTAGGTTTAAGGGTGATATAAGAAAAAAAAAACTTGATGATCATGAAAGCTATCCCCAAGTGGAATGGAAGATGGTGGGTTCCCCAATACTGGATGCCATCTAAGGTTAGATGACCACTTGTAGAGGATTCTTGTTCATATAAAGAATGGACATGATCATTCATTAGATGAAATAGAGGAAATCCATCAACAAATACTTACTGAGGGAGGCCTGTCTGTGTAAAAAGCATTTTACCACATGATGTGAATTATACAGATAAGTATGAGAAAATTCCCTACTCTTAAGGTTCTTGAAATCTAGCTTATCTCACAAGATGTAGCACTTTTTTGATAAATCTAATATGAGAATTTGTTTTGCTGAAGTATCTTTCTTTGTTTTTCTCCCAGGGAAAAATAAATAAATCCTTGACAATTGAAAAAATAATTTTAAAAATACATAATAATAGCAAATATTTATATTATGCTTGCTATGTGCAGGGCACTGTGCCAAGTGCTTTATAATTATTATCTCATTTGGTTCTTACAAGGAGGTGGGTGCTATTATTATCCCCATTTTTTTTTAAGATTAGGAAATGGAGACAGAGGTTAAGTGACTTGTCCGGGTGTAAACAACTAGTGAGTCTCTGAAGCCAGACATGAACTCCAAACCCAGAATTCTATATTATCTAATATAATATACACATGTAAACATTAAATAATTATAGCAATATTATACCAAATAAATAATTATACCAATTATACCAAAAAAAGAAGAGTTAAAAGACAAAATGACAAGCAGTAGGTCACTAGCAAATGAAGGGTATAGACAATAGGTGCTATGAGTTCCGAATGAATGGCCACAAGGAGGTAAAACTGACTTTGAGGTCTCTGAAGAAAGGGAAAATGTGAACAGGTGGGAAGGAAAAAAGGAAAAGGAAGGAAGACTAGCGAAGCAAAGCCATTAAGGTGCAAGAAATTATTTAGAGCAGAGACAAAAATGCCCCTCTTTCCTCACCATGTATGTGGATATCCACTGGATGGTACAGTTTAGGTGCTAGTGAACACGGGATATTGGGATAAGGAGCAACAGCTCCCAGGGCCCCTTCAGTGCCCTCCTTATCAGTACTCCCAGAGTATTCTGAGGCGCTTCCCTTTTCACCCACCCCTCTCACCCATGTGGCTGAGGGATAATGAGATCAGGTAGAAGGAAGCTTCCCGGAAGCGGGAAGGCAAATGTAAATAATAAGAAAGTCAAAGAACATACACCATCATGTGGTTGGATTCATCAAGACCTGCCAGGAGAGATAATGTTATGTAACAATAATGTCTCATATGTGTATATATATATATATATATATGTATACACATGTATGTATGAAGAGAGAGACTAAAACAGAGAGAGAGAGAGAGACAGACAGACAGACAGACTGCGGCCTTTGTTCAACTGAAGGAAAAGAAATGACTTAGTCATGCAGAAGAACATTAAATAGATAGTTCTATGTTGTTCCTGTCTGTCAGCTCTTCTACTCTATGTCTGAGTCCAAAAGCAAAGCTTCTGACTCATACCTGTCAAAGAACAGCTAAAGATAGACTCCTGGACCTGGTCCAAACCCACCTCGCTTGTGACTTACGGTTTTTGTATATTCGATATTCACTGAGTTCCAGAAGCACACTGTTTCCCTCCTGCTGTCAATGGGAACACAGTAAGTATTAACTAGTAAGGGAAATGATGTCAGGAACTATTTTCCATGGCATGAATGACTGTAATAAAGTGCTAATTTTATCATTTTACTTCCCAGTTCAAAAAATTCCCATGGCTTCCCAGTAAAGTCAGCCTGAGATTAAAGTTAACCAGTCTAATTGCCCCATCCCCTCAAAAAGCCCTAAATCACACTATTCTCCCACCAGAAGACCAGGGGATTAGTCCAGCTACTGGTTCCCAATATCTTCTGAAAAGGCATATCCAATCTCAATTTGTAGCTTTCGCTGCTGCAGTTCCTTTACACTAATACTGTTCTCTTTCTCCTGTGCCTGGAGGAAATGATACTACCCATTCTTCTGGCTACCCATCTTCTCCACAAAGGTTTTCCATATGGTCTCCTACTGATTTCACTGCATGAGTTTTTATAGCACTTAATGCATATTCTAATTATTTGGGTAATTCTAATTTATTGCTTTCTTGGTTAACTATTTCATTGTGCGTGTATACATGTATATATTATAGTTATTATCTCAAACAGCCTGTAAGCTAAGAGAGAAGGGAGGCTTTTCTCTAACAATTTCGCATCTACTTAGAACCTAATACTGTGTGTGTCAATATGCATACACACATACGTATATAGTATGTATGTGTGTATATATGTATATACATACATATACACACATATATACTCTATGTATGAATCCACATGTGTATATATG
Organism: Bettongia penicillata ogilbyi; assembly: GCA_023548195.1. NCBI lineage: Eukaryota > Metazoa > Chordata > Mammalia > Diprotodontia > Potoroidae > Bettongia > Bettongia penicillata. Next base: position 5,705,175 of record JAJHZJ010000121.1, on the reverse strand, counting down.
TGCATACTGTTTCTATATATGTGTATATACATATGCATACAAATACATATACACACATATATACTCTATGTATGAATCCACATGTGTATATATGTGCATACTGTTTCTATATATGTGTATATACATATGCATACAAATACATATATATATATATATATGTATTGCTCAATAAGTAGCCAGCTGTATGGATAATTGCATTAATTATTTTAACCACTGATTTTTTTGGTTATGCAAGAAAACTGGAATTCCTTCAGAAAAAAATTATTCTTCCTTTCCATCTTTGAGAATAAGTGATATGGCACTGTGAAATCAGTGGTGGATAGGAAGTTGATGCCTTGGACTCAGATTCCAGTTTAGCTCCTTACTGCCCGTGTGACCTTGAACCAGTATTTGAATCTCTCTACACCTCAGTTTCCTTTTCTGTAAATTGAGGGGCTTAAACTAGATGACCTCTGAGGTCATTTCTAGCTTTGAATTTATACTCCTAAATCTAAACTATTTTTCTGTTTTGTAGGCAGAGTCTCAAAAGTGTAATAAATGTATTTGGACTTTCCCAAGAAAAATCTTAAGCATTAGTTAAAAACAAACAAACGCTATTAGTGACCAAAACCAAAAGAAAATGACCAAGTCTGGCATCCTCCATATTTGGGTTTTGTTTGCTAGGACTTGGTACTTCTGGTCTAAAATGGGAGCTTTTAATCAATTGAACTTTAATTAATTTTTTTAAAGAGTGGGTGGGTCAGGTAGCATTATTATATGTCAAAACAGTCTAACATAAATCAGATCAAGTAAATTACTGTGGATTACACGTTAGATCTCAATGCAGGAAGCTTCTCCAGGAAAGCATTCTTTTTTCTGGCTGATAGTATCCCAGCGAACAGCTGTCTCCCCAGTAGCAAGTGACTCATTATAAACATTCAGATGCAAAGCAATAAAGGTTCTTTATCACTTACTATTTCATTTATTACATCCTTTCCCAGTAGTTCCATGTGCATGTGGTCAGGATGGCATACTATTAATAATGCATTTCAGGTCAGAAAAGACTAAAGGAGGAAATATTTATATTCAAATCCTTTGGCTTTCCACTCATATATCTGCCTTTAAAAGACTAAGACTAGTTTACAGGAAGATGACAGATATGGACGGTAGGCTTAGGTCCCTTTTTATAACCTCACAATCAACAAGAAACATACATAATGGCATAGTAAAAATAACAAAAAGAGTCAGAAATACTTGTTAAAGGAAATAGGAGAGAGAGGGAGGGAGGGAAAGAGGAAGGGAGAGAGACAGAGACAGAGAGAGACAGAGACAGAGACAGAGAGAGAGACAGAGAGAGAGAGGGAGAGAGAGAGAGAGAGAGAGAGAGAGAGAGAGAGAGAGAGAGAGAGAGAGAGAGAGAGAGAGAGAGAGAGAGAGAGAGAGAGAGAAGAAAGGTGGAGAGGGAGAGAGAAAATGAGAATAATGGAAAGTCATTTTGTAAACTAGCCACATCTAGTGCTACTGTTCTACTGGTTCATGTCTTCAACTGTGTGGATGATAGTGTCACAGATCAAATTTAGGATTCCCTACAAGGCAGTGTCAGAGCTGGAAACTGCAACTTCACCTCTTAGTTGATGTAGGTCCATAAATCTTAGTAGCTCTGGGGCGTGGGTTGGAAGAAAAGTGGTGATAGTGTAGTAGGCAGGGACAGAGAACTGCAGCCCTTATCAGGGCACTAACGAGTATGGATTACAAACTGAATACAGCTTCCTTCATCTTTGTGAGCTGAGCACAACTCCCTCCATCTTGTGTTAAACATTAGCTCACCAATTAAAAGACCTCCTTGCCATACTTCCCAGTAATCCCTCCTTAAGAACATTCTGTGTGATTACATTTGTTCAGGGAGGCTTCCAAGGTTCTCCAGTTTTAGGAATCATCTTAGTCATGCAGGTCGAGATATTTCATCTAATCAGCCAGCTCTTACAGCATCCCTCCCTGTTTCATTTGTCCTGAAGCTTTCCCCCTCCTTTGTATTTTAAGCATATAAAAGCCTGTATATATGTGCATCATGTATGTACATATGTAATCTAAAATGTAACTGTAAATTTACATTAATGTAAAATCGCTATAGGAAATCTGTGCCCATTCAGGTGGGGCTCCTTTGCTGGCGAACTTAATAAACCCCAAGATAAGTTTGATACTCTGGAGTCCTTGTTATTCTTCTTTACCCACATTAACAAAGGGGGTTCCAAGAGAACAGTAAATGAACATTAGAACACAGGCTTGATAAAAGTGCTCTCATTAGATCCTGCTTTCAAAAGTGTCCCTGCTACCAAAGGTGTTGAGACACATGAATCAAGGGATTGAGATTGAAAAAGATTGACAAATGTAGAGGAGAAGAGGGTCCAGGATTGTGGAGATGGCTAGAATGTTGCTAGAACAGTAGACTATAGACTAGACTTCCTTAGGAGGGCTTAATGAAAAGTGGAAGATATACCTGTTTAAATATCCCTCAGACAGACACTTAGTCAATTATGCTTAGAAAGAGTCATACAACTCACTAAACTCAGTAACTTGGAGTAAACATGCATCAGCGCATATATAGTACCAGGACTGTTTTAATGTACCCTGGTATAGTAGGGAAATGATTGATGGTAAGAAATCCAAGAGAAAAATCCATAGAAAAATAAGTAAAATGGATGAAAGACAGACAAAGGAAGAAACATATTCAGTCTAGGAAATAATCTAATACAATGAATAAATACTTTTTGTTGAAGAGATTTTAGGTTCATACTTCTGAAACAGGTGAAAGTAATATAAATAAAAACAAAACAACTGAAAAAACATGTAAATAACAATTGTTAAAGGGTAGGAATAGATTTCTCTTAGAATAAACAAGAGAGTAGAAAATTTACTGATAAATGAGAAATTCTCCAAGATAACAAAATTTCTTCAAAAAAGACAACAACAGAATTGGAACACAAAACAACAAAAATAGAAAATTGATCAAAATAAAAAAGACAAAAATGATCTGAATGCCTGAGGGATCTGTAAAACAAATACTGAATTTGAAGACAAGATGTACAACCATGATGTGAGGAGAATAAGGCTTCCACTGAGAGATGGTTCAGAAATAAAAACTCAAATATCATACTTCCAGTATTCAGACATCATACATGAAAATATCCCATCCATAAAAAAATAAATAAAATGGATGAAAGATGGACAAAGGAAGAAACATATTCAGTCTACAAAATAATCTAATACAATGAATAAGTCCTTTTGGTTGAAGAGATTTTAGTTTCGTACTACGGAGACAGGTGAAAGTAATATAAATAAAAATGAGACAACTGAAAAGCATTGGGGGAGATATCACAAAGAGCAAGAAGTAGGATTTTCCTAATGAATGGAAGGCTTTTAGTGGCTTCATGGAGCACTACCCAAAATTGGTGAAGCAAGTGTGCAGCAAACACCATTCAGGGAATTTAGACACCCAAGGAAAATATTTTCTCAGAGCGAGGGCCCTTTTTCATGGGACCACCTCCCAATATGAGGGAAACAGTTGTGTTTCTTTGTACATATGGGTCAAAGGGAAATGGGGTAGGGGTACGGAGAGCTGGAGATAAGAGATGTCATGATACCAAAATTGACAGGTGATAAGGGAAACAACAGGATTGGGATATGCTGACCTAGGTTACAGTGTCCCCCACTATGTAGCACTGTTTCAACATAAGAATCAGGTTCCCAAGAAGATCTTTAAAAATAAAAGAGATGGATTCTGAACCAAGCGACTAACAATACGACTAAAGAGTTGATTGCTTCGTCAACTCCAGCACCTCAAAAGAAAGGCAGTATGTGGCATACCTAGTAATCACATCAGAATCCAGAAGAAAACAAAGCAAAATTGTCCCCATGTGAACATTCCCAGAGGAAAAGTACCATAAATTATTCAAGAGAACTTTAGTACTCTGTGCTCTCATTCACTGTTTCTAGCCTGTATGTGCCTGTTGCAACCACAAGCAATCTCACAGGCTTGTGATTCAAGTTCTTACTGGGGGAGATGAACATGCCCAATGGCAGTGACTCTCCTCAAATCTCTCAGGTCTTTCAAGAATCTATAGACACTGATTCTGCCCAGCCATTTGAAGGAAAGGAAGAATATAAAATCAAATCATGGCAAAAAGATCCTACTCATAATCTCAGAGGTACAAGCTAGTGGGAAGAAAAACTTCGAGCATGATTTAAAAGAGAACAGAATTCCTTACCTACAGGAAGGAACCCAAGGCAAAGAACTAAGTCCAGAGGGCCTCCTCATTCCACAACTTGAGGGGGCTGAGGGAACCTACTTGAACCAGAGTTTATACATCAGTAGAAGGATAGACAGGGGTGCAGTGTAAGAGGGAATATAAGAGAAAAGGCTGAAGTGCCAAAATAACATGAAAGAGCTTCAAAACGAAGGGATGAATGAGAAAAGTCTCAAAGAAAGACTTTATACATTGAATAAATATTGTATCATGAAGGTGTGGCAGATGAAGGATAAAATGACTGTGGAAACAAAGGTTCAAGTTTCCCAAGCAGATGCATACAAATTGCTTAATAAATTAAGACCAGCAGCTTTCCTCAGCTTTAGCAAAATAATACGTAAGGAGACAAGTTTTTATACATTAAAAACAATTAAGTAAAAAAAAGCCAATTAAAAGGAAGCAATTAACAAGGATACAATATTAGGTAATCTAATTTCTAATTGGAGAAAACACTAGGAACGTTACAAGTTGGGCAGGGGAAAGTGAACAGGTGTTAGTCTCTAAAATCAAAGAAGAGAGGTCCCATGCTCCCCTAATATCTGTATACATCAAAGGGACATGAAAACAATACATGATTGATTAGTTTGAGGCCAGTTTTAAGATAAGATATATGGGCTGTTTGAGATGTTTAATTGTGGGAAAACTTGTATCAGTCTTTAGATGTGAGGTTTCTGGTCAGCAAAGCCTAGGACCTTAGGTAAGGGTCTCTTAGCAGCAGGTAGAGATGTTCAACTTACTAACCAACAGTCTCAATTCCCATAATTGAATGCAGTTTTCTCACAAGGTAGAAATTGGAATCCACTCATAATTGATTTGAAAGGGAACAGACTAAGGTCCAGAACAGTCACAAAATGAAGTGAGTGTGGTTCACCCAATTGCTTCAATTCTCTCAGCTCCCTCAAAAGAAAATCAAAGATTATTACCTGATAAAAAATATTACCCCTAAGGACTCTTCCCAGTGATCATTGCACAGTAAGAAATTCCAAAATCATTTAAAAGAGAAAAAAAAACCTCATGAAATAAAATATATAAACAAATTTTGTAGAATTTTTAAAAATGCCATAAGCAGAGAAAGAACATTTGACAACATAATAGAGAATCTCTCCTAAAAATTAAAAACTTTGTGAGAGAATTGGCATAGAAGCCGCATGACACTGAACTGGAGGAAAAGAGCAAAAAAGAAATAAAAAAAAATCTTAAAAGAACACATGAATTTTATGCAAGTCAAAATTACTAACCTTGCTGACAGAGCATGAGGATCATAACTCTCCTTGAAGATTATGACAAATCAAAAGACCTTTAACATCACAGGGCAGGAAATAATTTAAAAGAAAACAATCTAGCAATTCTAAATACAGACAACAAAGCACTGATCAAGAGAATCTGCATCTCCCCATGAGAATATCAAAAGGCATACCTACACACTTCAAACTTCAAACAATATTGTATTTAAGTGAGACAGTTTCAATAACCAATAATAAACTGACTAAAATGCCCTTGAGTCAACTGCCAGGCACTTTACTACAATGTCTTTTTTTTTTTTTTAAAGAAAAAAGGAGGTTTTTTAATACACAAAATATTTATAGCAGCATTTTTTTTTCCTTTAGTAGCAAAGAAATTGGAAACAGAATAGATGTTATTTGACTGGGGAAATAGTTAAACACATTTTGTTACATAAATGTGATAATATTTTACTACACTTTAAAAAAATAATAAAAAGAATACTGTAGAAAGGCTCATGAATATATGTGAAATGAAGCAAGCAGAACCGGAAGCACTGTACATGATGACTGCTATTTGTCCTTTGTTTTCAAAGAGGACCAATACTTCACAGGTGATGTCTTGATTTCTGTGTGGATTGAATTTAAGTGACGCAGAGTTGCACAAAGTCATCAGCATCATTCTATTGTCATGGATGCAGTGGATGACTTTGGCATCCTTGGTGCCTGACCAAATGTTCCACAGTGCCAGCTTCAACGACCTTCAGGATCGTTGGAACACACTGTTCTCATCTGACCATTACACGGAGGAGTTTTCACATGCTTGAGGTAGACATACCCTGAACTCACTAACAGGTTGGAAGCCTGGTGGTTATCATCAGTCTATCTGCTGAGATATTTTACTGTGACCACTGCACATGCTCCAGCTTTTTGGCATCATAGGGGAGACTTGGGTAATTAGAAGAACACTAAAGATGAATGAGCAGCCCTGAAAAGGACTCAGCAAGCCTTCACTGTAGAGGTGCAAGTCTTCCAGAATACCCTATACCTATGACAACCACAACAAGGTAAATGGAAAGAACACCAATAATCAAATAACGGAAGTAAAATGCTAGAAAATTATAATGACCAATCTTGACCCTAAAGAAGAGTCATGAGAATCCCTCTCTTTTCCAAGATCTTTCTGTATTAAAAAGGTGAGGGACTGTGGACGTAGAACATTGCATATACTGTTGGACTCGATTGACATATACATTAATTTTACTGAACTACATTTTTCCACTTTGTTTTGTATTTTTTTTTTGAAAGGATAGTTTTCTGGGTGGAAGAGTGGGGAGGAATAGAATGGGACATGAAGATGAAATGAAACTATAAATTTTAAAAGACTAATACAAGTAATAAACATTTTGTTACTCTGATGAAAAGAAAAAAAATCCAATCATCAATATTTTTAAAATAATGTGAATCCATAATTAAAACATAGGAAATAGATAAAATAATCAAAATTGCTATAAAAATAAAAATTCCAACAAACTGGAAGTTGATGATTACCAATTAAATTTATATTTGCTAAGATTCATAGTTCAAAAAGAAATAAAGATTTTAAAAACAACTCAATTTCCATAAGAAAAAAGTTTAAAAGATACAGAGCACTAAAAGTAAAAAAAAAAACAAAACTCTTACTACAAAAGAATTCTAACAAATGTTTAAAAATTAATTACTATTATATTATTGAAAATACTCAATGAAGAAACTAATGCACCATAGGTAATAACTTCAAGAAAGTAGTATATGCGAAAAATGCAAAACCACAGCATTTTTATAGCATAATGCAGTTAGAAAGGATAGGAAGAGAAATCCTAATTAAAATAAGAACAATGTTAATAACATGTAGAATATCAAATAAATTTACAGAAGCATTCTCAAGACCTGTATAAATGCAATTGAAGGATACTCAACATAAATTAAGGAAGAACGAATATTGATAGATATTTATTTTTATAGTTAGCTTATGCCAATAAAAATAACTATCAAGTTTCATTTATTTATTCACATACAAATCAAATTACCAAAGGGTTATTTTATAAAACTAGACAGAATAATAACAAAATTAGTTTAGAGAAATAAAAAAAATAGAATTTTGAATGAGATGATGACAATAAAGCAGCAGTAGCATTTTCAAATCTTTTTCCCCCTATGGGGACATCCCTTTATTTTCCAAATGTAAAAGGTAGAGATACAAAGGATTATACATGGAGAGCAATCAGAGATGATACAAAGGGTTACACATGGTGAACAACAGGAGACCTCAAGGATCATTTAGTAGAAGTCTCTTATTTTAGAGAGAAAAAAAAAACTGAGGCTAAGGAAAGGGAAGTGACTAAGTCAGGGTCACATAGTAAGGGATGGTACTTGGCTGAGTGTCCAGGAGGGTAGGAGGCAGATGAACTTTAGTTTGGGGGCTGTCATATCATCTGACTGGGAGTGATTTAGGTTCCTGCCCCTTGGATCTGTGTGGGTCCCAAATCAGGCAAGCGTTCACCACTCCTCACTTTCTGTACTGAGTCCTACCTCCAAGGGCTGTAAGCATTGCATGCTGTGTAACTGGGTTGACCCAGCAGTGCTTTGGGGAGGCTGGTTCCAGAGAGATGCTCCTAACCAGCATTTGCAAATATTATATTATGAACTTATTATAAATTCAAAACTATTTAGAGCAGTGCTAGTTAGGAAAAAAAATAAATCTTCATCAGTGGAATAGAGGGCTAAAATCAACTGAACACAGCATCCCAATTTTTGATAATTACAAGAATATGAAACTATTAGAAGAAGGTCTCTCCATTTTATAAGAATTACTAGAAATTGGAAAGAAATTTGATACTTAGTGCAGGCAAGCTTCATGTACAGCACAACAAACTACAAGGAGTTAGCTATAAAGGGTTATGGCAAAAAAATGCAAGAAGGTATCTGTTACAACTCTGAGAAGATGGGACATTCTTTATAAAATAAAAAATAGACAGTTTCCATTACATATGAGTGAAAATATTTTATAGAAACAAGACAAATGAAGCTAGAAGAAGAAGAGAAAAAATCAGGTGGGAAAAACTTTGCAACAAATTTTTCATAAAAAGTCGTATCCAAGACACATATGAGTGATTCCCTGTATAAGACTGAGAGTGATGCCCCACATAAGATTGAGAGTTATTTCCCAGTCATGGCCCTGGAAGAGAAAGTGAGGTTGGTGACTTTGCACAGCTCTCCCTCACTCAAACCAAAGACAATTCCAAGTCAGGTCATCACCTCCTGACATCATGGTCCTCTTCAACAATGAAAGAAAAACCAGACCCCCCAATATACAATCAAAAATGTTTTCAAAAGAACTTCAGAATAATAAAGGTTATATGAAAAACAGCTCCAATAATTCACAAGAAAAATGCAAATTTTAAATCTTGAGGTGTTGCTACATTCTACCATATTGACAAAAATGATGAAAGAAGATAATAGTTCATCTTTGAAGGGACAATTCCATTCTGGGGAAAATTGTTTAGGATTTAGAGAATTCACTAAATTACCCATTCCCAGCAAGTCCACTATTGTGTATATTAACAAAGAAAATCAAAGGGATAAAAAGAAAAGACTTCACACCAAAATATCCATAACAGCACTTTTTGTGGTAGTATTTACAAATAAAAAGAACAACAAGCAAACCTGGGAACAAAATGTTTGTCTATTCACTAGAAACTGACTAAACAGAATATCACATAAAAGTAACAGACTATTATTGTGCTGTAAGAAATGACAAATACAAAGTGCTCCAAGATACATAAAGTGATTCAGGGTAAAGTAGAACCAAGGTATTGTTATATGTATACTGACCATGATAATTTAAATGACATAGCAATAAAACTAAGTTGGATTTGTGTTAACTGCAATGGCCAATGCTAATTCCAGAGTTGAGGGGAAGCCATTGAAATCTATCCCTTTCTTTTTTGGTAGTGAAGTAAGAGACTCTGGGTGCAGAATATCATACTTATTGTCAAGTATTATGGCTGCGTAAATTGCTTTTGCTGAACTATTTTTTTTTACAATGGAGGGTTCAGTTGGGGTTGGGAGCATATTCAGTGACTTCCTATTGCCTTTTGCATCATATTTAATAATTAAATCTTATTTAATATTTAATAATTAAAACTTAATAAAATAAAACTAATAAAAACTCCTCTGTTTAGTCTTTAAAGTCTTGGTCAATCTCAGCCCAACTATCTTTCCAGCCTCATTGGGCATTATTACTTACTCTCCCCTCGCTGTGATCTAGGCAAGTTGGCTTTCCTTCTGTTCCTTGTACATGCATTATCTCACATTTCAGTACTTTTTGCACTGACTCTCCACCGTACCTGGAATGCATTGCAGCCTTTGCTCTGCCTCAAGAAAGTCCTTTACTTTCTTCACAATGTATCTCAAGCATTGCCCTCTCTACAAAGGTTTTCTTGATCCCCTCAACCATTAGTACCTTCCTACTCTACCTTGTAAATATTTATCCATGTCTAATCTCTTGAGACTTATTTTGCATATTCCTACATATGTGTTGTCTCTCCATTAGAATGACCTTGCAAATAAAATTTTATTCACTGTACTCTCAGTGCCTAGTACAATGCCTGACATGTCACAGGCACTTAATCCATACTTGCTGATTCTTCAGTGGATGATGGACCCCCATTTCCATCCACTCCAAATTCTTGGATTTCCTCACATGAGTCTATCTCATAAATATGCAATGCTTCTTTCCCTGCTACCCCACCTGTTTGTAGCAGTTGTTTCTATTGAATGATGTATACCCTTCCAGAATGAGTTCCCAGTCCATGTTTCATGCCATCAATATTTAGCAACAAATTTTCCTCCTTCTGTTGGATTCACTAGTTCAAATTGTTTGTGATCCATACTTCGTGAACTTGCATGTAGCTATCTTAGACCATGGGTTTTATTTTGGGCTTTTTCCCTTGGATTTTCTTTCCAGTGAATTTCTGTATTTCTCTCCGAAAAATCTTGTTAAATTTTAGATACTCTTTAATTATAGTTGATATATATATATATACATATATATGTATGTATGTATGTATATATATGTATGTAATTTTTTTCTTTTCCAGTTTTAATTTAAATTTTTTTAAATTCAATTTTAAAGAATTCAGGCAATTTTTAAAAAAAAAACAGGACTTATTATCTTCAGGTCTACCCTGATGATGATCCTGGAATTACTACATTTTAAGGTCCAGATTAAAGAATCCTCAATCTTAGTCTGTGGCACCAGTTTCTTAACCAGATATTCACTTGCTTTTCTCTTCTAAAGGCTTTGCCCAAACTAACATGCCAATGTTTCCCAGAATACAGCTATGAACTGATGAATCCCTTGAAGTGTAGGGAATTAGGTGGCTTAGTAACTCAAAGTAGGAACTTATTTTCCTTTTTTTCCCATTAATTTGGAATTTTAAGGGAGACTTTTCAAACAAATTAAATGAAAAAATGGATAAACCATACTTTCCTGTCACTAAAGATCACAGTGCATTTATAACGTTAACTGTTATTTGTTGTTCTCTGTTTCCTTCTCTGCTTAAAAATCTACTAAGCCAAAATGCATATTTTTCACTTGAACTGAAATTCTACTGAAAAGAAAGTGATAGTGTGAAATTCAAACTGTTCCTCCCTAGCAAAGTGAAATTGAAAATGGAACCAATTATGCAATTACTTCAGGTAATTAGAACATCTAGATAATTGAAGCAAATGTTACACTTGGCTTTAAATTAGGAAGATGGTCCCCCTTAGGCAATTCCAAACTCACTTTTTATCTATTTTTTTCTACTTTTGATGCAAAGACACAGAGAAACACTGTGACTGAGCAGGTCACAGATTGTTCACTTTCCAAAGGCAAAGTGACTTTAGAAATCAAACTTCAATTGAGGTATATAAATAGTACATGGGACACTTTGGCATGCTCAGCAGAAATATTATCAGAATGAAAAGAGATGAGATCCATAAATTTAGAATTAACAATACGTTCTACCAAGAGCTTTTTAAAATAACTTACAAGACAGGAATACTGGAAGATCCCCAAAGAGGAAAATTTAGATGGTTAATTTGTATATGATAAATAACTAAACCCCTAAATGCCTACTGTGTGCCAGACACAGAGCTAGGCACTGTAAACACAAAGACAAAAGGGAAATCATTCTCTCCTGCTCTCCTCCTACTCATCCAACTGCGCCTTCCTGGTCTCCTTGTTGGATCTACAACCAGGTCATTCCCTGGAGGCATCCATAGGGTTCTCTCTCATTTCTTCTCCTTCTATACCATTTTACTTGGTGATCTCATCATCACCTATGGATTTGATTACCATCTCTATGCTGATGATTCTCAAATTTACCTTTCCTCCACCAACCTCGCTTACCTCCAAGCTAATATTTCCAACTGCCTCTAAGACATCTAAGAGACATCTTAAGCTCAACATGTCTAAAACTGAATTCATGATCTTTTCCTCCAAATTCTTTCCCCCTCCTAACTTCCCTATTACTACAGAGGGCAATACTATCACCCTAGTCCCCCAGACTACCAACCCAGGAGTCATCCTGAACTCCTCACTATATCTTACCCTCCTATATTCAATTTGTTACCAAGCCCTGTCAAATTCACCTTCGCAACATTTCTTGAATATGGTCCTTTCTCTCCTCTGATACTGCCACCACTCTTGGACTATTGCAATACCTTACTGGTAGATCAGCATGCCACAAGTCTCTCCCTGCTCCTATTCAATCACCATTGAGCTGCCAAAGTAATTTCCTAAAGTTCAGATCCTATCAGAAGGGTGGGAAACCTGTGGCCTCAAAACCACATGTGGCCATCTAGGTCTTCAAGTGCAGCGCTTTGACTGAATCCAAACTTCATAGAACAAATCCTTTTATTGGGGGCCATACTATGTCACTCCGCTACGCAGTAAATTTCAATAGTTCTCTAATGTCTCCAGGATTAGACACAAAATCCTTTGTTTACCCTTCAAAGCTCTTCCTAACCTTCCTAACCCTAGAATCTATCTATATTTTTTAATACAGTGACATTAGCTCCCTTATTCCTTGAACAAGGCATTCCTCTCTTGGCTCTGGGTATTTTCTCTGGCTATTTGTCATGTCTGGAATACTCTTTCTCATCTCTACCTACTGAGACTCCTGAATTTTTTATGTCACAACTAAAATATCATCTTGAGGAAGCATTTTAAAGCCCTCTTAATTCTAGTGCCTTACCTTTACTAATTATTTCCTATTTGTGCTATACATAGCTTGTAATAATTTTCTGCTTATTGACCTCTCTCAACAGAGGGTGAACTCTTTGAGGACAGGGATCATCTTTTATCTCTTTTATCTCCAGGGCTTAGAACAGTATCTAACACATATTAGGTGCTTAACAAATCTTTGTTGATGACTGAAATGGTCCCTGTCTTTAAAAAGTTTAAGTTCTGTCAAAGAACCAACCCCTAAACATAGAAGTACAAATATATACAAAATGGTTATGAAAAGTCCCAAGAAGTTCTGCAGGAAAAAAAAAAAAGTAGGCAAAGATAATCTATGAAAAAGGTGAGATGTTTTAGGTACACCCAGACATTTGAATATATTGAGAAAATTAAAGACTTTAACTAATCATACTATGGTATGGAAAAATTCAAGTGGTCTGAACCAATTTGCCTCATAAGAAGACAGGGCTGTCCTACAGAAAGATTATCCAAGAAAGGAACATGGCTGTAGAATCTCTGTTAAAAATAATTCTGAAAAGATGGATTTGAGAATTTTGTTTTGAGTATAAAGAGGGTGTTAAGAGCAGTAAGAGACAGAAAAGATATTATTTTTTGCAGAACAAAATAATTTCCCCCTCCTAGATAGGAGACGAGTCACTCAAAGTGCTAAGGAAAGGAATTATAATTATAAAGGAATTTATAGGAAGGTACAGATGCAGCTGTGCTATATCCCATAATATGCACACTGATCTATAACAGAAAATTTTACATTTTCTAGGATAGAACAACAATTCTGTAGTTGTCCATTATAAGAAAGGAGAAAAAAGCAGGCGTGGGGACTTGGATTCATCTTGACAATTGTCTTTCCTTATCAGGTATCTTAATTTTCTCCCTCTCATCCTTTGGGGAAAATAATTCAATGTTTATTTTAGTGAATGTACTCATCTCTTCTACTCTCTTTTACAGGGAACTCTCTTTATAGGGAACAGTTTAAACATAAAGGAAATCTAAAATTTCTTCTGATAATAGTCTAGGTTTATATAATGTCATGCATTAAAGCAGCCTTTAGAAAAAGGGCATATAAGAAAAGCCATTTCCTGATAGATATTTGATCAAAGGATATGATCAGTTCTCAAAAGATTTTAGAATTATTAACAATTTGAAAGGGCCTCCAAATCACCACTAATAAGAAAACATATATCAAAAGAATTCAGAGTTTCCAACTTCCACCTACCAAACTGATAAAGTTCACAAAAATTGAGAATGATAAATGATAGAAGGCTTGTGGAAAGATGAGCACACTAAAGCATTATTGGTGCAACTATCCTGGAAAACAGCTTGAAATTATGAGAACAGAGTGAATAAAATCAGCCCAGATATAGTCCTGCTTAATATACTTCCAAAGAAAGCATGATTTTTAGAGTATAAAGAGCTGGAAAAAAAGTTGATGCCTAGATTGGGGGTTTGTAAACAAGTCATAGTTTATGAATGCAATGGAATATTATTTGTGCAGTGAGAAATGATGAATATAATGATCACAGAGAAGCATGAGAAGACTTCCATGAAATGATGCAAAGCAAAGTAAGAACAGAAAAATATTCACAATTACTACAAGCTAAAAACAACACCAGAATGACTGCAACTGAATGCTGTGAAATCCAAAGAAGAAATATGTGGAAGCATTTCCCCTAAGCTTTCTTTACTGAGATGAGGGCGATAGGTAATAGGGACAACTCAGACAATGTGATACCCTTTATTGTTTTGCTGAAACAATTTTTTTGTCTTTTTTTCTTCCTTATAAAAGACAATAGCTTTCTGGGAGGGAAGGAATGCACTAGGAAATGTAGGAAATGCAAAATGAAAAATAGCAATGCAAATTTACTTTTAAAAGAAAAGAAAAAACACATGAATAGATCTACTATCCCATGCCTTAACTCCTCCTAGGAGCTCATCTGTTCCTTCTCATCAGGCTAATATCTTTAGCCAGGATATTGTCCAAAATATTCTGTCAAGGAAAGTAGTTTCTCAATACACCAATTTTCCATAAATGAAATCCATTCTTCTGCATCATCTTCATCTCTCATCACCATCATACATCTCTTCTGCGATGGCGGTACTCTTCATTAGAACTGCATTGAGCTGAACTGTTCCTCCCACGAGCATAGCTTCATTCTCTCTCTTTTGCCATCTCTCCCTCATTCGTAGAGACTCAAGGAGTCATAATACCTTCGCTATTTACCCCTGGACTTGCTAAAGGTACATCAGTTGTTCTGTCCTATTCTCCAACTCACCTACTCTGTCATTTTGTCCCAACTGTCCCATTTGCCCAATTAATGCCTGCCAACCCCCTCCAAATATACTGAATCACTTTTGGCAAGACAGATGTCTGACTCCGACTCTCTTTCCAGTCTGACAACTCTGAGCAGGGACAGAGAAATCTACACTATATTGAATCTCTACCTTTAACTCTTTGTTTCTCATTCCTAGAATACTCTCCTATTTCCCTCTTGCCTTTGGAAACATCTGGTTTCCTTCATCACTTACCACCTCCTTCAAGAGCCCTTTCTTGATTCTCCAGTTATGAATGCCTCACCCCAATTATTCTATATTTATTTTGTATATAATTCTGTATTTGCTTATGTATGAGCATATTATACTTTCCCTTCAGTCTTCTTGAAGGAAGGAATATTTTCATGTTTGCATTTGTATCCCCAGCAAAGCATATGACAACAAGCAAATGCTTGGTGATTGATTGACATAAAACGGACCTTACCGTTAGTATATATTTTCACCAAGAGCCTAGACTAGGTAACTTAGGTGAATGAAATGAACCTCATGTGAGGAGACATTGCTGAATGATAATGACAATGTTGAAATGGCAATGGGGAGGACTATGTCCACTTCCTTTCTTGGTCCAGAGGAAACACCCAATATTAGAGAATACAGACAATAATATAGTTTCTTCCAGAAGAAATCATGTTTCATCAGCCCCAGAATGTTAATAAAGCTATGGTGAAGAAATCCTGTTACAAAACCCCATTTTTTTCACACCATTATGAGTCACCAAACACCACACTCTCCAAAGGATCAACATGAAAGGTAACCCTAAGGGCATTAGAGAGAACACTGTAGATGAGAATAGTCTAAAGTATATTATATAGAGGCAGTGTAATGTGATGGATAGAAGGTTGGACACAGGAGGAAGATCGGGGTTTGAAGGCTGCTTCATATCCTTACTAGCTATGTGACCATGGGCAAAGCATTAAACCACATTAAAAAAGCCATAGAGAGTGCATACCCGGATCAATTGCTGTCTTTTTTGCTATTTGTCAATACACTCTTGCAACTGATTTCATATGAATTTACTTGTACAGAAACTAGAAGGGCTCATAAGTGGGTCAATCAGATATATAAGCTCTCATTTATCTCTCTCATAATTTTTCTCACACTCGCCCCAATGAATGAGAGAACACTCAGACCCACCTTCACACAGAGTCGCTCACACTTTTTCTCAATGCTTTATTGAGGCTTGTAATCTCCTGGGCACAAACTTGCTGGCTCATTCCCATATGTAATCTCTGATACTCTAGTGCTCTCAGTTCCTTTGCTCAGGCCTCACTGAATTACAGTCACCATCTAGTCTGGTATTTTCTTCTCATTCTTATAACTATTCTTATATGAGCTCCTTGACTATTCCACCAAAAATCAAGCTTTCTTACTCCATGTATGAGTGTCATACCCACTGGCTAGTCCTTACTATCATGTTTATTCAATCATCATTCTGAATAGAACGCTGTGATAACTAAAATATATTTAGGGCATCACTGGGAAATAAAATGAAATTTAAAAGGAATAAGGGTTGTAGGGAAGGAGTCCTACACTGGAATTCAAATAATCAAAGACATAAGTTTAGGAGAAAAGAGGCATAGCTAGAGACTATGTTCCATGTGACAATAATCTAGGGATTTTACTGGACTGCAAATCCAATATGAATCAATAATATGTTATAGCAGAAACTAATATGGTTTTAGGGTATATCAGTAGATTTTTGATGTCCAAAATGCTTAAAAGTGGTCCTTTTTTTTACTCTATTTTAAATCCTAGACACTGTATTTTAGGGAAAAAATACTGATAAACTGGAGCACATCTGCTAGAGAATAACCAGGACTGTGAGGAGGCTACAGATGAAAATTAGTCAAAGAAGTAGCACTGCTTAGCCTGGAAAAGGGAAAACTTATTTGGGGAGGATAATGGTACTGTTTTAAGTAACTGAAGTGTAGTCATGTGCAAAAGACATTAAGCTTTTCTTTTAAATTTTTGTCTCTGAAAGACAGGAGGAAGAAAATAGGTAGAACCTCCAATGAAGCAGATTTCTGTATCACCATAAGAGAAAACCTTCTCACTGTCCAAAATGGGCCCAAGCACTAGAAATTTTGAGACCAACTGGTTGAAGTATAGATTGGAAGAGTTGACTTCTAAGATTACTTCCAAAACTCAAAATCTGAGAATTTTGATTTAAAGCATTCTCCATATAGATAATTTAAATTCATATTCTGCTATTTGCTTGTCCTCTGGGATTAGAGTAAATTGTCCAATGAGATTTATAAAATACTGGCTAAGGGTTATTCAAAGATCTCTAATTGCTCCTATAACTGAAAATTTGCAGGCTTATTTGGAGTGTGACAGAAACAATAGATGCTCATAAGGAAATGGAGGGGTGGGGCATGGTAGCATTCTTATGGGTTAATGACTAATATTACAACAAAAGGTCAAGAAATAATAATATTATTTACATAATGCTTTTAGTTCTATGGGGTGCTTTACAAATATTACCTCCAATATCCTTGAAACAACCCTGGGAAGGAATTGTTATTATTTCTATTTCAGAGATGAGGGAAATGAGACAGATAAAGATTAAGCAATTTGTTCAGAATCACACACCTAGTATCAGATATTCCAGTCTCCATGCTCAGCCCTCTATGGCATCTACTGCTGTCTGCTGTCTCTATTTCAAGTGACAAAAGGTTTTCTTCCAATATGAATGCTTAGAAATTAAATCCTTTAAAACATATTATTGTCTTTTGGGTTTAGAGCTCTACATTTTGTGTATGAAGTAATGTTTTTCAGTTAAAATGAAGATATGTTAGCTTCCACCGTACTAGCTGCAGGGCAAAGCTATGATATTGTGATAATGGCAGCTTACCAAGAAATAATAAGAGTTAACATTTATATAGAGCTTATTCTGTGTCAGGCACTGTACTCAGCACTTTACAATTTTTATCTCATTTGATCCGCATAACATCCCTAAGAGGTAGGTGCTATTATTATGTATCTGCATTTTACATAGGAGAAAACCGAGGCAAAAAAAATGATTAAGTGACTTGCCCAGGGTCATATAGCTCGTAAGTATCTAAGAATTGAACTCAGATTTTTTGACTCCAGGTCCCAGTGCTCTATCCACTGTACTGCCTCGCTGCTCCAAATGATCCAAGTTATGCATAATAACTCTTTCCCTTTTGGGGATGGATAATACACACCTCCACAGACTGTCCCATCCAAGTCTTCACACTTCCGATCATCACATTCACAGGTTTTGCCATAAACTCTGCTATCTCCTGGAGGGTAACAGGTACATTGGCCACATTCACATTTGCCTGGGGAGACAATGACAGAAAAAGAAGGCAGAATTAGCTTCACAGTATCATACTAACCCAGGGGAGATGTGCAGAAGGAGCAAAATTAACCAAACTAAAACAACCTAGATCAAATCTCTTCCTGCCAAGACTTCAGCATGTAGCATTCAGTCTGCGTCCTTGCTAAGATAAAGTTCAAACACAGGTTCTAAAGAGAACTGACACAGAAGTTACATGATGTTTCTGATGGACTGCTCACCCCAGAGACACATCCACCACGATGTCTTTTCATTGGCCATTCACTTACAAAGACATTTCAGTTGAGTCAGACTTCTCTTGTCACAGACTTAATTAAATAGAGCAAGTAAGGTCAGAGTTTCAACTCAATCCTGTGACATTTCATATCTGGCAATAAATTTCAAAGGAATTGATGGATTTTTTTGAGTAGTGCACCACTGAAGGATATCCTGAAAAACCCAGAATTTGATTTGTGACTCAGCCTGCTATCTCAAAATTAATGTTGGTAAATATAGTTTTCAAATTAATATCACTTTTATTATCACTTCTACTATTCAAAGACATATAAGTTTTAGCAAATATATGTGCATATATATTTGCACACATACATATATGCATATATTTGCACACATACATATATACACATATATACAACATGTATATTTGTACACATATATACAACACACACACATATATATATTCCACAACAGGTTACTGGGTGCTAAATAAGGTGCTAAAACAATTAGGTGTGCAAAAGAACTGGTTGTTATTTATTCCTGATACAAAATAGAGAATGTATAAAAATGTTCAGATCTAGGAAATCAGAAAGGTATTGCCATTTATAAGTCTTTGAGTTTTTAAAAATTATTAATACTTACCAGCAAAATGCTGCATGGAAAAGGGAGATAACTCCTCTGATATCTATCCATGGCAATACTATCACTCCTGTGTCCTTGTCACATGCTCTTCCCTACCCTTCTACTGTACCCAATTGAAACACTGTTCACGTGTTAACAAAATACCTTTCAAATCAGACTTGTACCAGGATGTTATTCTGCATGTGATTTTATTTACCTAGATGGACACAATTTGTTTCTCTGCAATGAACTGCAATTTACTTGAAAGCAGGGATTATTTCATTTTACCTATTATTCATATACTTTCTATACACTCTTTCTTTATCTGGCTACTACCACAATGCCTTGCAAATAGTGGATACATAATCAGTGATTATTAAATTAAATTAATCTGAGAAAATGGCATTGGCTTTCCTAAAATATAGTAGTGACATGAGAGAGCTTCTACAATCTGTTATTAGATCAACCATTATAATTACAGGAAGTCCACCAAAATTTTCTTGGGCTCCTTTAAGACTGTCTCTGCTATCTCTTATCAATCTTTTGATATTTATGAAACATTATTAAAGGGTCTCAGTTTGAAGTTGAGGCAAAGTATTTTTTTAAAAAAATCTGTGCCTTTACAATAATAAAAATAAAGTGGAGCTCTATAGTTTAATACTTACAGTAGAAACAATGACAAAGTTTACTAAAGGGGCTCATTGACAAGCAAATAGATTCAGAAAGATTGTTTCAATAAAATATGCTATTCAATTTGTGTCTATTTGTAATAAAAGTTATTGAGTGTCTTCTACATGTAAAGTACAGTTCAATGATACAAATAGGACTCAAGTCCTCTCTTCCTAGAGGTTACATAGAAGTACATAGCAATGGCGGTCTAGGCTGGTGGACATTCAGCCCTGAGTTTACAGTCATACAGATGGATAGTTTGATGGAGTAAGAATGACCTGTGTGCAGTCCAGCTTCAGACACTTACTAGCTCTGTAACCCTGAGTCAGTGACTTAACTTCTGTCTGCCTCAGTTTCCTCAACTATAAAATGGAAATAATAATAACACATGCCTCCCAGGGTTGTTGTGAGAATCAAATGAGACTACATTTGTATGGCATTTAGTGCAGTCCATGACACAGTGAAATACATATGCATGTTCCCCCTAATCTGGACTAGTAACTTATCTCCTCTAAGTCTCATTTTAATAACTTGTAAAATGGGGATAAAAATACTTCCTATTTCACAGGATTGATGTGGAGAGAAAATCACGTGCATATAAACTGCTTTTTAAACCTCCAATTATTTTGTAAAACTGAGCTAGAATATCATAGGGATGGTCACCACATGAATCCATCCTGTTTCTTCTGAATATCTTTACAAATGACTCAATCCAACTTCCATCATGACTGGGAAGATCCTTGCTTCTACTCCTGGAGGTGTACTGGTAGTGGAATATTCAGTGGGGTGCCGGGGAAAAATGTTGTATTTGGTATTAGACAGCATGAGTTCTAATCCCATCTCTGTTACTTAGTAGTCCTTAGGCAAGCTACATAAATTCTGAGCCTCAGTTTCCACAACAGTAAAGTAAGAGGGTTTGATTATAAAGAATACATCACTGAACTATGAGTCAGGAATACCTGAGTTCAAATCCTGTCTCAGACATTGAATAGCTGTGTGATGCTGGCAAATCACCTAACTTCTGTGCCTCATTTATAAAAAGAGGAGGTTGAATTTGATTAATCCACTGCTTCCAGCTCTCAGTTTGTGATGATAAGTGTATCCATTCACACTGGTACATAATCTTTGCGTTAGAGGATCCCTCTTAATACTAAGGTACATTTTGGATTGACTTCTATACTTCTCACTGGGAGCTCACTTTCAGTATCTTTCACTGATAGTAACAAAGGATAGGAACCAAATATATAAGCACCCAGGCTCACAAGGTATCTAAATATAACCATAGATAAGAATCAGAAAGGACTAACATTGGAGGCTATGGTGTGTTGGGGTGGGGTGGAGTTGTCAAGAGACAATGAGAGTAAGAGAAATCTCTCCTTCAAGAACACAAAAATTCTGTGCCCATCACTCTAAATTTTGTTGTATCCTGGGGTTCTCTCCTTGGTCCTCTTTTCTTTTCTCCCTTCACTATTTTTCCCCTACAGTGATCGTGTCAGCTACCATGGACTCAATTATCACCTCAGTGTAGAAGACTCCCAAATCTACACAATCAGACCTCTCCTGAGGTCAAGGCATGCACCACAAATTTCCTGTGAACTTCTCCACCTTGACAGCCCATAGGAATCTCAAATACAATATAACCAATCCAGAATTCATCATTCTTTCCTCATCTGAACTTTTCTATTTCTGTCAAACGTACTATCATCCTCCCAGTCATCCAGGTTTTCAACCATGAGGTCTCCCTCATTACCTGTATCCATCATTTGCCAAAATCTTGATAATTCTAAAATAACAACATGACTCTCCTTTCTATTCACAGAGACACAACTCTAATTCAAACCCTCATTATCTCTTGTCCAGATTATTACAACAGCCTCCCAATACCCTTTCTCAAGTCTCTTTTCTCCAATCCATCCAGAAAAAGCTGGCAAACTTATATTGCTTAAGAATAGGTTTAGGCACAAAACCCCAATGTTCAAGAGACTTCAAAGGCTCCCTTTGATTTCCAAAAAATACAAACTCTCTGTTTGACAGACTGGCTTCCATCTACCTTTGAAGACTATTTCTATAGTCTCTACTGTGCACTTCACACCAAACTCCCCTCCTCACTGTTCACTATATGCAACATTCAGTTACCTTCCTATATGCCTTTAACACAGTTGTCCCCAAAGTCCCTTTTCAAGGTCTTCAGTTGTACTAGTCTCTCTCTGCAAAATGACTAGTATTTCCTTGCAGAAAATGTATATTTACCTAATGATGTCTGCACCAATCCCCAGTAGAGTATTCATGGAAAGGTCCAATATTGAAACTGAATATTAAATACTTTGTCCACACAATGAGAGGACAGGACTCATTGGAAAAGACCCTGATGTTAGGAAAGATTGAAGGAAAAAGGCAAAGGAGGTGGCAGAGGATCAAATAGGTAGCCTCATGGAAACAACAAACACAAACTTGGATAGACTTCAAGAGATAGTGAAGGATAGAAGGGCCTGGCATACTATGGTCCATGGAATCAAGGAGTCAAATATAACTGAAAGACTTAACAATAAAAACTTTCAGTAGAAAGGAAGCCACTCAAGGGCAGGGATAGTTTTTTTTTTTTTTTTTTTTTCTGTATATCCCTGGTGCTTAAGACTAAGGCTTGCTGATATTAAGAAATCATTGTTAAATGTACTCTCTTGAGAATGAAAATATTCACCTCTCAGCTCAAAGGAAGCTATGAATTAAGAAAATTATAATTTGTCTCACCCAGAATGGATATCCCATTGGGCACTTGTAAAGTCTCCATAACTTGCAGTACTACCCTGGTGATACCTCCAGGAAAAGGATTCCTGGTATGCTCTTTTACTTTGAGGTTCCATGTATCATTGCTCTTTTTCTAAAAATTCTCATAGAGACATTTTACCACATGGTTGCTATTCTACTTTCTGCCAGATATCATGAGTCCTACCACCTTGCAGTATGTCTCTCTTTCACAGACACTCTATCACTCACATACACCTTTAATGCTCCCCATTACATTACATCTCTTCCCCCAAGAGATGGAGCCAGTTATTAAACACAGTGAAGGTGGAAGGAATACAATATGCTCTGACTTTCATGCCAAAGGCTTGAATACTTTAGGGTTCCTTAAAATGTCTCCTATAAAATAGGCTTTATACCTAGTTGCCATGCTTCACCTCTCACATATACAACTGCACATCCAGAGTATTCTTTAGGCAGTTGGAGAAACCTCTTTCTGTGTTGTCCACTTAGAGAACATAATTTTGCTAGTATTTTTCTCTCCTGTTCAGGTAGTGGTGAATCTGTCTCATTTACTTTCTCTGTCTCCCGATCTAAGATGGTATGGATAACATTTTTCCTCAAAAATTCTTCAGAATTGCCTTGGATCACTATTTTGCTGAGAATAGCTAAGGCATTCACAACTGATGAAACAATGTTGTTGTTACTGTGTACAATGTTCACCTAGTTCTGCTCACTTCCCTTTGCATGAGTTCATATAAGTCTTCCTAGGTTTTTCTAAAAGCCTCCTGCTCATCATGTCTCATTGCACAATATTATTCCATCACAATCATATGCCACAACTTGTTCACTCATTCCTCAATACAGATCCAGTAGTGATATTGCTAGGTCAAAGGTGATGCACAGTTGTATAGTTCTTTGGGCATATTTCCAATTTGCTCCACAGAATAGTTGGATAAATTCACAACCCCACCAACAGTGTATTAGTGTTGCAATTTTTCCGCATCTCTTCCAATATTTGTAATTTTTCTTTTCTGTCATTTGAGCCAATCTGATAGCTGTGAGGTGGAACCTCAGAGTTGTTTTAATTTGAATTTCTCTAATAAGTGGTTTAGAACATTTTTTGATATGACTATAGATACCTTTGACTTCTTTGTCTGAAAACTGCCTGCTCACATCCTTTGACCACTTGTACTCTGGGAGTGACTCATATTCATATATGCTTTTTATATTTGAGAAATGAGGCCTTTTTCAGAGAAACACTGCAAAATTTTTTCTGAGTTTCTTGCTTTCCTTCTAATTTTAATAGAATTGTTTTCATTTGTGCATAAGAGTTTTAATTTAATGTAATCAAAATGATCCAGTTAATTTCCTTCTCTATCTCTTGTTGGATCATAATTTCTTCCTTTATTCATAGATCTCTCTAAATCATATATCCATTTTGATGCTATCTTGATACACTGTGTGAGATGTTGATCTAAACTTAATTTCTGCCAGGCTACTTTGCAGGTTTCCTGGCAATTGTTGTCAATAGTGAGTTTTTGTTCCAAAAGCTTGGATCTTTGAGATTATCAAACACAAGATTACTATGATCATTTATGACTACATATTGAATACCTGATGTATTCCACTCATCTACCACACTCTTTTTTAACCAGTGCCTGACTGTTCTAATATTTACTTATTATAATATAGTTTGAGATGTAGTATGGCTAAGTCATCTTCACATTTTTTTATCGATTCCCTTGATATTCTTGACATTTTATACTTCCAGATGAATTTTATTATTTTTTCTAACTGTATAATATAATTGTTTAGTAGTTTGACTGGTATGACAATGAATAAGTATATTTAAATAAAATTGTCATTTTTTTTATATTGGCTTGGCCTATCAATGAGCAATGGATATTTCTCCAAGTGATTAGATCTTACTTTATTTGTATGACAAGTGTTTTGTAACTGTGTCCATATGGCTTTTGGATTTGTCTTTGAAGATAGAGTCCCAATTATTTTACATGATCTGCAGTTATTTTATATGTAATTTTTATTTCTATTTCTTCCCACTTGACTTAGATGGTAACATAGAGGAATACTGATGATTTATGCAGATTTATTTTATAACCTGAAATTTTTCAGAAGTTGTAAATTATTTCAACTAGTTTTGTAGTTGATCGATAGGTATAGATAGGTATATGCTTTAGGTATAACACGATACTGTCTTCAGTGAGTGATACTTTAATTCACTAGTTGCCTACTCTAATTCCTTCTCTTTCCTTTTCTTCTCTCATTGCTATAGCTAGGGTTTCCAGTACAATATTAAATAATAGTAGTGATAGCAGGCATGTTTATTTCATATCTGATGCTACTGAGAAGGCATCTAGCTTATCAACATTACAGAGAATGCTTGCTGATACTTCTAGATAGATAATGCTTATTATTTTAAGGAAATTTATTCTTCTTCCTATTCACTTATGCTTTATTGTGTTTATAATAGGAATTAGTTTTGCATTTTGTCAAACGCTTTTTCTATTTCCTCAATTCTAATTTTTAGCAAATTATTTTCTTCGGTAAGCTTTTGTACTTCCTTTTTAAAAGAGCTATTTTCCCCAGTTAGATTTCCATTTGGTCAATTTTACTTTTTAAGGAGCTGATTGTATTTTTAAAATCATTGTTCAGTTTTTCTTCTAACTTTAATTTGTCTTTTAAAATCCTTCTTGAACTCTTTCAAGAATGCTCTTTGGATTTGAAACCAGTTAATGCTCCCTTTTGAGGTTTCAGATGTGGGTACAATGTCAATGCTGTCCTGTTTTGAATTTGTATTTTGTTCTTTCCTGTCACTGTAATAATATTCTATGGTCTTTGATGTTCTAATTTGCTGCTTGTTCGTGGTGACTGCCTTTTCATGGCTTTTATAGTGGATCTCTGCTTCTGGAGTACAGGAGGCTCTGTCTCACATTTCTAGTGCTGGCAGCTAGGGTCCTGGTTACTGACTTTGGGTTCTGTGGTCTCTGGTATTTCACATAGAAGCTATATAATGTTGCAGATTATCTGGTGCTGAGCTGGTTGATGTGTTCCAGGGTAGAATCCAGGTGAAGTCTGAGTTTTCCAGGGTTACACTGAAGCTCATGGTGTAAGGTGTGAGGGAGGGGTGGTTTAGCTGCTGGAGGTGTCTTTCTCTGCTAGGGCTGCACAAACCTCATCTCTGCCCAATACCCCTGGCTGTGTTAAGACATGCCAAGGATCCTGGTGTTAGAGTTTACCAGCTCCACTCCCCTTGGGCTCAGGATCTCCTGATGGTCCTCTCCGATAGGTTTGCTGAGATGCTTCCAGTCCTGTACTAGTACCCTTCAGCCACAGCAAGAGAGACTTCTTGGTGGTCTCTCCAGCCTCCCAGATTGTTTATTTCTTTTGCTGGCTCCACTGGTCCATTGTTCCAGAATTTTTCCTGGGGCAACATTCTCTGAGTTTTTCAAGGTTAATCAGGGAGGGTGAGAGCACTTACTGCATACTCCACCATCTTGGCTCCTGGAAAGTTCAAACAGATGACTTTTCAACATTAAGTCTGTAGGCTGATAGCCTCAGGAGTAACTACTGCAGTTACCTTGGACCCTGCACTTCTCTCTCACTCAGTTCTTCTGGACTCCCATGCCATCCTGAGTGGTTTGGGAAGCCAAGCCATCGGTAGTCCTCAGCTTTGCTCTGCTATGGCCACATCTGCATTGGTGGCTCCCAGAAGCTCCATGCGCCCTCAAGCCCAGTATAACAGATCCTTTCCTTGGATGTTTTGGGGTGTCCTAGGCTGGAAATCTGAAACACTGTCTCCCAGTGGATTTGGCCACTCTAAAGTTCATTCAGATTCACTTCTCAGAGGTACCTGAAGATATTTGTGGATGAATACAGATGAATCCCTGCTTTCTTTCACTGCCATCTTGGCTCCCTCCCTGTCAAAAGCTTTTTTCTGCATCTATTGATATAACTATATTATTTTTGTACTTTTATTTTTTTGTGATAACTGATATGGACAATTATGCTGATAGCTTTTCTAATATTGAACCAGACTTGTACTCCTGGAAGAAATCCTATCTAGTCATATTTAATGATCTTTGTAATATATTGCTGTAATCTCCTTGATGGTATTTTATTTAAAATTCTTGCATCAATATTCAATAGCGAAATTGTTCTACGATTTTTTTTCTGTTTTTGCTCTTCCTAATTTAGTCATCAGTAAAATATTTTAGTCCTAAAAAGAATTTTATAGGATTCCTCCCTTGCCTATTTTCCAAATAGTTTATATAGTATTTTAAGTAATAGTACTTTAAATGTTTGGTAGAATTCACTCCTGAATCTGTATTGGCCTGGAAATTTTTTTCTTAGGGCTTATTAAATTGCTTTTTTCTAAGACAGCAGGTATTTAAGTATGGTATTTCCTCTTCTATTAATCTGGGTAATTTATATTTTTATAAATATTTATCAATTTCACTGAAATTGTTAGATTTGCTTGCATATAATTGGGTAAAATAGCTCTCAGTTGTTTTAATTTCATCTTCACTCTTTTCATTTTTGGTTTTAGTAGTTTGATTTTCTTCTTTCCTTGTTTAAAAAATCAAATGAACCAATTAATCAGCTTATTTTATTATTTTTTCATAAAACGAGCTCCTAATTTTGTTTATTCATTTTTTTTTCTTTTTTAACTTTCAATTTTATTAATCTCTCCTTTGATTTTCAACATTTCCAATTTGGTGTTTAATTAGGAATTTTTTAACCTGTTCTTTTTCTAGTTGCTTTTTAGTTCCATGCCCAAATCCTTGATTTACTGTTTCTCTATTTTTTTATATAGGTGTTTATAAATATAAATTTTCCCTTAAGTACTTTGGCTCCATCCCACAAATTATGGTACATTGTCTCATTTTTGTCATTCTCTTTAGTGAAACTGTTGATTATTTCTATGATTTGTTCTTTGACTCACTCATTCTTTAATATTAGATTATTTAGTTCTCGACTAATTTTTAATCTATGTTTCCACAGGCCTTTTTTGAATATAATTTTATTGTCCAGTGGTCTAAAAAAATAAACACTTGATACATTTTTTCTTAATTTGAAATGTTGTTTTACCACACTCTTTTGTTGGCTCTGCTATTTCAGAATTCAATTTGAAGCATTATTTAAAAGATTTTGGAGGGGAATTTGGGAGAATTCAGGAGACTTCCTACCTCTACACCATTATATTGGCTCCACTTCCATAAAAAATCTCCCATAGAAGGTAGTTCTTCTGCTGAGCTTTAAATGAATAAAGAGATAAAGCATGGGGGAGGGAGACAGAGTGCATCATAGGTATGAGAGAGAATTTATACAAAGTCATAGAAGTAAATGTCAAGTCAAGAAGTCAGAAATCATTTATTAAGTGCTTATTATGTGCCAGACACTGTGCTAAAGGTGAGGATGCAAAGAAAAATTTAAAAAGATATGATTTCTGCTCTCAAGCATCTCAGTCTAATGGAGGAGAATATATACAAACAATTAAGAAAAAAACAATATATATGCAAAATAAATTTGAAACAGTCAACAGAAGGAAGGTACTTAGTATTAAGGAGGATTAAGTAAGGCTGTTTGTAGATGATATAATTCTAGCTGGAACTTGAAAGAAGACAGAGAAGTTAGAAGATGGAGATGAGGAGGGAGAGATGTATAGGCATGGTGAACAGCCAGAGAAAAAGCCAGGAGTTAGATATAGAGTATCTTATGGGACAACAGCAAAGCAGTCAGTGTTACTGGATCTAATAGTAAGGGTGGGTCCATGGATTGGGGGGAGATAAGATACAGAATAACTGGAAAATACAGGAGTAGGTAAGGGTATGAAATGTTTTAAACACCATACAATAGAAGCTTTGATCCTAGAGGCAAAAGGGAATCAATGGAGTTGATCTTAATAACACGATCAGACATGAGTTTAAGAAAATCAATTTAAACTGCTGAGTAGAAGATGAACTTGTGTGGGGACAGACCTGAAACAGGGAGAAGAACCAGAAGACTAATGCAATGGTCCAACTGTGAGGTGATAAAGGACTGCACCTATAGAGATTATAGTGTCAGAGGGGTATGATACATGAGAGGTTACAAAAGTAGAAAATTCTGGGACTTGGCAGCCAAATGGATAAGAAGTAGTGAAAGACGAAGGAATTGATGATGGCACCTAGTTTGTGAGCCTTGGTGACTGGTGGTGCCCTGAATAGTAATAGGAAAATTAGGAATAAGGAAGGATTGAAAGAAATGAATAATGAGTTTTGTTTTTTTCATGTTAAGTTTAGGATATCTATAGGATATCCAGTTAAAGATACAGTACCTAACAGGCAGTTAGAACAATGAGTTCAGAGGTTAGGACAGATGCTATGCCTAGATAAGTAGATCTTAGAATTATCAGCATACAGGCAATATTGAATCAGTGGGAAATCAGGAGATCACTAAATAAGAGAGCATAGAGTGAGAAGAGGACCTACACTGGAGCCTTTGGGAAGAGCCACAGTAAGCATGTTTGACTGGCGTGAATGAAGATTCGGCAAAGAATAAGAAAGAGGGATCAGAGAAACCGGAGGAAAATGATGAGGGATATCTTGTAATAAACTAGAGAAAAGAATATCAAGTACAAATCTTGCCTCAGACACGTACTAGTTTTGTGCCTCTGGGGAAGTCACAGTCTTTCATGCTAATTTTCTTATCTGTAAAGTGAGGACCAACCTGATAGGGTTTTTGTGAGTATCTATGATATGATATGATATAACATGATATGATACGATATGATATAACAATATAACTTAACATAATATAACCTAATATGAGGTAATATAACATAATGTTCTTGATGAAAAGGCCATAGCTGAATAAAAAATTTGACTTTCTAACACAAGAATCAAGAGAAGCATGAAAAGGTAAACAGGAAAGAGAAACCATAAGGGACTTACTAAGGTTGAACTGTTCACATTCCTGCTTGGAAAGATAATATTTGTAAGTCTTGAGACTATTCTTTATATATATTATATATATATATATATATATGTGTGTGTGTGTGTGTGTGTGTGTGTGTGTGTGTGTGTATATATATATATATATATATATAGAGAGAGAGAGAGAGAGAGAGAGAGATATGGAATAATATGAGTTGAATAGGAAGGGATGATATCTAAAAAATAAAAGTAAGTGGTGAGAGAGGAATATATTGAGAGAAGGAGAAAGGGAGAAATAGAATGGGATAAATTATTTCACACATAAAAGAAGCAAGAAAAACTTTTTCAATGGAGGAGAAAAGGGGGAAGGTGAGAGGGAAAGAGTGAACCTTACTCTCATTGGATTCAGCTTATGGAGGGAATAACATGCACACTCATCTGGGTATTAAAATCTATCTTCCACTACAGGTAAAAATAGGGGAAAAGGGTTAAGTGAGGGTTTGGGGGGATGATAGAAGGAAGGGCAAATGAGAGGAGGGGGTTATTAGAAGTAAACATTTTTTTCATTTTTTTCTTCATGTTTCAATAGAAACAAACTTTTGAGGTGCGACAGTGTTAAAAGAGAGAATGGAATAAATAGGGGAGGATAGGATGGAGGAAAATATACTTAGCCTTTCACAGCATGACTGTTACATGACTACAGATGTATAACCTATATTGAATTGCATGCCTTCTTGGTGGGGACGGATGGAGAGGGAAAAAGGGAGAGAAGCTGGAACAACATTTTAAAAACAAATGTTAATAATTGTCTTTACTTACAACTGGGAAATAAGACATATGGGCAATGGGGTTTAGAAATCTATCTTGTCCTACAAGAAAATAGAGGGGTAAGGGGATAAGAGTAGGGAGGGGTATGACACAAGGGAGGGCAGAATAGGGGAAGGGGTAATCAGAATATATGCTGTCTTGGGTTGGGTGGAGAAGAGAAAAGGGGAAAAATTTGGTATTCAAAATCTTGTGGAAGTGAATGTTGAAAACTAAAAATATCAAAAAAAAATCAAAAAAATCAACTAATAAAAAAAGAAAGAAACTGCAAAATGAAAATTCAAATGACTCACACAGTTAAAATCCTACGCTTACATGTCAAAGGAGATAAGAATTTCATAGACTTTATTCCAAAAAAGGAAAAGATGAACAGTTGTAATCAAGAATAACCACACATCAAAATTACAAGAATCTTATAAGGGGGAAAGGGGAGCTGGATATTCAGTAAAGTGCTGGGCTTCCAAAGAAAAAAGTGTTGGACTGAGGAAAATGTAAAAACTAAACAGACACACTGAAATACAAATTCAAAATTAAGAAAAACAATAAAAGTTAAATGTAAAAAAAACCAAAAAGCAAAACTACTTCCAGTACGGAACATCAACTTTCTGAACTCTCTCACCTCTCCTACATGATGAAACATCAAACTAGATCTATGTAGAAGACTCAAAGAGTAATACAACAGGCCTGATGGATGCAACCATACTGCAGCCTATTTCAAATAATGGTCTGTTATCAAATGTGGCATAATGGAAATACATAGGGTCCCAAAATCCTTAGTGCAATTTTAGACTATTAAAACTTAAAAAAAAAAATAAAGTTTAAAAATTTTTAACTGCACTAAGACTTTTGGGACACCCTGGTTAAAACTACAAATATATAACTGAAAAAGGTGGAATGGTCATGTGATAAGTTCATCTGAGATCTATAGAATGTGAACATAGACAAAGGTTTCTGTAAAGTTAGATGAGTCATGAAGGGGGTTGTCTATTGAAAAATATGGACAAAAATTGAACTGAATGGAGAGGAAGTTTCTATCATGGAGTCTTAATCACTGAGAAACCCTGAAAAAATATTTTACTATCTTAAAGAACTGAAAATAGAATAAGGGGTAGAAGTAAATCTTCACATCCAATCCTTGGATTAAGTAATTACCTGGGGCTTCACAATTTAAAAAATAAGCTCTTTAATAATCTATTCAAATAGGGGAAAAATCCCATTGTTTATGACCAATTCTTTTTATATTATGGTCTTAATCATCAACAAATAAAAACACTAACATAAAAAAGGATTGTATATGAAATTAACTCATATGCAGTTTGTTATAAACCAATCTTAATATATCCTTGCTATAATGGAAGTTCTCTTATGCCTCTAAAATGAACAGAAATAATAAAATAATAAAGTCTCCCTTAGGAAAAAGGGATTTCACCCAATTACCATAATTACCAAAAAGTTTAAAGATGCTACTCTGTAAGAAATGTCTGTTCTTGAAGCTGTCTACAGTGACTTTAAAGCAATTATAAACAAAGTACCATTATTTCAATGCCAGCAAGAGATTGCCCCACTGTGAACGCATATCTTTTATTGTAGGACAAAATAGTACAACCAAATTATAGGATGAAATGAAAAGAAGCAGCTCTGGAAGTCATCTAAGACTTTCATCAAATGAAGATTACAGGGACTATGTTTTAGAAACTGAAAGGTCAAAACTTTATTATGTGGGCTCGTTAGCTTTCACCTCTTATCGACAGTTCTCAACTGCTTTCTGCACAAAATCTAATTTAACTCCTTCATAGCATCTGCCCTCACAGGATTTTAAAACGAAAGAAAAATCTATATTAGTACAGTAGTTCAGCATTTTTTCCCATTTTAATAGCTTAAATCTACCAGTATTGATTCTGAAACTTTGAATGATGCCCATTACATCCAACTGGAGAGATATCTAAAGGCAATTTTAAAGGTCATAAATTAATTGCCTTCAAAAATCCTCAAGTTATTGAAAACTATTTCCTGAAATGGAAAAAAAATACAATTTAACTTCATTGTCATAATCAATAGGACCTTTGCTAGGCAAGACTGGTGATGATGCTTTCTTCTCTCATTCTCATCCCTCCCACTTAATGGTATTTTCCCCCCAATTGCATGTAAAGATGGCTTTCAACATTCATTTTTACAAGATTTTGAATTCAGAAGTTTTCTCCTTTCCTCCTCTCCTGATATAGGTAATACATGTACATTCATATTTCTAAATTAGTCACGTTGTGAAAGAAGAATCAGAACAAAGGGGGAAAACAACTGGACAGAAAAAAAGTGAAGACAGTATGCTTCGATCTGCATTCAGACTCCCAAGTTCTTTCTCTGGATGTGGATAGTATTTTTCATCATGAGTCTTAGATCATTATATTGTTGAGAAAAGCTGAGTCTATCAAAGTCGATCATCACACAATGTCACTGTTACTATGTACAACGTAGTCCTGGCTCTGTTTATTTCACCCAGCATCAGTTCATGTAAGTATTTTCAGGTTTTTCTGAAATTTCCTGCTAATTATTTCTTATACCACAATCATATTCCATTACGTTCATATATCACAACCTGTTCAAGTATTCCCCAATTGATGGGCATCCTTTCAATTTCTAATTCTTGGCAACCACAAAAAGAGCTGCTATAAATATAAATATGTGGGTCTTTTTTCCCATTTTTATGGTCTCTTTGGGATATGGACCCAAGAGTGATATTGCTGGATCAAAGAATATGTGTGGTTTGGTTGCCCTTTGGGTGTAGTTCCAAATTGCTCTCCAGAATGATTGGATCAGTTCACAACTCCACCAAACAATGAATTAGTATTCCAATTTCCCCACATATCCTCCAGCATCGATCATTTTCCTTTTCTGTCGAATTAGTCAGTCTGATAGGTGTGAAGTCTCTTTATTCATCTTGTTACATTATCACATCCTCTTGTTTCATGAGTTACCCAACTCCTAAGTCCCAGGAAACTCTTCTCTCTCAAACTCTGTACATATCTTTTCTGTTTTGCCCCCCTTTCTTCAAAATGTCCCAATGCCTTAATCATGTTAAGTTAATATATAGGAAAATGTTAATAGTGTAATATCACACCTACCCCCGTAATACCTAAAAATATACCACATGTACCCCTAATAATATATTTGCTTTTTTGTACTTTTAGTGCTATTGGATTATCATTCAACAAATATTTACTAAAGCCCCCAGTATATATCAAGCACTGTGTTACACAATGAAGACACAAAAATAAAAATACCACCAAAGTTGCTACCATATAGAGCCTCATATTCTTTTAGGGAATTCAACATGTACATATTAGCAGCAGCCTTTGCAGAGTAGATAGAGAGCTGACCTCTGAGCCGGGAAGATCTGACATCAAGTCCCATCACTGACACACACTGCCTGTGAAATCCTGGGTAGGCTTCAACCTATCAAGATTCTAGACTATTCTCTAAGACTATTAAGATGCAAAGAGAGAGGATGATATACTTCAGGAGAAGGAGGTTCCTCACTGCAGAATTCTCTATAACAGTGTAATGATAAGCAGTCCTTATCCAAAGAAAAAATAGGAAGGAAGACCTCCTTAATTCTATGTTATCAGAGAAGAGTCATTAGAGAGATGACATGAGTTCATTCATTCAGTAAACATTTGTTAAGCACCTACTATGTTCCAGGCACTGCACTAACTGCCAAGAACACAAAAAGAGGCAAAAATAATTCCTGTCCTCCAGGAGTTTAAAACCTAAAGGGGGAGAGAGCACACAAACAAATATATACAAAGTAAACTTTATACAAGATAAATAAGAAATAATTTTTAAAGGGAAAGCATTGGAATTAAGAGAGGTTGGGAAAGGTTTCCTAGAGAAGGCATGATTTTACCTGGGACTTAAAGGAAGCTGGGGATGTCAGTATTACTATGAGAAGAGGTAGAGAGAGTTGTGATTTAACGTAAATTAACGATTCAATAAAAGAAATGGATGAGAAGTGATCTCATTCTAAGTTTGGGGATGGTTTGTATGAGAAGGGAGAAGGAAAGTCAGGTCCAGTTTGTCTGGAAAAGAAACTTGATGGGGGTTCATGTTATGAAATTAACCTTACAGGTGAAAATTCCTAAATGCCAGGCTTAGGAGTCTGCATATTACCATGTAGTAATATGGGGAGCCATTAAAGAATTTTTTGAACATGGGCATGGCATGGGCAGATTTGTACATCAGGACGATTATTTTGTAAGTTATGTAGATGGTTAGTAGGAAAAGGTAGTGACTAGAAGCAGAGATCAGTTAGGAGGCTCCACCAACAGTGCTAAGAACAGGTAGTGAGAGTGGCCATGTGAGTGGAGACAAAGGAGGCTCGTGTCCTACCTATGGGTTGTATCTTTGCGTTTAGCTTTGATGGCCTTCAAATAGCAGAAGTGGTATGTCAATGAGACTGTACTCAAACTCCTTCCATCATGGTAACACCTACTAGAATGAATATCCTACTGTTATAACATTGAAAGCAATACTCCACAAGGAGACATCAGAGTAGAATTAGTGAAAGATTATGACTTTCAACACCTCAACCCAAATAACTGTATGATACTCAAGATCTAGTGGGAAGCAGGGAAGATATCAGGTGCATTTAGAATAACAAACAGCAAAGTCTCATGATTTTTGGAGCAAGGAGAGACGTTGGAGATGATCTCATTCCAATCTTCCACTGTCCTGATGAAAAGACTCAGACCTAGACAGGAAAAGTGATTTTCCCAAGGTGACACAGACAGAGAGGTGAAGAATTACTCTAGGATCTGAGAGGCAGAGTAGAGCATAAAATGACCACTGGACCTTGAGTCAAAGGACTGGTGCTAAGACTGGTTCTGTAACTTGGTGAGTCTATGACAATGGGTAAATCACAATGTCACTAGATTTGTTTTCTTACAAATAAAATGAGATAGTTAGACCGGATGACCTTTAGGTTCTTTCTAGTTCCAAGCCAATGACCTTAAAACTCCTGCTTCCAAATCTAGGAATCCTTCCAAGCAATAAATAAAAATCCATCATATTACATTAAATTATGCACTTATCTCTAAAGGGATCCCTGAGGCCATGTAGAATACCTCCCTCTTTTTACAGTTTGAGAAGCTAACTTTGTAGTCATATTTTAAACCTTTGAGCTGTGGTGGGATACATGAAAGAGTGCTTCGTCCTCTTTCAAATGAGTGATTATTGGAGTGAGTGTGTATATGAGATTGAGTAAAATGTGAATGGGAGTGTGTGGGTATATGTGGATGAGTGGGAGTATGTGTGAGAATGTCAGTCAAGGGGCTAACCTAGAACCATGTGGTTGAGAGAACCGTGTGTGTGCGTGTGTGCGTGTGTGCGTGTGTGCGTGTGTGTGTATGTGCATGAGAGAGAGAGAGAGAGAGAGAGAGAGAGAGAGAGAGAGACTGTTCGGGAAGGGGCTGAGGGACTGAGCACACTTCTAGGTTCATCTTTACAGGTATCTATCTATCTTATGAGCCAGAAGCTGAGGAGATGTTGCTTGGGACAGGAAGATCATGGATGAGGAAGCCAGAGACCTGAGATTGCATTCCATCCACTGTTGCATCCGGGCTGTGTGACCCTGGGCAAATCATTCAACATCTGTGGATCTAGATTCCTGATCTGTAAAATAAGTTTGATTGAAATGATTTCTTCCAGGCCTAGCTACTTGCTCTCATCAAGGGACTGCATTGGAGTCTGGACCTGGGGACCACCCTGGGACAGCTGGAGATCCGAGGGTCTTTCTTGCAGTTGGACAGTCTCTTGTTATTCAATCATTTCTTTAGTTGTATCCAACTCTTCGTGACCTCATTTGAGGTTTTCTTAGCAAAGATACTGGAGTTGTTTGTCATTTCCTTCTCTAGGTCATTTTACGGATGAGGAAACTAAGGCACGCAGGGTTAATTGACTTGCCTAGGCTCACACAGCAGGTAAGTGTCTGAAGTCAGGTTTGAACTCAGGAAGATGAATATTCTTGACTGCAGACTCAGGATTATGTCACCTAGTTGGCTGGTCCACAAATGTCTTCTTTCATTACAGTTCTGAATCTGAACCACCACACTGGCCTGAGTCCTCAAGCATGGTCCAAACAGCAGTTCTATTATCTCAAGACTCAGGCCTTCCCCACAAAAAGAGAATTGATGAGAAGGCAGAAGAAAAGAGGAGACTTCGGAGCTCCTGACTGCTGGATCTGAGAAATCTGACCTCCAAAGACATAGACATAGATTTCACTCTAGAGGGTTACTTGAAACCTCCCAAGAAGGACCTGGACATGATGCTGGTGGACTTTGAGAACTTTGTGTGAATGGGAATTTTCAGTTTCCAAACCATTTCTGATCTCCTATTTGGAAAAAAAGAAGCACCAGTTCTTCTAGCAGAAAAAAATTCCCAAGAAGTACATGCCTACTTTCCATTATTCAGATGACCAGTTGTGAAATCAAGAATTCAACCCCCAAGCCAGGTATCCCTATGGGAGCATCATCTAAGGAGAGAATTCCAAAGGATTGCCCCTGAATTTCTGAATGAGAAGTTTGCAATTATGCTCTCCAGTCAAAGTAAAAAATTCATCAAGGGTAGATTGTACAGAAAATTAACTGTCATTCACAGAATAATTATTAGTAAATTAAATATTCATGAATGGAACACTTTTGGAAGAAACATTAGTCAGGGCTCAATCCTCACTCCTCAACAAGGAGTTCCTACAAGATAATTTTTCTACAAATATGATATACTTGGAAAAAAGAAACTTCAAACAGTTCTTTTTGAACTGAACATAATATAATCTCCTTGGGAAACAAAGATTGTAAGTTTAATCATTATAAAAAGCCCTTTACTTATCATTTAATCCCTATTCATTATCACAGTATATTTGCTCAAGGAATACACTCTAAGCATAAATGTGGCAAAGTCTTTTAGCATAATCACAGGCTTTGCTGTACAAAAAATAATCATTCATATTGAGGAGACCTTCACTCAATATATGTTATGAATTTGGCAAAGCCGTTAGCAGGAAACAATACCTTTAATGTTAAACAGCACATTCTAGAGAGAAACCTCATAAATGTAATGAGTAGAGAAAATGGGAAAAGTCTTCAGAACAAAATTATCCATTAGGTGACATCAGAAAACTCATTGTGGAAACCCTAGAAATGTAGGGAGAGTGTGGGAGAGTCTTCAGACAGAACAAATACCTTGAAATACATAATCTCCTGCAATACAGGTCAGAAACTTTTTGAATGCCATGAATGTGAGAAAGTCTTCAGCAGAATGACTAACTCAACATCAGGAAATTCATACTGGAAAGAAACCTTATATAGTAAGTATTTAGTGTAGTGCTAAGTAAAGTAAGTTACTAAAGCAAGCTTTCACTATGATTTTACTCCTTCAAACACATAAACTAATTCTTCCTGAACGTATTGAATGTAGGACAAGCTTCAGGCAGACTTCATACATTAAGTGACATCAAAGGATTCATTCATAGTGGGGGGAGACCATAGAAAGATACATAAAGTAGAAAAGATTTCAAGTAGCTCATAAAACATGAGAGAATTCATACTGAGAAATAAAACCTATAAATATGATGAGTGTATGGAAAACCTGAAGGGAAACCTCAATATACACAAAATAATTCATACTGGGGAAAAATATTACACCTCGAATGAATGTGGGAAAATGTTTAAGGCTATCCTTCTTGTCTGGGTTTCCCCATGATCTACCTTCTGTTCTCTAGGTGCTTCTTTTAAAAGCTTCATTGATTTTCTTCTATTTCTTTTTCTCTTTAGAGGGGTGGGGTAAGAGGAGAAAGGTATTAATCCTTCTCTTGAATAAAGTTTGTGTTAAATATTTAAAAAGTGGCTATCCACAGACGAGTATAGCTGACACTCCCAGAATGCAGAGCGTTGCCTGGGCATCAGCAGGTACTATTAATTCCAACTCATTACATTTCTACTGTCTTTCCTCTATTAAAAGAATAAGTATTTACAGGACCCAGAATGAGCTCACTTAGGAAAAACACTGTTTTATCAAATGCATCTGCCATTGAAATGATAGCAGGCACATTCTCTATGACCTTATTCTTTCACTTTTTATTGTGATAACCACACTTACAGTACAAACTCAATAGTTAAAGAGTAATTGGAGGCTCACATAAAACAGGAAAAAAAAGAAATTCACACTTTACTAAAGATGCTCCTTCTTTGCCTAGCATAATAGTTTTACCATAGCAACTGGATTCTGCTGAAAAAGCTCCTATAAACTGCAACCTAAATTTCCTTGAATATTTTAAAATCACATAGTAGGAATGAAACACATGAGGGTTACGATATTCAGTACCATTTTACTCAAACCATAAAAAAATAAAAACCACTCACTATGTCATATGAGTGAAGGATAGCTTTCCTCTTGACCTTTGAGATGAAAGTTAGCTTTTTGCATCTCTTTCAGACTTGGGTGGTGAAACTTATTAAAATGCATGCAACCTACCATGTCATTACAAATCAGTTGTTGGTGATGGAAGAGAAACTGGTGCCTTCTTTTAATGAGGCTAACGTCTGGATAGCTATTTGAGGTTTCAAGACACACAAGCATGAATACGACTATTTAAGTACTTACGCTTTTAAGACCAAAAAAGACTGTTGAAAGCATAATTTTCTCTTGATTGTCATAGGTGACTAGAGCTGAGAAATGGAAATTGAGGCTGAAAGACATCACTGTTGAAGATGAATTTCTTCCCCCAGTATCCAGGGCAAAGGGACCACAAAATAGGATAATCCTACCTCACAATAAGATGAAACAACTGCTCATGGGAAAAGCGTAGTAAAAAAATGTCTGTGATGAAACTGACTTTTCATAATGTTCTTCCTTTCTTGGAACTTACGAAATATTGCTAATGGAATAAACCAGCATGACCAATTGTATTACTATGTCCATGCCTTTGTGAGGAATTGGGGGGAGGGATAAGATAACTTGCTATCTCTCAGTAGTTTCCTTTCGGTCTCAAAATATATTTCTGAAATTAGGTATTTAATGAACTTTCTTTATTGAATACTAACTAGATCTGTATTATTATCATTAGTATTATTACATGCAAGGTACTGCAGAAAACACACATATGAGTCACAGAGACAGCATGACCTGGGAGTCAAAGAAAATTGAGTTTGAATCCTGCCTTCATCAGTTTTTGTTTGATTTGGGTCAAGTCACATCATGTCTCTGGGTTTCATGTTTCTTACTTGTAAATGTGGAGAGATCTCAGATCTCTTCTAGATCTAACATTCTATAATTTTACAATTCTTTGATTCCTTCTGGAAAGGGGATTCTGATCTAGTGGTAGAAATAAGAGATAAAAGATCACTTAGCAAATCCAGATCATGAGAGAGGAGTCAAATGAGTCTTATCGCCTCTAGCAAATATGACTAACTATGGCAAGGACCAATGATTTTCTTCTTTGTTATTGGAACTCACAAATTTAGAGATTAGGTCATTCTCAGAGGATAAATAATGTGTTTACAGTTGCACAGCTAGTCAATATCAAAGGGTGGATTTGAAGGTAAATCTTTTCTCAAAGTTCAACACTATCAACAATAACATTATGTCTTTCATACCAAATAGGTCTTCCGTAATAAGTTAATGCCAGAGAACTATAAAGAATGGAAAGAGTTTAGCAAACTAAGGTAAATAAGGAAGTCTTTATGAAGTTAAGTTTTGAATTTACTTTTAAATGTGGATAGAAACTGAATACTTAAAGAGAAATGGCAAAGGGGAACACCAGGTTTTTCTACTTCACTTACATGTTCCTTTTGTTTGTCATTTTTCAACATGCCAGAAAAAAGGCAATTAGTTGAATAGTTTAAAGAAGACTTGAATTTAGAGTGAGAAAACCTAAGTTTCAATGCACTATACAATCTTTGGCAAATTTCATCTGTCTTGTTAGTAAAATACGACCTCTGGACCAGATGATCTACCTGTGTGATCTTAGGTAAGTGACCCTGAGTATTAATTCCTCAAAATGAGGGGATCAGATGAGATGGTCTCTAAGAGCCCTTCCAACTCTGCCTATGATTTCAAATTTTCCTTCCAGGTCTAAATCTTGTGATCCTAAAAAAAAATACTAATGCAGAGTTAGTTTGTAGAACACACTGAAGGAGAACTAGCTATGCCTATGCAAAACATGCATTAGCTTTTTCACTATTTCCAAGGCATAGAAAACAGATATACTCACCACTATTCCAAAGTACTACCAAAGGGATACTAATAAATGTGAAAGAAAATATAAAATGTGAAGAAATATGTGTGCATGTATAAATATGTGCATATGCATAGGCAAATATATGTATATACATATATGTATATTTACACATAAATATATACAAATGTATATATGTGTGTGCATATATATGTAGATATGTAAACATAATTTTATGTGTGCCTCTCACACACACAGACAATACTCAGTGGCCCCCTATTAATTTTAGGGACAAATTATTTAAAGGGCTTTATTTGGCATCAAATCTTTTTACAACCTGGTCTTTCTGAAATTTCTAGTAGTACTTGTTCTGTCTCCCACGTACTCCACCTTCCATCCTTATGTCTTTTCACTGACTGCCCCCCATTCCTGGAGTGCTCTCCTCCCTTCTTAGAATCCTGTCATACTTCATAACTCAGCTGGAATGCCACCTCATACAGGAGGCCTTCCAGCCTGTCAACTCTCCCCTGGGTTTGCTTTCCATGTACTCTGGATGACTCCCTATCTTTGGTAAAGTGCTTGAGAAATTATTCTACACTAGCTACCTCAATTTCCTCTCCTTTTCTGCTTCCAAATCCTCTACAATCCTCCCTTTGGCTTTTAAAACCCTTCACAATCTGGCGCGTTTGTTATATTTCTAATCTTTTTTCCATTTTATACATTGCACACACACACACACACACACACACACACACACACACACTATGACCCATCTACACTAGCCTA
Organism: Bettongia penicillata ogilbyi; assembly: GCA_023548195.1. Lineage (NCBI taxonomy): Eukaryota > Metazoa > Chordata > Mammalia > Diprotodontia > Potoroidae > Bettongia > Bettongia penicillata. Next base: position 5,663,709 of record JAJHZJ010000121.1, on the reverse strand, counting down.
TCTGTTGTTCCTCACACAAGACACTGCATTTCCTGTCTCAAGGCTTTTTCTCCCCATTGGCTATCCTCGTGTCTAGAATTATCTGCTTCAGCAGCTAGGAGATGAAGTAGACAGAACATGGAACTTGGGTCCAAATTCTATTACAGATATTTCCTTATCTGGGTGACCATGGGCAAGTCACTTGACCCTTTTAACCCCAATTTCCTCATCTGCAAAATGGGGAACAATAGCTTTTACCTCATGGGGTTGTGAGGCTCAAATGAAATAATCTATTTAAGGTGTTTTACAAAAGTTAAAATGATATGCAAATGCTATTTTCCTTATTCTTTCTGATTTCTCTCCCATGGCTTCCCTGGTTTCCTTCAAAACCAAGCCCAAATCTTGCTTTCTGCTGAAGGTTTTTGCTGTCTTACCGGATGCTAGTTCCTTCAGCCTGAAATTACCTTTTAATTACACCATATATATAAGTATTATTTGCATATTGTCCCTACCATTAAAATGTGTGAGTTCTTTGAGGGGGAGGGATCAGGTTTTTCCTTTATCTGAATCCCCAGTACTTAGCACTTTGACGAGCACGAAGCAATCACATAATAGTTCCTTGTGGATTGATTGTATGTATGGGTGTTGGCACATAATATTTATTGATTGGTCACTGGTATATATTTACATGTAGTATGCTTTATAAAAATACATGCACATATATAATATGTAACATATTTCTATGTATAAACACATATTCTTACAGATATAACTCAATTCACTTTCTGTAAGGGCATAAAACTTGCCTTTGGAATTTCTAATTTCTGCCATGCATGCTAGTTTGTGAGCAAAAATCTTCTTGGTCTGTAAGAATCCACATCATAAGTTTAAAACTTTGGGGCATGGTTCTATAGTAAAGCAGCAGTGTTTTCTTGTCAGAAAAGAGTATTTCTTGTCAGAGAGAATATTCTTGACCTCGAGGATATTAATTATATTTTAACGAAGCCACACTTACAAACGGTTTGCTTTTTTCAGGAGAAAGGGATCTAAATTTCTAAAGATTTACTGGAAATTTAATGTCAGACTTGGAGACATCCAAGTGAAATTTTCCTCTCATCCATACCAAGGCAGGTAAGAAAGGGAGACGAATAACCTGATCTGTTGAGATTCCAACCCTCAGCACATTATGTCAGAAAAAAATGATCACATCCAGGAACAAACATGCTGACCTTGCTTTACTGGCACCCAAGGATCAAAGCATGAAGTCATTTATAATGATGCCAGCTTCTGGGGTAGCCTCAAAATGTCTCCTACTTTTTCAGTCATTTGGCATCACAGAATGGTTTCCCCCTTTCCGCTAGGACTTCCCCCTAAATGAGCTGTCAATTTCTAATTCCTTGTTAATTCTCGACTAAATGGCATAACAGAGTAAGGGTCTTAATTCTTGAGTTGGGTGGGTATAAAGGCTGAAAAATGGATATGAAATTATGGAACACATTTATCCTTGATAGTGATCCTTTATTTTACTGTGTGGGCAAAATTGAAATCCAGTAAGATCATAGTCAGAAGGTACCTCAGAAGTTGTCTAGTTCAACCCCTTCACTTTACACAGAAGGAAACTGAGGTTCTGATTATGATACTAATAATGACTTTTATAAGGGACTTCATATAAATATAATTGTATGTTTATATTAGCAATATATATATATATACATATATTTCCAACATATCTGTATATATATATATATATATATATATATATATATATATATATATATATATATATATATATATATATATATATACACACATATACCTGTTTGAGCTTATATATGTGTATATTACATATGTCTATGTGGGTGTATATTTAAACATATATAGATACACAAATGTGAGATTATACACCCCCAAACATGCACATATATTCTCACACATCTCACCTGATCTTCACAACAGTTCTGTGAAGTAGGTGCTATAATTGTCACCATTTTACAGATTAAAAAAACAAAAAAAACTGAGGCTGAGAGGTTAAAGGAATTCCCTAAAGTCATACATCTAGTAAGTACCTAAACAGGATTGGAATCTATATCCATTTTGCAAATCTACTTTAAGGTTTTAAATCAGTCTCCCCAGTAGAATCCAACCATAGATAAAATTATCCCTAATATTCCAATAACTGAGTAATTTCAAATATCTGATCTTTCAAACTGTGGCTTCTTTATTCTTTAGCAACACATTCTGAACTTTTTCTAATTTCTAACTAAAGCTGTCCCACACCTACAAAATAAAATAAAATGAGGACAATGATACGTTTTTTAAAAGTGAAAAAAACAAAACAAATTGATCCAAGTTTTATAGATAAATCCTGAATTATCTGGAAATTTGCCTAATTCCTCTACTATACTTAACTTTTCAAAAGTCATGTATAAGAAGGGTGAAAATGCTATTTGCATTTAAAGACAGAATTTCTCAACATAGCTTTAGAGATGGAAGAGAGCTTAAATATAAAGTCTGATACCTTTTTATGAAGGCAAAACTAAGTCATGTCCCCAACCTCCCAAAAAATTATGTGCCTTCCCATCCTTGAAATGCCCTTGGGTTTGAAATCCAGTACTTTTCTACTTCACCTTTATTATAGCATACTTTCCTGAAAGAATTTTTTTTCCTATATTCAAGCATCCCTTGACCTCCCTCAAATCTTCCATAAAAACCTCATTTCTCAATATATTGATTGGCTAGTTCCCATACAACCAATAAAATGCCAACAATTTAATAAGCAATGTTAAAAAATATGCATTTAGAGTAATTCCATTATGTTCCTCATTAAAATATACCACTGAGGTATCATGGAGGCCTATTAGTCTTCTGATTCACTTTTAATGCCTTGCTCATTTTGGTAATGAGTATTACCTCTTTCCTTTAGGAGTATGTATTTAAATTTACTTTACTCTCATTTTTAATATCAAAGCCTCAGATTTCTCCTCTGCAAAGTGAAGAGACTCGTCTAGACAACCTCTAAAGTCCTTTCAAAGGTTAACATCTCATAAATACAATAATTGAATGTGATGAATTCTGTTTTTTTTCTAAGTCGGAAACTGACTCAAACAGAATTTAAGTATCTGACCCAAAGTCACCTAGAAGATAAATATTTGAAGGCAAAATTACAGAATTAGTTATTTTTCTAAGAATTATACTTATATCTGAGGCTTCATGTAGAATTATCACATACTACTGAGAAATTCTCCTGTTTTCTTACTTAGAGATTAACCTACATGTAAAACCTTAAAAGACAGAGGGAAGAAAATCAAAATTATACCTGCATCTGTAAGATAATTAAAACTAGCAAAATCCACATTTATTTAGAGCTTTAGAATTTACTCAGAAGTTTTCTTCACAACAGGATATAGGTAGTGCAAGTGGTATTATTAGGGTGAGTTTTGGGATGGGGTGAGGAAACAGACGATAAGGAATGTGCATAAGGACACAAGTAAGTGTTCGATGGAGTTGTTCAGTTGGGATGAAGTTACCCAGACTTCACAACCAGAGATTTTTCCACCATACAATTTAATCATTAATTAAATTCCTGTGTCAAGTACAAACATATCAAAATCACTGTAAATAACTTGACTAAGCATTACCCCCCCACCATGAACATTTCCCACTGGTGTTTCATACAAAGTTCTATATTTATAGAAAATGTGAATGAAAATCAACAACTCCATTACACAGTTGACTGATGACATATAAACTAGTCATTTGTACTCAGTGGCAGACTAACACTGAAGTGATAACTCATTATCAGCTGGAGCAATCTCTCATGCCAGTTCCCAAATGTGTCATGCAAAACAGTCCCATTGCTCTTCCTGCAACTATCTTGGTAGCTTGTGTTTCATGCTAGCTTTTAAAGCCCCATTTGGTAAAGATCTGCTCCTGAGCTATTAGTTTATTTTTCATTCTGTTAATTTTTTCATGGCTTGATACCTCTCAAGGCTGCATACATTTTCCATCTGCCTACTCTCATGGTAGCATTTTGAGCTTATACTCCATGAAGACACCAAATCTGCTGTTGCCCAGCAAACAGAGAACATTTTCCTCATGACTGTGCTTTCCCATTTGTTCCCTAGAATTAGAGCTTGAAAGCTAATGGGATGATTCTTTTTACTAACTGGTCTTCAAGAACTTTTTCTATACTGCTTAAATTATGATCTAAATAAAACTGCAAAATCACATTTTTGTGTATAAAAGTTCCTATGAAAATTTATTGCAATACATCAAAAGGCCATTTAATTTTTTTAAATGAAGTGTACTTTCCATGAGATCATCTTCAAATTATGGAATATCAGATCAATTATTATAGCTGCAAAGGGATTTGAGAGCCCACCAAATCTATTTTTTAAAATGTACATATGGGGCAGCTAGGTAGTACAGTGGATAGAGTACTGGTCCTGGAGTCAGGAGGACCTGAGTTCACATCCAGCCTCAGACACTTGACACTTGCTAGCTGTGAGACTCTGAGCAAGTCAGTTAACCCCAATTACAAAGTGTGAAGAAACATTAGAAACTGAGGCTCAGAGGAATGAAATAATGTCCCAAGGGAGGAAATGGTAGGGAAATTTCAGTCCAAATGAGGTTTTAAATACGGAGGAAGTTAAAAATCAAAACATTTTTATGACTTTTTTTCACTTGGTTAAGAAATCCTTTATGCAAGTCAAATACAAAAAAAAATTCAGATTTTATTTTTAATTACATAAGAAACTTTTCTAAGATTTATGAAAATAACATTGAAAGTAGATGAAGCCCAATATAAAAAAATAGTGACCCATAAGAACAAGGTCATGAGGGATATAGCCAGGAGTAAATGAGACTTGTAATAAAAGCTTAAGCCAATGAGAACACTTTTAACTCTGCCTCAAGCAAAGGGAAGGAAAAAGAATGGATGATATAGATTGGTGGAGATAGAAAGGTGAAAATGAGCCATGGAGGCAAGGCAGGAGTACCCAACTACCATTGAGCTTCTGTTTTATCTAAATCTTGAATTAAAATTTAATGTAACAGAGTTGATAAAAAAAAGAATCCTGAAAACCTAGTTGCCCTGTGAGTTCACATCATCTAGGTCAGATAATCTGTATTCAAAGTACAAATAAGCTTATTTTACTTCCTTCAGAGCTCTCTGAGGAATCACAGTGCATGGGAGAAGTGCCTTCAGGACTTAACAGGCAAATTCCTGAATTTTGAAAACTTGGCAAATAATTTCAACTACAGGCCAATGAGCTTGAAAATAATTCCTGCTAAATTTTATACAAAATTTATACATCTAAATATAACCAGAAGACTTATTCATGAAGAGTTAAATTCATTTAGCCAACCATTTATTAAATGCCCACTAGAGCTAAGGATTTCAAATATAAGGATGAAATGACACATATTTTCTTTCCTCAAGGAGTTTTCAGTCCTAATAGGAGGATAAAATATGATTTCTTTTAAAGAAACACGGGAGAAAAAGTGACAACAGTGAAGAAGGGATCTAGGTGCCAACCTGGGACTTATCCAAAAGAAAGCACATAGAATGACAATAGCCTGGATGCTTTATGCGCACATTAAAGTTTCCAGATATTTGAAGGGTTATCACAGGATTACAGCAGTACGATTTGGCACCAAAACAGAGAACTAGAACCAACAAATATGTTATGGGAGACAGATTCCAATTCAACATAAGGAAATACTTTCTAAGATATTCAACTTTATTAAAAATGGAGACAGGGATTTAGAATCTGGTATTGTCTTTTGGGTGGTATTCTCTATTGGCCTTGAGTGGCAGGGTGAGTTTCTTCATTCTATTTTGAGTTCCACCCCTGAATCTCCAGGCTTTCTCCACCTAGCTCTTGTAACCATGTCACCTTGAAAGTTCACTCTACTTCAGGCCCTTGCACTCTGGAAATATACTCTAACCCGGAGCCCCTTTTCTTTGTTTGGTTTCTCCTGGAATAACCTTTAAGGAAATTATTTAGGCCAAGTATCTTTTCATTCCTCTATGGGTTTTAATCTAACACTCCGAATTTTCTCCCTTTCTCTCAATGCCACCATGTGGGCACGTTATCCCTCATTTCCCCCCTCCCTCTACTTTTTCTGTTGAATTCCCACATCAAAATGCAAGCTCCTTTATGTTAAGCACTGTTATTCTTTCTATTTGCAATTGTATTCTCAGCATTTAGCATAGTGTATGGCATGGGTGAAAACACTTAATAAATGCTTTTTGACCTGACTTCTGCTGATCTTATGGTTTGGTGGCTGTTCCTATTGATTCTACTGAGCTCCTCCTCACTTATAGCTTCCATAAATGGAAATATTTAACAAAAGTACATACATAGATGATCACTTATCATGGATATTCCAAATGGGATAAGTTGGAAAGGATGACTGAAGAACTCTCTGTTCCTAAGTCTCTCTGGTTCTTAATGGGAGGGATACTTGGCTACAGATCCCTGAGCTTATCTAAGTGATTCCTACCTCTATCAGTATAAACAGGTCACATGCATCAATGTGCTATTATGACATCTCAGCATGGCACTGAAATAATCCTGGAGTTTCAAAGACGGATGCCAATGGAATTTAAGCCCAGATCAGTCTTAGCAACCTGAAACGGTCTGGTTATTAAACAAATCCTTGAGGCTCTACTCTTTAAAATGCTATAATTCCATTCCGGAAATCAACTAGATTATACTTTTAAATAAATAGGTAAGTAAATATCCAAACACTAAATATAGAAATCCATATTCTAAATATAGATCCTACTGCAAAAACAAAAACAACAGAAAAGGGGTTCCATAAATACCAAAATATTCATAGCAACATTGTTTTAAACAGAGATTTAGAAATAAAGTAGGAATCTGTTGACTGGGAAATAGCTCAACAAATTGTTATATGTGGAAGTAATGGAATGTTACTAGACTATGAGAAATTATGTATATGTATAATTCAGGGAAGCATAAGAAGATTTTCATGAATTGATACAGAATGAACTAAGCAGAACAAGTATAAAATGCATGCAGTGGTTGCAACAATGCAAATGGAAAGAACTACAGTGACAATAATAATATTAATGCAAGTACTGTGATTATTAGGATCAAATTGGCCCTGGAGAATATTTATGGAAGATTATGATAACTAGAAATTATGTAGTCTTTTAAGGTTTGCAAAGCACGTTACATATATCCAATTTTATCTTCGCAACAACTCTAGGAGACATCTTATTAAGATGGTGCCCATTTTACAAATAAGGAAACTGAGGTCTGCAAAATTTAAATGGTTTCCTGAGGATCAGTCATTCAATGAGCATTTGTTGAGTGCCTACCTTTTGCCATCAACTAGTCTGTATCCCTAAGGAGTTCACATGGTAATGAGCATATAGCTAGGAAATATCTGGGACTTCATTTGAACTTAGACCTTCCTGACTCCAGAGCCAGCATTCTATTCTCTCTGACTGCTAGCTGCACTGGAAATATATATATCTTCCACCTCTCTTTGCAAAGGCTATGGGTCTGAAATATTGCATATACTCTCTAAAACAATGCATTGGTTGGTATGGACTGCATTTTTTAAAACATCTTTGCTATATTAAAAATGTATGTCATATAACAAAGGCATCAAAAATACACTGTATTAAAGTGTATAGCTTTACAAAAAGACAATAAAAAAGATATAATGGGCAACATAGGAAAAAACTAATAATAGGAAGAAGGAACAAGGGACAGACAAGAAGGGGAGTGAGGGAGAAAAGGAAAACTAAAGCGAATGGGGGAGAAAAAGACAAAGAAGGAGAGAAGAGTGTATTGGAAAGAATATTGAACTATTTTGTTTCTGATTTTGGAATTTTCATTGCCTCACTGTGTGTCCCTTAACCAAGTCATTTAGTTTCTCTCATCCTCTGTTTCCTCATTTGTAAAATAATGACTTGAGTCTCTATGGTCCTAATCACCTTAAAGTTCCATAAGGTAGTAAACTGCTTCCTGGAAAGCAGAGTTGAAAGGTGAAAGTAAGAGAAATTAATTTGGACACAATCTACATAGTAACTATATTTTTCCATTAAACTGAAATGTACCAGAATTCTCCATCCATACTATTTTGTTTTAAATTACTTGTAATGGGGGGCGGAGCCAAGATGGCGGAGTAGAAGGACGCACGTTTACGAGCTCCGAAACCAAAGCCCATAGAATTAATGTAAAAAGAGTCCCCCATAACTTCTGGGTGAATACGAGCTGTGCAGAAGCAGAGTGGAAGAGATTTCCGTTCCAGGGAGCCCTGAAGACCCGTCCCCAGGGTCCGGCGCGCCCCGGAAAGTAAACCCGACCCCCAGCGCTGCCCTGGCCGGGGCCCCAGAGAAGCGGATCCAAGCAGGCTTCAGAGACGGAAGCGCCAGCAGTCGGGAAAGTCCCTCCGCCCACAGAAGCTACAGGTCAGTGAGAGAGGCTGGGCTGAAGGAGACGGGAAGCCGGGGCGTCTCCGTGACTCGGGCCCCCTCGGGAGGAAGCGGCGGCGGCGGGGACGGGGGCAGGAAGCGGCGGAGGCAGAGGCGTGGGCTGGGGCTGAGGTGGCAGCGGCCCAGGACTCAGGAATCCCCCAACAGCAGGCAGGATCTTCATTACGGAAGATTCCCACATAAAACCTGACGGAGCTGAGCCTGGGAGACGGCCCTGCCCCCACCCCGCTCTGTTGCTGAAGGCTTCTGCTCGGGACCCCCAGGGGAGCTGAGATTGGGAGGCGGGCCCCCCACCCTGCCCCCACCCGCTCCATTCCTGAAAGTCTCTGCATAAAGCCCCCAGGGATCAGAGTCTCGGAGACAGCCCTGGCCCCACCCCAGCACCTGAACTAAAGCTCACTGATTGACAGCCAGCAGGAGGAAAGCCCATTTAAATCTCAGAGGCCAAGCACTAGCTGGGCAGATCCAGGCGGGGGTGGAAAGGAATCTCAGAAGTCAAGTAACTGGCTGGGAAAATGCCTAGAAAAGGGAAGAAAAATAAGACTTTAGAGAGTTTTTTCCAACAAATGCAAATGATCACGACCTTCGGATCTGACGAAGATGAGGACGTATTCTTGCCATCAGGGAAAGACGGGGAGGGCGGGGCCTCAGTACCCCAGACACCCCAGGGGGGTGGTGGGTGGGCTCAGGCCCTGGAAAAGCTCAAAAAGGATTTTGAAAAGCAAGTTAGACAGGTGGAGGAAAAACTGGGAAGAGAAATGTCAGAGATGCAACAAAAGTATGAAAAACAGGTCAATACCTTGGTAAAGGAGACCCAAAAAAAGGCTGAGGAAATTAACACCTTGAAAAATAGGCTCACCCAATTGGCAAAGGAGGTTCAAAAAGCCAATGAGGAGAAGAATGCTTTCAAAAGCAGAATGAGCCAAATGGAAAAAGAGGCTCAAAAGCTCACTGAATTTAATAGTTCTCTCAAAATTAGAATGGAACAGATGGAGTCTAATGACTTTATGAGAAACCAAGAAATCACCAAACAAAACCAAAAGAACGAAAAAATGGAAGAGAATGTGAAATATCTCATGGGAAAAACAACTGACCTGGAAAATAGATCCAGGAGAGACAATTTAAAAATTATGGGACTACCTGAAAGCCATGATCAAAAAAAGAGCCTAGACATCATCTTCCATGAAATTATCAAGGAAAACTGCCCTGACATTCTACAACCAGAGGGCAAAATAAGTATTGAAAGAATCCATCGATCACCACCTGAAAGAGATCCAAAAAGAGAAACTCCTAGGAACAATGTGGCCAAATTCCAGAACTCCCAGCTCAAGGAAAAAATCTTACAAGCAGCTAGAAAGAAACAATTCCAGTACTGTGGAAATACAATCAGGATAACCCAAGATCTAGCAGCTTCTACATTAAGGGATCGAAGGGCGTGGAATAGGATATTCCAGAAGGCAAAGGAACTAGGACTCAAACCAAGAATCACCTACCCAGCTAAACTGAGTATAATACTTCAGGGGAAAATATGGTCTTTCAATGAAACAGAGGACTTTCAATCATTCTTGATGAAAAAACCAGAGCTGAAAAGAAAATTTGACTTCCAAACACAAGAATGAGAAGAAGCATGAAAAAGTAAACAGCAAAGAGAAGTCTTAAGGGACTTACCATGAGTGAACTGTTTACATTCCTACATGGAAAGACAATATTTGTAACTCTTAAAACTTTTCAGTATCTGGGTAGTTGGTGGGACCACACATACACATGTACACACATGCACACACATACAGAGATAGAGAGCACAGATTGAACTGAATAGGATGGGACCATACCTTAAAAGAAACTAGGGTAAATGGTGAGAGAGAAATGTAGGGGGAGGGAAAGGGAAGGGGTTAACTATATGTCATTTAAGAGGCAGGTAGGAGTTTTTCTTAGTGGAGGGAAAAAGAGGAGAGCTGAGAAAAAAAACAAAAAAACAAGAAGTTTACCCTCATCACATTTGACTAAACGAAGGAGTGAAATGCACACCCATTTTGGTATGAAAACCTATCTTACAGTATAAGAAAGTGGGGGAGAAAGAGATATTGCAAGGGGGGGGGGTGATGGAAGGGAGGGCAAAGGGAGGAGGGAGCAATTTGAAGTCAACACTTGGGGAGGGACAGGATCAAGAGACAGAAGAGAAACAATGAGGGGCAGGTTAGGAGGGATGGTAATCCAGTTAGTCTTACACAACACGACTATCAGGGAGGTCATTGGCAAAACTACACCGATATGGCCTATATTGAATTGCCTGCTGTCCCAAAGGGAATGGGTGGGGAGGGAGGGATGAGGAGAATTTGGAACTCAAAGTTTTAGGAACAACTGTTTAGTATTGTTGTTGTAACTAGGAAAGAAGACATACAGTTAAGGAGGAATAGAAAGTCATCTGGCCCTACAGGAGAAAAGAGAAGATGGAGACAAGAGAAGGGAGAGATGACAGAAGAGAGGGCAGATTGGAGATAGGGAAAATTAGATTGCTTGGGGTATTGGGGTGGGGGGAGGGGATAAAAGGGGAGAAAATTTGGAACCCAAAAATTTGTGAAAATGAATGTAAAAAAATTAAATAAATTAATTAAAAAAATAAAAAATAAAAAATAAAAAAAATAAATTACTTGTAATGTTATAAAAAAGCCAAAATATTATCCTTGCCCAGACAAAAATAATAAATACATCTGATTTTACATTGGAATTGAAACACTACTATACAACATGAAGGGGGGGGACCTAAAATATCTGAGATGCTTTAGGAAAAAAGATTTCTGTAACTGTTTTTGTGGAGGAATTTTAGTTAAGATGCATTTCCTGTAGCTATCTATCAGACACTAAGAAAGAAAAAAAAAAAAGGCCAGCACCCCACCCCCCAGTTACACAGATTCATCTGACTCAATTATAATCCAAACAAAAGGAAAAGAAAGAGCCTGGAGGCTTGTCCCACTGAGATTAACCTGGAAAAGAGAGTGATGGGAGAGAATCACACATAGTAGTGAGACATCAGGCTGTGTGAAATGATTCACTGAGGCCTTTGCTATGACTCTGAAAGGATATTGGAGGGGCTGGAAAAAGTCTGCCTAAAAGATCTCATGTAGAAAATGGTTCCAATAATAATAAATTATAACTTTGGTTAATATGCTCTGTGTGGAGTATTATTAGATAGAAAGCATGAAAGAATGCCACTATTGCTCCATATTCATCTTATAGAAACATTGAGTGACTTGGCTTAAGGTCAGATGTAACTAGCAAGTGTTGGACCTTAGCCTTAGAACTGAGTCTTTTTTTATCTCAAATCCTATTATACCATTTTACCTCTATAAATGTGTTGCATAAAAACAAGATTTCTCCTTTCTTTTCAATATGCTAAGTGGAAAATTTACTTTTTAAATTAGGTATCAAGATAGCAATAGGGGCTGGGCATGTGATTTCCTTAGGGCAGCTAGGTTGAGCTGTGGATAGAGCACCAGGTAGAGAGTCAGGAAGGCCTGAGTTCAGGAAGACCTGAGTTCAAATGAGGGCTTAGATACTTACTGGTTGTGTGACTCTGGGAAAGTCACTTAATCCTATATGCCTCATTTTCCTTATCTGTCAAAAGAGCTGGAGAAGGAAATGGCAAACCATCCGAGTATCTTTGCCATGAAAATTTCAAATGGGGTCACTAAAAATTGGACACAGCTTGAAAACAATTAAAATGTGATTTCATTAGTGTAGGGAATCCTCTCTGGCAAAGAAACTCCCTCTACCAATGCAGACTGGAAACTTCTCTGCAATTTATAATCTTAGGGAGTAGGTAAGTGAGTTTCTCAGAGTCACACAGTCACTTTATGACAGAGGCAGGATTAATCCCACATATTCGAACTTTCAAGGCTAGTTCTCTATCTGTTAGAAGGAAGTAAAAAACAACAGCTACAAAAAACTACATTTATACTTCCAAAGGAAAGAAAGGAATCAGTTCCTTGTTAGGGTGTGTTTTACTCTCAGTTAACAGTAGATAGGGACAGAAAATAAATAAAATTATGTTAATATGGTTCGGGGAATATCCCTGTATCATACCTAGGGATTTAAAAGAAATCTACCTAGGTTTTAAGATATTTTCAGATCCTTGCACTTGAAATCATAACTTCCAAGCCCTCAGTGATGTGTTTGCTTTATTTAGTCAGCCAAAGGATGCAACGATAATCACAGCAACAAAAACCCAAAAAACATAAGAACATTTCTCCCATAAACTGAGAGCCCATTCTCCCCCAAATACACACAAGACCAGGGAGTGTAATATATATAAACATGAACATGTATATGGGCTTGTAAGTAGAGACTGTGTGTGGCCTAAACAAATATTTGGAATACAATTCACTTCTCTGAGGCTGTAGGGACTACCACCAACGTCTTCTGGAGATTTTATCATGCTAATACCCTTGCTCAGTGCTACTGGTTTCTTGTGACATGTAGTCTATGGCAGGTTTGTATCCTCTGACAAGGATCGTGATGTGGCATGAGTCTTTGCTAGGTGTTTCTACCTGCTGCTAGATGGACTCTCTTGGTTTCATGGTTATTTATTTCTGCAGTTCTCAAAGATGCTGAGTTTCTCTTTACTACAAACTTCTATGTTTCCTCTTTTCTTGTTGTCCCATGAGAATCTTGAATCCTAATCAGGGTTGAAAAGAGAAAAAGCTTCTCAATAATAAGGGGAGCCTGATGATTAATAGTATAGCTGAGGCTATGAGCAACCACACCTAGTTAATAATCAAAGCCCAGTCATAGTGTATTGAGAATGAGATTATTATTTTTCTGACTCCTTTCTACCTGCTAGGAACCAAGCCCTTATCTCAAGTCTCTCCTGATCTAGAGTAAGGAAGTCTTTGTAACTCCCACTAAATTCCTTTAAGATGTTCCTTTACTTTCAAATCAATTTCAAACAGTTGTGCCCTATACACAATCTCCCCTCCCCTCCACCAAGAGTCACAATATGCTGAATCAAAAGAGCTGGGGGTACCATTTTTGTTTTTTTTCCATAGGCCCTCTAATTCTTTTTTGGTTATTCTAGACAACTAAAGACAAACAATACAGTCTTTTCGATCAGCAGCCTGAAGTGGGGTTGGTCTCTTCCATTTTCTCTCTGGAAACCAGGAGCACCTGAAGACACTTGACGCTAAAAACACACTTGGGACCAGTCAGTCCCAAAGAAGACTGACCCTGAAGCGTCCAGAAAGGACACTGGATGAGTATTTCTTCCCAACTCTGACTGCCTCTCATGAAAGATAATGTATTCAACTCCACAAATGAGAATAAGGAGTCACACACCAATGGGCTTTGGGATAGAACAACACATCATCACAGCTGCTGGGGTAGCCAAGGCTTATACAACTCTTAGAATAGAGTAGTTCTGAGCTAGAGTGGACTGTGTTGCTTGGATGTCCATACTAAGTTCAGCATTAATTAACTCAGTGAATGAACTACCAGGATTTCCAAGAAGGGGAGAACCAGGTCATGTCAGAAATGGAGCAGATCAAAACTCCTATACTGAACAGTGTGAGATCAAGCTGTGAGTAGCCTGAGTGAGATGGGGGGAAAGGAGATTGTGCCCTAAATTATATATATATATATATATATGTGTGTGTGTGTGTGTGTGTGTGTGTCTGTGTGTGTGTGCATACACACACACATATATATGTACATATGTATAATACACACACATATATTACAGCTGACAAACCAGAAGTTTCTCTTAGATGCAACTGTTCAAGTTACTTATCCTAATGCAATACCATTTTAAAGCAATTTAAAAATAAATACTAGTTACTACCCCCTTCAAATGTTCTGAAGAGTAACTTCAGAAGCCTTCCAGATGATGATAGTATCTGTTGCCATGGTATCTGAACATATCACCCTATAATCTCCAAGTAAGACTAGTGGTTGTCAGAACCTTTTGTTGGTGTTTCTCAGCTTGAAAATTTGTCTGGGAATAATACTTCTGAAAGGAAGAACTTTGGTCAAATGAAAATAAGCACCACAACATCTCCTACTTTAAATAAAACCAAAAAAAATTAGAATTTCAATTCCCCTTGATCAGCCAACTATAGCAAGAAGAGGAAGCATTTTGATAATTAAGTGTCTCACAAAGCAGTTGACATTTTGCAGCATAGCAAATTAATATCAAATTAAGAGTCCCAGTAGAATTAATAATATGATTCATTACATAGACCATGAAAAAAAATGAGTGAGATATCAAGCCTCTGGATGATAAGGCAATGATCAGGTGTATTAACCAAAGATCCAATGAGACAAAGAGCAATCACAGTTCCTCTGACAACACTCTTTTGTGTAACGTCTGGCTTATCATTATTTAAAACATGTAACCACTTAGCCTCCATTGTGTCATCCTATTCTAGTCTTTCCCTTGCTTGGAAAGACTCTTGGGTCGATTATGTTTGCTGTTGTTTGTTAGACTTATGAAATGGTCTAGGAATTTTTGTTTGGAGAGCACTTAGGTGAAATAAAAGATCATTGCAATTTCTATTTTATTTGGATAGCTCCTGTTGCCTTGAAACAAAAAGAGCAATGGTTTCAAACAAGGCCTCTCCTCTTTACGGTTAGCCTTTCCTTGTGGCAGGTTCACTTATCCACTTTTGGTTCCTTTGAAATAGGATTTGTGGGGAAAATGTGAATGCACCATGTACCCCATAAGGCAAAGCTTTGAGCAAAAGAAATGCAGACCGCTAAAGAGAGCTACTGGAAAGCACTGGATTGCGACTCAGGACTTAGTTTGGGATGCAGCTGGGTAGCACGATGCCTAGAATGCTGGATTGCAAAAGATCTGAGTTCCAATCCTTCTCCTCAGGCACCTATTAGCTCTGTGAACCCTGGGCAAATTGTTTAACCTTTCTCAGCCTCAGCTTCCTCATGTGTAAAGAGGCAACTGTAATAGGATCTACCTTATCAAATAAGATAATGTATGTAAAGTGCTATGCAAATCTTTACTATGTAAGTGCTACTAGTATTATTATTTCTCAGTGTCCTATGTCCTGCTTGCATGATCTTAGGAAAGACATTCTGCCTTCCTCATAATTCTCAGTTGCAAAATAAGATTGAACAAGATGGTCTTTCAGCTCTAACTCCAACGATTTTACATCCTATTCAGTCATTCATTTGGGCCATCTTATCATTAGTCTTATTTCTACCATGCATCCTGCTACCTGGAAAAACATCTTCGGTACCCAGTCCTCTAGAAACCATACCTTGAGTTCCTGGTTAAGTGAACCTACTGTTCTCTTGAAATTTTCATGGCAGGACTGAGACGTCTTGAGGGGTGAGGGAATACACACTTACCTTGTCTTTTATGTCGAACAACCAGCTTCACTTCTCCATCTATCTCTCTACTTACTTCTGAGTGGGTGGTACCCTCTACCTCCCCCGAAGTGCACCTTTAGTCTTGAGCCCAATAAGCATAACAATACAACCTGTGTTCATCCTTCGTTGCTGAAGAAGACCATGCCATCAGAGAAATGATGGCATGTCTTGCGCTTGACTTTGTTTTGAGTGAGGGAGGGCTGTGCAAGATCACCAACCTCACTTTCCCCTCCTGAACTATCTGGATCCAGTGACCAGATATTCATCAGGATGAATGGAGATGACCCAGGATGCAATAGGAGACCTTGACCTATTCAGTTACTCACTAAGAGGGAGGTAATGCCCATTCACTGAATAAGCCTCTTTAAGAAGCAAACAGGGAATGGCCCCTTTTAATGAGCAAAATAAAGAAAAAATAAGTAAATGGAGCTTGGAAGGAAAGAGCAACAGCTGCTTTTGATAATAATTCTGAAGCAAGGAGTGCCCTGAAAAGAGCCCTCAAGTGGAGCTTGCCCATACAGCAATACAACCAGTGTTTTGGGGAAAGATAAATCAGTCAAATTCCTTAATTTTCACTCACCATCTCTGTGATTTCCAGTTCAAAATTTCCTCTACATCCTCATATAAGCTATCTTTCCCAATTAGAATGTTAGTTCCTTGAGAGAAGAGACTGACCTGACTTTTATCACCAACAGTTATCATTGTGCCTAGTATATAGTAAGTGCTTAATATTTTTTCATTAATTCATTTAAGATCCAAGTTAAAATGTTTACCAAGATTACAAAGTAGACAATCTGATATTCTTCCTAACAGGGAAATGAAAGTGAGGGGTTGGGAATGGGCAAGGCATTATCTGCATCAATGGGTAGCTGTGAGTGTCAATGAAGAACACGTAAAATATTTTATAGTCCTAAAATATTGTTTACATATAACCATTATTTTTACCGCAGTAAGGGTAGTCCCCCAAATAGCAAGGAGTTGTCATTGTGTGGCTCAAAGGAAGGCAAAATAGATATCTTTAGCCTCCTCTTTGCCTACTCTTTTTTAAGGGAGATTAATTTCTGCCACGAGGGAAAACAGGAAGTTGGAGCCAGAGGCTGCCACTCTGCTCTCTCCAGAGCAAGGGAGAATCAGGCTACAATTATATCTAAGTTCTCAATTGAATATTATTAGTCTAGCAGATAACTCTTGTGAAAACTGCTTTGCTTATAACTGCATATATTTATTGCTACACATGTGAATTACTACATATCTGAGAATGCTTGGTTTTCTTTTGCTGCTATATTCATTTGATTATGTTTTGATTACAAAGCTTTTTGGCCCAGGGAAGGACTGTAACCCCTGTACAAAAGACTATTTGGAAAAAAAAAATATTTGGTATGGGACTCTCTCCTTATTGGTGTATATGAATGCCTTACTTTGGGAAGGGA
Organism: Bettongia penicillata ogilbyi; assembly: GCA_023548195.1. Classification (NCBI taxonomy): domain Eukaryota; kingdom Metazoa; phylum Chordata; class Mammalia; order Diprotodontia; family Potoroidae; genus Bettongia; species Bettongia penicillata. Next base: position 5,646,447 of record JAJHZJ010000121.1, on the reverse strand, counting down.
TGGTGCAGAGCTGGCAAGAAGTATGTGTCAATTATCTCTTCATGATTCATCAGAGTCTGTCCCCTTTGGAACTGGTCTTCTTTGAGTATTATATCTCTTTGGGCACTCCTGGCTTCCATTTTTGAGATAGAAGATGGGAGAGGCCAACCCCACTTCAAGCTTCTGAAGGAAAAGACTTTGGGAATCCATCAGAGGAGCTGGCAGTTTCCAGCACGTCCTTGTCCCCAGCTAACTACAGCAGATACTTCAGGGTGGTTCCCCTTGTTTGAGATCCAGGACTTTTGGTTAAACTGAGTTATCTTGCTTCCAATGGGAGACCTCTTTCACTCTATATCACCTGGTAAATATTCTCCTATGTATACTTTCTCTGATTTCTATTTTGCTATGATTTGGACAAATGGCTTTCTTTGCTATTCTCTATGTGTGTTCATTATGGAAGTGGTATTAGGTAGGAAAGGGGTCAAGTCTTGTATATGGAGCTTGGGACTCTTCTTACCCTCTCCCCAAATGATAAAATAGCAAGAATTTAACCTAAACTCAATCAAATCCCCTAGATAAATAATAGTTAAGGGAGAGGATACATATAATTAGCCTAATATAATAGACATAGTAGCTATTACTCCCTTTCTCTGAGGAGAACAGAGTAGCCTTGGCCATAATTTCCAGCTTTCCCTCCTGGCAGAAATGAACATCTCCCCTGGAGAAGAAAGTTAGTGATGTCTATTATAGCTCACCTCAAACAACACAATGACAATCCTTTATCCACATGTGGGGACCGCACTTCATTTCACTGTATGGGACTGGATCAAGAAACATAATAAACAATTATTGTATGAGATCAACACCCATTATCAATTCACTTGTTCTGCCTCTAATAAACTGAAAAATTATATTGCTGCAAGAAATGTAAAGTTCTTTTTTCTTTATGTAAAAGAAGACAAAAAAGGGAGGCCAGAAAAATCACAGAAAAGTAGGGTAGCTTTGAAAGGAACAAGTTAAATTTACTATATATATATGGACAATATATATTGTATATATACAAAATGTATATGTGTGTGTATATATATAAAGGAAAACAAGTTATGCTTAACAAAGTTTCAGAAAGTCCACACTTCTTTTCTGTTCTAATGTGCATATGAAATGCTTCTAAAAGTATGATGACTTTTTCTTTTAATATTAGACTTATTTATCCTTAAACTCTACTCACCATTTCTGGTAAATTGGACTTGACAATTCTCGTTCAAGACTATTCAAGATAAAGCAGCCAGTTCCCATGACTGTGCAAGTAGACAGGGAAGTGAGAAAGGCATCTTCACAGCATACACACTCTTCTTCAGGAGGCTTGAAGCCAACTCAATCTCTCATATCCATCCATATGAAGCCTGAGAAGACAACACCAGGGGACAAAGCCAAGTCCCAGTAGGTGACTGTGAACTGAGAGAGAGGAACTTGAGCTACTTGTCTAAAAATTCAACTAAAGTATCTTTTAGGAAGTCTGAAGCCAGCACCATCTTCACAATTCAGTTGAAACCTGTCAGAGCTTCACCAAGGATAGAGGTCACCTCCTTTTTAAGGAGAGAGAAAAATAAACAGGCCTATGGCCTGTGTGCACATTAGGCCACCAGACCAGAGTTATAGAAGAAGGTAGAAAGAGGACCAGAGCTCAGCCACTCCATCCAAAATTATGGCAGGGCAGCCCTAGTGGCATCCAGATAACAATAGGAATACCTCACCTAAGACTGTATTAAGCAACAGATGCTGACCCTGTCACAGAGTCCCAATATAGGAAGTGATGGTGATGATAGAAGCAAAGCAAAAGCAACAAAAAAATGCAATAAAGAAATTCTGTAAGGTAAGGGAAGCACAAAATGTAAATCAAGAAGAAAGCAATTTCACTGACTACCTCCTCAAAGAAACCCCAAATGGAAAACACCTAGAAATGTTATAGTCAAAATCCAGAGGCCACTCGTCACCTGGGCACTTGGGTGAAGGATGTATTAGAAAGTGGAAACCCAACCATAAGAATATTGTGGGGAGAGGCAATGAGAGCCTAATCTAGGATAGTGATTGTGAGTAGAAATAGGAGACTGCATGGATAGATGCTCTCAAGGTAGAAACTACTAGAAACTACTAGTCTTGGCAACAGATTAAATATGTGAGATGCGTGTAATTTAGAAGTTAAGGATGACATGATATTGCAAACCTGGGTGACTGGCAGAATGTGTGCTTGACTATAATAGGGAAACTAAGAAGAAGGGAAGTTTTGGGGTAATGAGGTAATAAACATCAGAATCAGCCTATGAACATAAGTTCTGTGACTTAAAAATGGTACAGTACACACACACACACACAGCCTTAAATAATAGTTTAAAAGACTTTTAAATTGTAGGATTTAGAGAATACCATGTTTATCACATTGGGAACACAGACCTTGTTGGGTAAATGTATTCTTTGTGATTCTATCAAGGAGATGGTTTCAGTTTGTCCAGATACTACTAAAGTATTGGATGCAATAAACCCTAAGTGCAAGTAACGTACAATAGGTTTTGAGGTCCTTCAAAGGACACCTTCAAGTCATGTTGGATGAGCTCATCCAAATCCATTTATCTTACAAATGAGCATAAAGACTTATTTCATCACTTTGGAAGAGTCCAATGACTGCTGCAATTAGCTGACTTTTTCAGTATCTTATCCTCTTTAATACAATGTCCAGGAGCAGGTCAAATTGAAGTGTCTAGCATGGCTGCCCATTTATACCTAGTATTTTTCCAAGTCATCATGGTTTTACTATTAATAGCTGTTTAAGTGCAACATACATATCTCTCTACCTAGGAAGCTGAAACCTTATGCCATTTTCTCCTTTAGAAAAGTCAATGACATGCTTGCCAACTACACTTCTCCCCCATTTTTAATATTAAAAATAATTGATATTATGTTGAAAAGAATTTCTCTTAGCTATTGTTCTCCTTTCAGAGTGATGATCGTAAGTCACCCATTTTATCAATGTGTGATGAACTTTGGCTTAATTATGGGACACATGCATTCACATATCTATGCACATATATGTGTGTATGTTTATGTGTATATGTATGTACATATGTACGTATGAACAGCCACATTTGGCGTCAGCCAAAGTCTCTCAGTCCTTTTTATAGACATTTGAACTTTACTGCTGCCAGAGTTTTAGTTTTAGATGAACTTCCCTTCAACCTGAATTGTGGCTCATTTTCTCCCCATGGGGAGGAGGATGCTGATTCAGTCATGGAAAGTATTCAGCCATCTTCGTATGAACAAATTAATTTTTCCAAAATCCACTTTTGACACTATGTGTAAGCTTTTATAGATGAGTCTCCACTTCTTCCCTGCTTTTCCAATGCTAAAGGAAAGGTTTGGGTGTGTGTGTGTTGGGGTGGGGGTGGGAGAGGTGGCGATGGTAGCACAAAGGAGTGGCAAGGTTTTGCTTTGTTGTATGTATTGAGTATTTACAGAATGATCCCATTTAGTACTGGACCACATATGTTCTTGTTGATTATTTATAGAAGCAATCATTCATATTCATTGAATGGCTAGACAGAACAAAGAGGTTGATAGTCTCAAATCTAACTTAAACAGAGGGAACCGTTAAGAAATAAGACCACAAAGGAGATGGCAATTTGCCCAAGTACTGTGACGTGTAGATTAGTTGTCAAAAACTGAGACACTGCTTAGTAAGATGCTATATTACTTGAGAGACAAAGTAGTTATAATATTTGGGGGAAAAAAGACAAAGAAACTGGAAAGAAAGCTGCTAATCTTCACTGGTAAAGAGAAATTCCTCTCAACAGAAGCTCCCTTGACCAATAAAATTAGATATCTGGTTTATAAAAAAGCATCTCCCTTTACAGGGGGATATTCTAAGGTTCAGAGAGGCTAAGCTACTTGCCCTGAGTCATAATACTAGCCAGTACTAGAGCAAGAATTTCTACCTAGGTCTTCTGACTTTAGATCTACTACTATTTTCACTACATTAGGGCTGTACCCTTCCCTTCCCTTCTTTCTTCTTCTTCCTCCTCCTCCTTCTCCTTTTCTCTCTCTCTCTCCCTTTCTTTTTTTCTCTTCTGTCTCATACACACATATATGTGTATATATGCATACACATACAGATTACTCTACTTCCTCTCATTTCCTATAGGAGGGAAATCACAAATCACAAGTTTGGTCCCTATATATCGTTTAAACACCTACTATGTACTTATGTCAATGCCACTATTCATTAATCTATACATAGATGTGTGCACATATGCTTGCAAATGTCTTACTTTTACTTATCTGTGTGTATATACACATTGCTATACTAAAAATTTTAGAATAATGCTTTTATTAATGTATAAATATATACTCCTACATAGTTGCATTTTTCAATCATGTCCAACTCTTTGTGATCTCATTGGGATTTTCTTTGCAAAGATATTGGAGTTATTTACCACTTCTTCCTCTGACTCATTTTACAGATGAGGAATTTGGGTAAACAGGGTTCTATGACTTGCCTGGGGTCTCATAGCTAGTAATTGTCTGAGACCAGATTTGAACTCAGGAAGATGAGTCTTCCTATTTCCAGATGCAGTGCTCTATCGCATCACCTAGTTGCCAAGAGCAATGCTACTACTTGTGTCTATATGTATAGGTATGTTGGTATGTATCTATATATGTATACATGAACATATTTAGTGGCATATTATATGTAAATAGGTTGAAAACCTACTCCATGTTTAGAACATTGCTATAGTGCACATGTGTAACTGTGTATACATGTATGCAGATATATATATTATATATATGTATGTACACGTAGTCATCCTTCTATCTCTGTGTCTTTAGATAGGCTCCCCATGATTCCTAGAATGTTCTTCCTCTATATCTCCATTTCTGAGAATCTATGATTTCCTTCAATAATCAGACTAAGTACAACCTTCCACATGAATTCTTTCTTGACCCACCATCTAGTAATATCCTCCCTCCAAAAACTACCCTCTACTCATCATACACACACACGTATATAACTATACGTGTCTAAATATGCCATATAGACTTATACAAATAAATGCCTTTCCTGTTAGAATATAAACTCCTTGAGGGCAGGTACTTCTTCATTCTTGTTTGCGTATCCTTAGCATTTACCACCATGCCTCCCTAGTATTTACCACCATGCCTGGCACATGGTTAGTATTTACTCAGTACTTGATAAACACTTCTCATGTTTATTTATGCATAGGCTTATACACACATATGCATATGTATCCATATGAATCTAGAGAGATGCATAAACTTCTGTGTTAAGAAATAGGTGTAATTTGGAAATATGCATAAGAGAGAAAAGTAAAGAACCCAAGTTTACTTTTTTCCACTTTATAATTTGATATATCAGGTAGTTACCATTTTTAACACTCCCTTAAAGGGTTGCTATGGACTGGCTGAATAAGTGTTTCAATTACATTTTGAAGAGCAGAAAAACTGTAAGGGAGCCACACATATTCTGAAAATAAATTATTACTATTAAATTATATTGTCTACCAACTATCTTCTTACCTCCTTTAAATATGCATGTCTAGCAACTATATTTCCACATGTGTGACTATACTAAATAAGGAAAAGGAAAACAGACATGCTGAGCCCATAACCTTAAAAAATACCAATTTGTGTGTTACTGCATACTCTGCTTATATTTGTTTGTGGTTTATATTTCCCCATTTCTTTTCTAACAAATTTCCCCCAATTTTGATCACAGAAGCCTGCTATTTTACTCAAAAAAGTCATTGTTAAAGTCAATAACGTTTATCAGGTTAATCTTATGATTTCTTCATTCTTGAACTTTTATTACTTTGTCTGATTTATTTTCCATCATGTTCTTGTTAATCATGACTTCTTGGATGTGGATACTCATATTTTCTAATACATTTTGTGTATGCTTTGTCTATGTGCAACTATGCAGTACTCATAGTCTTCTTTAAGGCTCTATTCCATCTAATCTCTTTTTATCTTGTATGTACGTATTTATTAGTGTGATGGAAATTACTTGCAGGCAGTAATTCCTAAAGTCCCAGCAATCTCTCCCTTTATTTTTAGACAGCAGCCAAGGCAATATACAGCAATATGTATGTACACTTTTATACTGACATCTGACACAACAGAATGTAAAATTCAGGTATTAAAATCTTTTAGTTTTAAGGATATAATTTTCTGTACAGTATTTATGGTACTGTAGGTTTCATGTGTTATAAAAAGTGAATAATATCTGTAATTCAACTTTGTTTAATTGAGATATTAGCACAAAAGTTCACAGAATTCCAGAGAATTATTGGCAAGAAAAAATGTTTTGCATGTTAACAATTTTATTTTGTGTACCCCTTTTTATGGGTAATTTTATGGTTACTGTGTTAGGAAAAGTGCATATTATCAAAAATTTTTAACAAAGAATTGTGTGCAGAAATGTATATTTTCAGCACTTTCTAGTGAAAGATTATTTTTAGTAGTCATGGAAACCTGACTCCTTATTTTGCACAGGTTTAACGTATCAATATTCACATTACTTACTTTTGTGCCCATGAAGGTTAAGGATTTACTGTTTAGTCTAGAGCAGGGGTCCTAAATGTGGGTTTTCTGAACTTTATTAAAGAATATTTTGATGGCTGACTTCAATATGATTGATTTCCTTTGTAAGCCCACATATTACGTTTCGTGTATTTAAAAAATATTATTCAGAGAAGTCCAGAGGCTTCACTTGACTGCCAAAGAGAAGCATTACATGCAAAAAAAGGCTAAGAATCCCTTATGTAGAGGGTGATAGCAGCAAAAGAGTGGTCCAGGAAGTTGCTTAGGAAAACTTGAAAGAAAACACTTGTGAGAAGTCAGGGAAATCTTTATGGAAGAGATGACTTAAACTGAAACTTGAAGGATGATACAGTTTCAAAAATCCAAGATGAGGCAAAAAAGTACATTTGCATTCACAAAGAAACCACTAAAGTGATGAGAGACAGCAAGCTGTTTTAGGAAAAACTTGCTACTTTGGTTTTAAAAGAAGAGTTCAGGAAGAGCGTTCATAGTAAATAATTCTGGGGAAAAAATTTAGAGGCACATTGCAGAGGAACTTAATTGTCAGGTCATGGAACATGTATTTTATCCTACAGGCAATAAGAAGCTACTTGAAGTTTTTGAGGAGAGTAATACTATATATATATATATTATATTATATTATATATATGTATGTATGTATGTATTTCAGGGCTATTTTTCTGGAAGGTAACGGATGAATTGGATAGAAAAGAGAATGGAGGCAATGAGATCAATTAGGATGCTAACACAATTGTTTATCTGAGAGGTTATAGGGGGAATATGGAGAGGAAAAGTCAAAGGTAACTCTGAGGTTTGGAAAGTTGTCAGTTTTCTGTCGCACATCTATTTGTAACAGTGTCCCAAAACATCATTTTGCATTTCCTCTGAAAGATCATCTACTTAACTGAGATCAATTACCACCTCAAGATAACTGGAAATGTTTACCTTCAACCTTAACTTTTCTTTCCATGATCAAACTTTAACTTACTGTCTATTGGATGGCTCCATTTGGCTTTCCCAAATGTGGGTATTACAAGGTTGTCATTAAAGGTGCTCCTTGTGAGAGAAAATGATAGAGGATTATGTGGAAAGCCCACAGCTGTTGTGGGTTTTACTGCTGTTGCTTCTGATTGATTTCTTTTTTTTTTTTTCAAATAGGTAGTGAGGTATGGAAACTTCTTGCATGCATGACTGGAGTGGCTAATTCACATAGTAGTAAGTCTACCTATTCCAGGTAACACAGAGATGGGGAAAGCTGGAAGTTATAGGAGTGGTGAGGGAGATGGTAAAAAAAAGGTCTTCTCTTTTCTGCCAAGGGGAAAACTAATTAATGCCCTTGCAATCTAAATGAGGAGAAAGAATACCTTGAAATCTGGTGCTCAATATTGTTTACTTAGGGAGAATATTAATGTATACTCCTGCAGCTGCAAGATTTCAGAACAGATGCCAAAGTTGAGTGATTAATATAATCAATTAGCATAAATTTGGCATACTTCTATGTAGAGATGGGGCAAAGGTTCAAGATGTCAAAAATTACTATGAAATCAAAGGAGATAACATGTGGGAAAATGTATTGTATAGGAGACCACATACAGCTTGCCACCAATTACATGAAAAAGCAGTTTGTTTGTAGAAGATTTGGGAATACTAATTTTACTTATTTAAAAAGCAAACTGGCTTTTGCCTATTTTTTGAGAGAAACAAGAGAAGGTATGCTGCCTCTAGTTTTAGGCTGTATTATGAAAAACACAGGGGTCACAAAGTAAAAGTTACTGAGATAAAATATAAATCTAGGTCCTCTGACTTCAGAATCATTGTTTTTATCACTGTTTCTCCAAGTGAGCTACATACTTTTTTCAACTTCAACATAAAAACACAAGCACTAAGGTTATGGGATAAAAAAAAATTCAATGAATTGCACATGGATCAAAAGGAATGTAGTAGTTGATATTGGTTGAAAATAGAAATATGGTAACAAGATAACTTTTGTGCAATGGATTTGAAGGTTTGTCTCTTATTCTATGCATATTGTCAAGGGTTTTCTATATCGCATAGGTTGTATCTCCAAATTCTTCTTGTATTTATTTGATGACTAGTCTTCCGAGACTTAATTGAAATTCTTGATTAGAAACATAAACACTAATTGTATAGAATGGAACATAATCCTATCTGTCCTCCTTCTGGTCTCTGCATTACCATTTGAACTTAAGTGCAAATTAATATAAGATATAGCATAAATAGTGTAATATAAAATATGAAAATAATTTTATAATAATAACCACTAGCACTTATATAGATTTGTAAGGTTACAAAGCACTTTGGTTCTTGAAACAACCCTGTGAGATGGATGGTATTATTATCTTCACTTTACAGATGAGGAAATTAAGGAACAGAAAGGTTCAGTGACTTATCCAGTCATTCAGTTAGTAAGTGGTCAATGTAGGATATAAGCTCAGTTTTTCCTTACTCTATCACTGACACTTAATCCACTATGCCATTGACTTTCCCTTTGGTTACATTATAGTCTTCCTATAGCCATACCTTACATTTTTGCACTGTTACTGTGTTTTGCGGTTCAAATCCTTCTATGATCTTTGGGTGCCATGGTTCAGACTGTGGCCTTTATATCATTACTTTGATATCAGTGGTGATAGAGATATAGACTTCTTCTGTGGCATAAAATTATAGCTCACTGAAAGGATCAAATTTTGTTCAGTCCCATCTCTTCTGTGCCACCCAGCTCATTAGTTATCTGTATAGCATCTGTCAAGGATGCAAACTTCAATGGAGGAGGTCACTGAGTAGCTCAATGGGCTGCAGAGTATTGTGGTAGAGGCAGTTTTTTCAACTTTCAACTGCCTTTATAAGAGATAGCTTAAAAATCTCTTTTAATTTATTCTGAATTGTGCTGGGCACAGCCAAGATGGTGGAGTAGAAAGACAGACCTCCTCTAGTTCTCCCCCCATAGCCCATAAAATACCTATAAAAAAAGACTCTAAACAAATCCTAGAGCAGCAGAAGCCATAAAATGACAGAGTGAAACAGATTTCCAGTTCAAGGCAGACTGGAAGGCTGACAGGAAAGGTCAATCACACCAGGCTAGGAGCAGAACATAGCCCAGCCTTGGTGGTGGCAAGGACAAGACTGGAGCAGGCTTCAGGGCATGAAACAGTGGGTAGCAGCTGTGGTTGTCTCAACCCACAAATGTCAAAGAAACAGACACAGCTTCAAAGGTCAGCAAGAAAGCTCTTTCACCTGAATGAGAGGAGAGTGTGGTCTGGGCCCAGACCCAGGGCAGCAGTAGCCACTGCAACTGCGGCAGCAGCATCAACTTTTGGAGCCCTCAGCATAAAGACCCTGGGGGAATCGAGGAGCTGATCTGGGTCTCAGTTCTGAGTGGTAGCCCTGGGGTGAGGAGGAATGCTGGCGTGGTGGAGCTGGTGGCTGCTGTGGAGTGGGAATCCTACTTGCATATCCTGGGCAGAAAAGAGTGCTTCTGGTTGTTCACAGACAAGAGTGCAGGCCAGGAGAGGAGTAAAATCCTCTCCCTTGATTGTGCCACCTTGGAGGAACTGAGAACATACAGGTCCCTAGACCATACCCTCCACTTGACAAAGGACCCAAAAGTCAAGTAACTGGCTGGAAAAATGCCCCAAAAAGGGGGAAAAAATAAGACTATAGAAGGTCCTTGGTGAAAATGTATTTTCTTCCATTCTTTTGGATGAGGAAGAAGAAAGCATACCATTAGAGGAATACATCAATGTCAAGGCTTCTACATCCAAAACCTCCAAAAATTATGTAATGATCTCATGCCATGGAAGAGCCCAAAAAAGATTTTGAAAATAAAATAAGAGAGGTGGAGAAAAAATTGGGAAGAGAAATGAGAATGATGAAAGAAAATCATGAAAAGCAAGTAAATAGCTTGCTAAAGAAGACCCAAAGAAATGCTGAAGAAAATAACACCTTTAAAAATAAACTAGCCCAAATGGGAAAAGAGGTCCAAAAAGAGGTCACAAGATGTGTGAGTAAGATTCCCACTCCACAGCAGCCACCAACTCCACCACGCCAGGATTCCTCCTCACCCCAGGGCTGCCACTCAGAACTGAGACCCAGATCACCTCCTCGATTCCCCCAGGAATGAGGAGAAGAATGCTTCAAAAACCAGAATTGATCAAATAGAAAAGGAAGTTCAAAATCTCACTAAAGAAAACAGTTCTTTAAAAATTAGAATGGAGTAGATGGAAGGTAATGACTTTAAGAGAAACCAAGAAATTATAAAACAAAGCCAAAAGAATGTAAAAATAGAAGACAATGTGAAATATCTCATTGGAAAAACAACTGAGGGGGCAGAGCCACGATGGCGGAGTAGAAAGATACACATATGCTGGCTATCCCTAGACAGTCCATAAAATACCTGTAGAGAGGGACTCTCAACAAATTTTGGAGCAGCAAAAGTGGAGAGCAACAGAGTGGAGGAGATTTCCAGCCCAGGTTGACCTGAAAGGACCATGGGAAATGTCTGTTGCAGATCCCTCAACCCATACATACCAAAGGTCAGTGACAGGGTTTTTTCAACTGGCGGGGAAGGGAAAAGGGCCTTCCCATAGCTCCAGCCTCAGGCAGTGGCTGCAGAGGCCACATCAGGCAGGCAGCAGGAGTTCCCACAGCAGCCCCTACAGCAGCCAGCATCCACTGTTGGATTGTAAAAACCATGAGGGCATTGAGGAGCTGATTATTACCTCAACCCTGTGTAGAGGCCCTAAGGGAGTTGATCTCTATCTCACACTGAATGGCGGCCCTGCCCACGTAGCTTATCTGAATCTCAGCCCCCAGTACTCGCTTGGCACAGAGGCCAGGTGGCTGTGGAGGGAAAACTCTGCTAAGATTCTGGGCACAAAAATCTCTCACTGCTCCCAGATCAGTGTACATGCCTGACTGTGCCACCTTGGAGGAACTGAGATCTTACAGATTCCCAGAGTATACCCTATTCTTGACAAAGGACCCAAAAGTCAAGTAACTGGTTGGGAAAAACAACTGACCTGGAAAACAGATCCAGGAGAGATTATTTTAAAATTATTGGTCCAAACACCATGATCAAAAGAAGAGCCTTGATATCATTTTCCAAGAAATTATCAAGGAAAACTATCTTGCTATTCTAGAATCAGAGGGCAAAACGGAAATGGAAAGAATTCACCAATCACCTCCTGAGAGAGTCCCCAAAAGGAAAACTGCTAGCAATATTGTAGCCAAATTCCAGAGTTCCCAGGTCAAGGAGAAAACATTACAAACAGCCAGAAAGAAACAATTCAAGTACTGTGGAAAAACAATCAGGATAACACAGGATTTAGCAGCTTCTACATTAAGGAAATGAAGGGCTAGGAATATGATATTCCAGAGGTCAAAGGATATAGGATTAAAACCAAGAATCACCTATCCAGCAAAACTGAGTATAATACTATAGGGGTAAAATGGAATTTCAATGGAATAGAAGAATTCCAAGCATTGTTGTTGAAAAGACCAGAGCTGAATAAAAAATTTGACTTTCAAGTGCAAGAATCAAGAGAAACATGAAAAGGTAAATAGGAAAGAGAAGTCTTAAGAAACTCTTTAAAGTTGAACTATTTACATTCCTACATGGAAAGTGTTATTGGTAATTCATGAATCCTTTTTCAGTATTAGGGTAGTTAAAGGGAATAGATAGGCAGGCATGTGTGGCTATGTATGTATATATTTTATATGTGTAGGCATATAAATGTACCTGGGTGTATGTGTGTATGTATGTATATGTGTATCTCTCTCTCTGTATATATATATATATATATATATATATATACACATATATACATATATGTATGTAAATATATGTATATATATACATACACACACAGGGCACAGGGTGAGCTGAATGTGAAGGGAGAATACAAAGAAATAATAAAATAAAATTTGCTGTTGAATGGAATGTACTGGGAATAGGAGAAAGGGAAAGGTAGAATGTAGTGAATCATCTCACATGGAAGAGGGAAGAAGGAGCTTTTACAATAGAGGGGAAGATGAGGGAGAAATGAAAGGAAATGAATGAGTCTTGCTCTCATGGGATTTGGCTTGAGGAGGAATAACACACACTCAATTGGATATGGAAATCTATTTTACACTGAAGGAAGGCAGGGGTGAGGGGAATAGAATATGGAAGATGGTACAAGGGACAGCAAATTGGGGAAGTAGATAATCACAAGGAGGCAGTACTGTGGGAGGACAGGTCAGGGGAGAGAATGGAATGGATTGAGGGCAGGAAAGGACGGAGTGAAATGTGGTTAGTCTTTTATAACATGACTGTAATGGAAGTGCTTTGCATTGTTACATATGTATGACCTATATTGAATTGTTTGTTTATTCAATGTGGGTGGATGGAGAAGCAGGGAGAGAATATGGAACTAAAAGCTTTGGTAATGAATGTTAAAAATTGTTTTAGCATGCAACTGGAAATTAAGATATATGGGCAATGGAATGTAGAAGTCTGTCTTGCCCAACGGGGAAATAGAGGAGAAGGAGGATGGAAGAAGGGTGGGTGGTGGAAGGGAGGACAGACTGGAAGAAGGGGTGGATGTGGTTCATGCTCTCATGGGGTGGGAAATGGGAAGAGATGGGGAGAAAATTTTGAATTCAAATTCTTGCAGAAGTGATGCTGAGAACTGAAAAATAAATAAATTATACCTTTAAAAAATAATAAATTATTCTGATTTTATGTTTACAGTCTCAAGTAAGAAGCAAGGAAGGAACAGAATTTGAAACACAAAACTATTTTTAAAAAAAGTTTAAAAATTGCTTTAATGTATAATGGGGTATTGTAAAAAAAAAATCATTCTGATTTTAGCTAAGGATACTGTATCCTTTCAGGGCTCAATGAAAATATTGCAATGTTATCAGTCAATAAGTATATCTGGAAAACCATTCCATAAATAGGTACTCTTTTCCTTTGGACTTCATCTGCTAGAAATCTTCCATGACAATGACCAATACCTTGAGGAACATACATCTCTCTGTTTACTGTCTCAAAACAGTGGAGCACTGAACCAAATAATTAATCTCTGCAGTCACATCTATCAACAAGTCTTGCATATTTCTGAACTAGTCATGAGACACATTTTATGAAAGGAGCATTTTATGGCTACATTTTGCTCTACTGAGCCAAATGTTTCTTTCAATATGAACTATAAATGAAATGAGGGTATATATCATCTAAACCTCTGAATTGCTTGTGTGACTATAACAATATGTTCTCTTGTCGACAAAGAAATTCACAAAGCCTGTTTCCTGCTTTCAATTAGGATGTACTTTGAGAATGAATGATTTGACCTCATTCAGGAGAGGGAATACACAGTCTGTGACCAGGCTCAGAGGAGAAGCCTGGCAAGATCTACTAGAACTTTCACTGTGCCTCAGGAACTAAGCATCTTTTCTGCATAAGGGTGAGATATCAGAGTAGGACAAAAAAATCATAAGAAAACATTTAAACAACTAGAATAGCCACGAAAATAAAAACCTGATCCAGCTATACTTGATTTAAAAATCCACATGAACAAATCAATTGTTCCAATTCAGAGGTTTCAGATCTTTATTTTCTACTTTCAAATAAGTGTAAATTCACTTCAACCTTAACTAGATCATCCCCATTACAAATCAGTCTTTCTATTCTTGACTTATTGGCTCCATAATATATTCTCCATTATCTTTTTTTAAAATAATCTTTTTATCCCCTCAAGTCACCTATACCTTCTCTTCATTATTCCTCTCTGCAGAAGATCTTAATTCATATTTTACCAAGGAAAAGAAAGCCCTCCATTACAAGTTCCTTCTTCTATCTACTCGTACTTCAAATCACCTCATCATTATTTCCCATTCTCCCTTCCTTTGATCCAGTTGTAGAATAAAGGGATATTCTTCTCTTTGCCAAAACCAAGTATTTCAGATAAGTGATTCTTACCAAGAGGAATAATTTGGTCTTAAGTGCAAAGGTAATTGGACTTTTTAAACTTTAAATGGAGGTAAGTTCTTCTCAGACCGCTATTCATAGCATATATATAGTTACAGTCTACTATTACAAATTTATCTCCTCTTCCTCCATTTTCATCTTTCCTCATTTGGTATTCCAGTCAAACGTTTTCTCTCAACTCAACATTCCATCTCCCTTCAACATGACTTAAAATATTGTGTCCCCTGTGTCCAGAATTTCCTGCTCACCTCTGCCTCTAAGAATCTTCAGCATCTTTAAAGGTTGAATATAGGTACAACCTCCTGTGGGAAGTCTTTCTTGATCCCCTCAAATTATATTGTATTTATTTGTCTGTGTAAATGCTGTATTCTTCTAGTGAAATGTAAGCTCTTTAAGGGGAGAAGATTTATTTTTATTTTTTTTGCTATATCCCTAGAACCTGGGACCTGTTTATGGGAATTCTGATTCAAAGAATATCATCATGTCCTTGTTGGAAAGAGAAATGACTGAGTCAGAAGACATAGGTTCAAGTTTCGTTTCTATTGTTTACTTGACTATGGGCAAATAATAGAGTTCTCAGGAACTCACTATCTTCCTTTATAAATGACAGTAGTGATGTTTCTCTGCTTATCTCATAGGATTTCTGTAAGCAAAAAATGAGAATGTGTCTTGAAAGTACATTTTTAGAATGTGAAGAGGTAGATAAATATAAGGCATTATTCTTCAATATTAGTAACTGACTAAAACCATGACAATATAATAAAGGCAAAGCGACTATTTGCTCCTCTTTATTACTAACCAGTTCTGCTCTTAAAAGGTCACCAATTATTACTCACAAACTGCCTCAATCAAGAAGCTCTGTGGAGAGGGTTAAATAGGTTGGGAACTGGGTCACTACAAGATGTCTCATATCTAATTTGATATGCTCCCATAAGATCATAGATTCTGAAATAGGTAAGGAAATTAGAGCAATCTATTCCCAACTCCTCACAATTTTAGAAATGAGGAAACTGAGAGACAGGAAGTGTCAATGACTTAAACTCCTACAGGTAGTGTCAGAAATAAGACTTGAACCCAACCCCTCTGATTCTATTGACAGTGCTCTTTCCACCATACCATATTGCCTTTAAGAATGATAGAATGTTTTAATGTAAGCACTATTGTCGGTACCGGGAAGCAAATGTGGTTTAGAGCCAGAAGAAATACATTAATCTAATGTCCAGAAGAACCAGTAGGCATATTCTTTACTCTGAACACGTATTCTGCATTCAGTTAGCATTAATCAGTGTTTACTGATGAGCTCAAGGGAAGAAAAAGTTTTACTGCTCTTTCTGAAAAGTAAATGATTACTGCTTCTGAGGTGATACAAAAAGGAAGTTTGGCTGGAAGAACCATAAAGTTCTCTGAGGTTTTATTAAGCCAAAATGCACCTAACCATCAAAACAGTCCATATATGTTTCAAGAAAAGTGATAGATAAATGGTAAATACAAGTTTCAGAATCTGTAGTACAGGCTAATTTTTAAATGAAGCACAGTTAATTCCATGTAGAAGCAGATTTCTATTCAGTGAAGAGAAAGGCTAAGGTGATAAAGTATTAATATTCTCTGTACCTTACACATTGCAGAAAATGATGTAAAGCACACTGATAGATTATGCTACAGTGGGGGATTTAAGTATGATATCCTCACCACTTTAAACAAAGTTCTCCCATTGTAAGGCTGAAGGATGGGAACAGTTTTGACATAGTGCATTCAGAAAGAAGTTTTAAATGTCTGAAATAAATATAAATTCATCCACTTCTACTGCCTCATTATGAGGTGGAGGTTAGTTTGTGTTCTCAGAGGCTCAATGAAAGACATTCTCTGGCAGGCCATCTGGTAAGAGCTCCTTTTAGAATTCATTTATTTCTTCAATCTAGCCAGGGAGTTGGGAGCATTTTCTCAATACAATATTACTTTTATTTCTTCCTCCTTTGCCCCACACTTAAATGCTCTTCTCCATGCTTCGTATTAGATTCATTGACTTCTATACAACTGCATGCCAAATTCATGGAAGATACAACTCTGCTGTTGCTACTATCTAATTAATTCCTTTAGAAGAATGAGAAACCTATGGTTACATTCTAGTCATGACTTGCCTTACTAAGATTTAGTGAGTAATAGAGAGCAAAACCCATTTCTTTTCTTCTTAAATTAAGATCTCTAGGAAGCATGGCACAGTGGAAAGAATATTGCATTTGAGTCAAAGAACATGGTTCAAACTCTGTGCTAGTTAGTCTCTGTAGGATCATAAGTAATTTAACTTCTCCGAAGTTTGCTTTCATATTTGTAAAATGAGCAGGGTTGGACTAAATATTTCTAACATCTCTTCTAGCTCTAAATCTTAGGAGTACCATATCCTTTCTACTTATTATTTCCTTATATGAAATACTGTGCAACTCCGTAACTTTCATTCTGTCATGCATGCAGCTTTCCACATTACCTAGACCATCAGATATGCTTTCACTCATGACTTCCATTTTTAGTTTAATTCTCTCTTTATAAAAGTAACAAGCTTCATGGAAATACTAGTATGGTACTTTTTCCTAAAACTTTAAGAAGTTACAAAAGAAAAGCTTCCTTGTCAGGACAGAGGAGCTTATAGGCATCACAGTATTTCTCTGGGACATTCAGACAAGTAATGAATAAGCCTATACTCTGAAGTCATTACTGCAGCAGTCCCATTGGGAGATATAAAATAAAGAATGATAACTATCTGATTGGGGGAGCATACAAAACAGTCAGGGAAGAATGAAAAAATGACAAATGAACAAATACATATAATATGATGTTTGGTGAAAAGGGTATGTTCAGGGGCAGATAAAGTAGAGAGACAGGAGAGGTTAAACTCATCCTTCAATGTTTTAGTTATATTCCATTAGTAAGAATGCTGAAAAAAATATATTTTAGTAGAAAATAATATGCATCTAAATCTTGACTGAATTTTCTCTAAAAATTAAAGCACAAATCATACCATGGTTAATATTTTCTGGTTGGTATTACCTTCATTCAATTTTAATGTATAAGAATTGGCACAATTAAAAAATGATCTTCTATAAGTACATGCTACACATACTTCATTTTAAAAATGAAAAATAATGATTTGATTAAAATCAAGGTTATGTTTCCTTGGAAAGAATAAGTTTTATTTTCAGCAACCATTAATGCAGGATAATATTTTTAAATTTTTGTCTTTTGTGTTATTTTACTTTAAAAATTGTGATGTGACTATGTGACTGCATCTAAAATAATCTTTCTCCAATAAATATGGACAGGAGAGATTATAAGTTGTCAAGTATTTCTCGAGCTTCTATCCATGGCAGAATAATAGATACCAAAGCAGTATTCAAAGCACAGCTGAATGGATAAAAATAGTGTTTAACTTTGATAGTCATTTTGAGCCACAGTAGTTTATTGAACCCTTCAATCAGCAAAGGAAACAAAAGATAGGAAATGGGTGAATGACTCATTCCTTCAATGTTATGTACATAGTGATATTCTGATAATTGGATGATCTGAAGGCAAAATAAAATTGCACTAATGTATTTTAGAGACAAAGAAAACAATAAGTACTCCAAAAAAGAAAGTAGGGAATGGGCCAAGGGAAGCCAATCAGTGCTTGCCACCTAATTACAAATGTATAACAGGAATGTTTGAAAAACACATTTGAATTAAAGACAAACAAAATTATTGGAAATCAATATGGCTTTCCTTAAGGTTACAATATCTAGTTTAAAATTTTACCTTTGGATAAATAACTAAGAGAATTGTTTTATAATATATAAAACATATATTATACACACAAATATACATATAGACATCATTAGGTTGCACTTATTCTTAAATATTTTTTGAAAGGCAAGCACCTCTCAGGAAAAAAGATTATCATTCATACTGTAGATTGGTCATATTTCATAAAGGAGATCTATTTAGACGGCTTTGCCTTGTATTCTGACTTTACATAAACCTATTTATCAGCCTTTCCCAACAGCATGCACATTTTAATTCTAAGTCACGAATATGTTCCAGTTCCTCATTAATCCAACAGCATCCCGGGGAAAAAGTGGGGTTGTATTTTGGGGGAAAGCCTACAATCAAATGATGTGAAATGTCAGATAATCTCTGACACCAGGCAATCAGAGAACTTTTTGAATTTGAAAAGAGAAAAAGGAAAAAGAAAAAAGAGTTTCTCCTCTCCCATCATCCACTAAAGTTTTACCAAATAGTCAGCATGCTTCTGTCCTCATGTCTTTTCAAAAATATGCTGTTTAAATGCAAGGAAATGAGTGTGATATCAAGCATCTGTAGATGCATCTATATTTAGGGTAGAACAATCACTTTCTCTCAGTGTGTAAAACACGACTTCAACAACCTGCCATTCATGACCATGTCACTTGTACAGCATGAAACAGTTCCATCTGACAACTGCCTCATTTTCATTTTTTGTTTTATATCAAATACAATAGACATTAAAGGCGAAACATGAAATTATACAATAGACTATAATTTGTACTGCTGTGTAACATGGAACAACAAAATTAGATATTTGAAGAGCATTTGAATTTATGTGTAATTAAATCTTGTGGTCTGTATCAATATTAAAATTCTGGTGAAATGATGTTAGATTGTCATCGCATTCAATAACTATTTGTTATATAATTGATGTGAGCAAAGCGCTGTGCTAGATGCTGAGATACAATGTGTAACTAAAATGTGGAGTTTGTCCTCGTGTGTGATGCTTACGGCATCAGAGTAAAGAAATGAAATAAAAATAGCAGCTCATATGTCTATAGCACCTTCAGACTTACAAAATACTTTCCTCAACAATCTAGTGGGATCGGTAGTACAACTATTATTTGGTAGTATTGGTGTTTTATATACCATATTATATGGTACATATGGGTAGTACAAAAAGTAATCTCTCCATTTGATACATAAGGAAACTCAGTGTTTGATTGGTTGATGGACATTCATTTATTAAGAATGGAAGCTGGTTCTCAAATCAGTCTTCTAACTCTAAATTCAACGCTACTTCCAACATATAACATTGAATTTTTAGCTTAAATTTCAACTAACCTAGACTTTTTCAGTACCCAAGATTATCAGTAACTGAACTATATTTTACCAGAAATAATGACAACAATAACTGATGCAAGTCTGACTATTTCACCCCCACTCCCACACACTCAATAATCTGCACAGGCTATTTATTGTCTCCAGAATCAAATATAAAATGAGATGTTTGGCCTTTCACAACTTGGTCCCTTCTTATTTTACAAGTGTTCTTACATTTTAATTCCCTGTATATACTCTACAATCCAGTAGGACTGCTTTTGATTTTATTTTCCTCTCACACAACATTTCATTTCCTAACTCTAGGCATTTCTTATTTATAACAGATCTCTTTATGGCAGTTAAGAAATGGAAATCAAGGAGATGCCCATCAACTGGGGAATGGCTAGAAAGGCTGTGGTATAGGAATGGAATAGGTAATGGAGCATCACTGTGCTATAAAAAATGACACAGTGATGTCAGAAAAACCTGCAAAGACTTATATGAACTGATGCTGAGCGAAATGAGCAGAAGCAGAACACGGTTCGCCATAACAACACTATGCACTATGAAGAATCGTGAATAATTTCGCTACTCTCAACAAGAGCATTTGAAAGGACGTATGATGAAACACGCTATCTTCCTCCAGGGAAAGACCTGACGCTGTCCGAATATAGACTGAAGAATGCTATTTTTCCACTTTATTTTAGTCTTTTTTAATTTGAGTCTTCTTGAATAAAATGACTAATATGGAAACGTTTTACATGATTGCATATGCATAATTTATATTGGATTGAGGGAGGGAAAAGGAAGGAGGGAAGAAAGGATAGAATTTGGAACTCAACACTTGGAAAAATATTAAAAATTATTTTAACATGTGATTGGGGAATAATAAAATATTATATTTAGAATATTAACAAAAACTCTAGGCATTTTCACTGGCTCTCCTCCATGCCTTGAATGTTCTCCTTCCCCAACTCCTGGTTTCTCTAGCTTCAAGATTCAGTTAAAAACCCACTTTTTACAAGAAGCTTTTCCCAGCATTCCCCCACTGCTACTGCTTTCTTTTGAGATTACCTCTTGTTTACACTGTATATATTTTATATTTTCATAGTTATTTGCATGCTGTCTCCCTTTGGAATATAAGCTCCTTGAATTCAAATACTATGTTTTTTATTTTCTTTACATTCCCAATATTTGGTACAGCCCCTGGCACATAGTAAGTACATAATCAATAGTTCCTCACTGACAAAAATAATGTGGTTGTCCCCTTTTAAATGCTATGGATATTACTAGCTTTTTCATGCTATATTTCATACTACATTTCAATATTCCAAGGACCCATAAATTCATAGGCACTCATAAATTCATGATACAATCCATACCTTTTCCTCTACTCCTTATTCAAAGACTATTTTACTGCCTTATATACAGATGCTTTTATGAGGAGGTAGGGTAAGGAAATGATTAACATGCCAATTCCAGCAGTTAAAGCTTCATATAACACCTTGAATTTTTATATGACTAGCAAAATTCTGCCTAACGTATTTTTCACCTAACTCTCACATTCTTAATTTTACTTATGTTAAGATCTTTTTAATCATCTTGTGAAATACTGGGATATTTTTCTTCAAAAAGTTATCTACACCTAAGAAGCCTTAATTAAATGAAAAAGTTTAATGATAACTCTGCTTTTGAGAAATCATTATTTGTAATAGGAAATAGCATAGTTGCATTGGATTTAAATATATACATACATTTGTGAATATATGAATGCATATATATGGGTGTGCATGATGTAGATACACATTTTGTTATTCAGTTTTTTAGTTATCTGACTCTTGGTGACTCCATTTTGAATTTTCTGGGCAAAAATCCTGGAGTGGTTTGCCATTTCCTTCTTCAGCTCATTTTATAGATCATATGAGGAAACTGAGGCAAGCAGGGTTAAGTAACTTTCCCAAAGTCATGCAGCAAGTAAGTGGCTGAAGTCAGATTGGAACCCAGAAAGAGTCTTTCTGACTCCAGACCCGTCACTCTATCTATCATACCACCTAGCTGCCCTGTACAGACAATGTACATGTGTAAGTATATGCAGATAAAAGAGTGAGTAAAAGAAATTTAATTAGAATAAATATGGGATAAATATGTACATTTAGTCCTAATTCAGTTGAGCAAGAATAGTTGACAGATCTGTGATAGAATATTGAAAGAAAAATTTGAAGCTAAAAATTCTTGTGTTTGACTATGTAAAACTGAAGGTTTTGTTTATCAAAGAAAGAATTATACATTTTGCTGCCATAGAGAACAGCTTATTTGTGCGAAATGAGTTTTTTCTTCTGTAACAATTATAAAGATAAAATTTCTATATTCATTAGTTGTTGAAAAATAAGTAAAGACACTTACATTTTAAGAAACTTTGTGTACTCACCCCCAAAATCCCCACAAATTACATTAATGATACTATCTTTAATTAGACCTGTGATCACATTAGTACAGGGAACTGAATATGTAGAAACTTCCTCTATAAAAGCAGATTGACAACTGCTCTGCAATATAAGACCTCAGAGATCTAATGCTCTTTCCCCTTAGTTCTCAAAGAGGACCATGACATCAGAAAGGAGATGTCATGACTTGCAAGTAAATTGGATTTAAGTGAGGGAGGGCTGTGTAAAATCACCATCCTTATTCTTTCTTCTAGAGCCATCTAGATTCAGTGGCAGTGCTAAAATAAATGACCTGATCAGGTCACATAGGACAAGGTGAGGGGATGAGAATATCTGACTCATCAGAATGAGTCAGAAGCAGGATGTGAACCCAGACTTTCCTTATTCTGAAGCTTGCTCCCTATGTACTCTTTGCCATGGTGTCACTCTAAGGTAATTATTCTCATAAGCAATAAATATGAATTTTGTTAGCAAATGTAATACGTGTATTATTACTTTATTGTATCTTGTTATAAAATAAATGATAAATTCTTAATTGTATTTAATGTGATCAACTAAGATAATTACTTGACTTGATTGTTTTATATTAAAAAATGGGGACACAATCTTTTAATAAAAAAGTAGAATTTTTATAAGCTTGAAAAGTACTTTGTCCAATCCTTTAACTTTACACTTGAGGAAACTGAGGGCTGAAGAAGAGAAAGGAGCTGTCCAGAGTAAAACAACAAAGTAATGAGTGTTGAGCTAAGGTTTATACCTAGCTCTTCCGAATCTTAATAAATCAGGAGCTCTTAAACTGGGAACCAGGAACTTTTACAATTTAATCCTTATAACTATATTTGAATATGATTAATGTATAATCCTGTGTATTTTATTCTGTGCATTTAAAACATCCTAAGAAGTGATGCATAGGCTTCAGTAATCTACCAAAGACATATGATACAAAAGAATGTGAAATATATTGATGTTATGATATTCTTTCAACTATTATATCACATAAACCAAATAATCATAACACAAAATAATACATGATATGTCAAAAGGTGAAAGCAAAGTGAAAATAATTTCAGAAGGTTTTTATTAACTGAGGGATAATGAGGAAGCAGTACGTAAGTTGGGTGGGGCTAGTGTGGTGCAAGCAGGAATCAAACTATAAGGAAAAGCATGAGTAAAAATGTAAAAGTAAAAATAAAAGTCTGCAGGGTATATAGGAGAGGAAAAATGGTGCATCTTGCATAGAGTGGATAAGATTGTTCAAGTAGGGTTGGGGCAAGTTGTAGAAGGTTTTGAAAACCAGAGTAAGGAGTTTCCATGTTACTCACTAGGGAAGAGGGAGCTCTTAAAGCAGAGTTTCTTAAATAGGAAGTCATGAACTTTTTGTTTGTTTTTTAATATGCAGTGAAGTGGAAAGAGCATGGGCCCTAGAGTCTGGAGTTCAAATTTGCCCATAGACATTTACTAGCTGTGTAACTCTGGGCAAGTCACTTAATGCTGTTTGCCTCAGTTCCTGATCTGCAGAAGGAAAGGACAAACTATTCCAGTATCTTGGTCAAGAATCTTTCCCAAAATGGGGCCATGGAAAGTTGGATATGACTTAAATGAATCAACAACATATTATACTTGGTTCCCTATATAATCTTATGTATTTCATTTTATATATTTAAAATCATTATTCAGAGAAAGGATCCATAGGCTATTAAAGAGGTCTATGACAACATTAAAATGTTTTGATACCAGGAAAGATATGACGAAATCTGTGTAAAAAACAAACAGTGGCAGAGTCATGATGGCAAAGAAGAAGCAGAGATTTTCTAGAGCTCTCCTCGTCCCAAGGCCAGCCACGTACCCATAAAAATGACTCTAATCAAACTATGTATGCTATAGAACTCACAGAATGATGAAGAGAAGGAAATCTCCAGCCCAAGACAGCCTGAAAATTCAACTGAAAGTAGCTATCATGCTGTGATGGGAGCAGAGAACAGTCCAGCATGGGCCATGAAAGTGCAGAAAAGACTTAAGCAAGCCTGGGGAGGGGGACTGAATATCTGGCACCTGTAGTGGTTTCCAGATTTCACAACCCCAAAATGTCAAGGTCAAATTGGAAGGTCAGTAGAAAAAAATGGTCAGACTTGTGTGAAAGAGTAGAATGGTCTGGCCCCATCCCCAGGGCAGTGGAGGGGGTGGAGGAGCCCACAGCATTCACAGTAATAGCAGGGGCAGCAACTGTTTCTGGAGCTCTAGGCCTACAGATTGTGGGGGGGAAGCCGCTGACAGTATACCCCTAGACCCCACCACAAGCAGATAACTATCTTGACAAAGAGCTCAAAAGTCAAGTAGATGGCTAGGAAAATGAGCAAAAGCTGGAGAAAGAATCAGACTATAGAATCTTACTTTGGTGACAAGGAAGACCAAAATATACAAACAGAAAAAGATAGCAAAGTCAAAGCTCCTACATCCAAAGCCCTCAAGAAAAATAAGAATTGGTCTCGGGCCATGGAAGAGCTCAAAAGGATTTTGAAAATCAAGTAAGAGAAGTAGAGGAAAAATGGGAAGAGAACTGAGAGTGATGTAAGAAAATCTTGAAAACCAAGTCAACTGTTTGCTAAAGAGGACACCAAAAATGCTGAAGAAAATAACATTTCACAAATAAAGTACTCCAAATGGCAAAGAGATCCAAAAAAACAATGAAGAGAAGACTTCCTTAAAAAGCAGAGCGGCCAGATGGAAAAGGGGGTCCAAAAGCTCACTGAAGAAAATAATTTCTTAAAAAATTAGAATGGAGGAGATGAAAGCTAATCACCTTATGAGAAATCAAGAAATTATAAAACACAACCAGAAGAATGAAAAAATGGTAATGTGAACTATCTCATTGGAAAAACAACTGACTTGGAAAATAGATCCAGTAGAGACAACTTAGAAATTATTGGACTACCTGAAAGTCATGGTAAAAAAAAAGAGCCTAGATATTATCTTTCCAGAAATTTTCAGGGAAAACTGCCCTGATATTCTAGAACCAGATGGTAAAATAGATACTGAAAGAATCCACCAATCATCTCCTGAAAGTGATCCCAAAGGAAAACTCCTAGGAATATTGTAGCCAAATTCCAGAGCTCCCAGGACAAGGAGAAAATTCTGCAAAAGCAGCCAGAAAGAAACATTTGAGTATTTTGGAAACACAATTAGGATAACACAAGATCTAACAGTTTCTACATAAAGTGATAAGGGCTTGGAATATGATATTCCAGAGATCACAAGAGCTAGGAATAAAACCAAGAATCACCTACCCTGAAAAACTGAGCATAACACTTCAGGAGAAAAAAAATGGTCATTCAATGAAATAGAAGATGTTCAAACACTCTTGATGAAAAGACCAGAGCTGAATAGAAAATTTGACTTTCAAACACAAGAATCAAGAAAAGTATAAAAAGAGAAACAGTGAAGAGAAATTATAAGGGACTTACTAAAGTCAAGCTGTTTACATTCCCATTTGGAAAGATAATATTTGTAACTCTTGGAACTTTTCTCAGTATTAGTGTATTTGGAGAGATTGTATACATATAGACAAAGGGCACAGGGTGAGTTGAATATGAAGGCATGATACCTAAAAAAATAAAATTAAGTGCTGAGAGAGGAGAAGCAGAGAGGGAGAAATAGAATGGGGTAAATTATTTCTCACATAAAGAAGGCAAGAAAAATCTTTTTCAATGGAGGTGAAATGGGGGGATGTGAGAGGGAGATCTCATCAGATTTGGCTTAAAGAGGATATGCACACTCAATTTGATATGAAAATCCATCTAACACTACAGGAAAGTACAGAGGAAGGGGATAAGTGGAGTGTGGAGTGGGGGAGTGATAGAAGGGAGGGCAAATGGGAGGAGGGGTAATTAGAAATAAATACTTTTGAGGAGGGAAAGAGTCAAAAGAGGAAATAGAATAAATGGGGGGCAGGACAGGATGGAGGGAAATGTAGTTAGTCTTTCACATCATGACAAATATGGAAATGTTTTGCATGACTACACATTTATAACCTATATTGAATTGCATGCCTTCTTAGTGGGGATGCATGGGGAGGGAGAAAGGGAGAGAAATTGGAACTCAAAGTTTTAAAAAGAATGTTAAAATTTGTTTTTACATGCAACTGAGAAATAAGATATACAGTCAATGGGGTAGAGAAATCTATCTTACCCTACAAGAAAATAGAGGGAAAGGGGATGAGAGAAGGGAGATGTTTGATAGAAGAGAGGACAGATTGGGGGAAGGGGTAATTGGATTGCCTAATATTTTGGGGTGAGTGGAGGGGAGAGATGGGGAGAATATTTGGAAATCAAAATCTTGTAGAAGTGAATATTGAAAACTAAAAGTAAATAAATTAATTTTTAAAAAAACATCTGTAGTTACGTGAATGATAGGTTGGTAAGGAGAAGTAATTGGGAGTAAGATGGTCTATCAGGATACTATTAAAATTGTCTAGGTGAGTAGTCACAGTAATAACCTGGTTGCAGTGAAAATAGAAAGAAAATCAAATATGCCAGAGACCATTTTATTTATGACTATAATTATTTTTCATTAACTAGTTGCTATTGGGGAAATTAGATAACATTTTGCAATAAATATCCTCAAACAATATCAAAATAAAATTCATGACATAGAGGAAGAGTAATAAAAGTCACTAAACTTTCATAATTATGTCTAAATTAATACCACACAAATAGTGTGGTATTTGTGATCATTAAAAGCACTGCGTAATTTCCTCTTTGCTATCTACTCTGGCCATGATGTTGTTCAACACTGGGGCCAGCTCACAAGCCACCTGGAGCAACTGTCCAAGATGTATACTAAGCTATGCTTGAAGGACTTCTACCATAGTTCTACCATCCTTGGTAGTATCAGAAACAACACCTGGCTCTTATTCATGTATGTCTATTGATTCATGTGTTGGGAGTTTCTTTGACTTTAGGCCAAACAGAATTACTTCCCAGGGAGCTATAGATTGAAGTAATAGAGACTCACCTTTCTTTCTTTCTTTCTTTCTTTCTTTCTTTCTTTCTTTCTTTCTTTCTTTCTTTCTTTCTTTCTTTCTTTCTTTCTTTCTTTCTTTCTTTCTTTCTTTCTTTCTTTCTTTCTTTCTCTCTCTCTCTCTCTCTCTCTCTCTCTCTCTCTTTCTTTCTTTCTCTCTCTCTCTCTTTCTCTTCCTTCCTTCCTTCCTTCCTTCCTTCCTTCCTTCCTTCCTTCCTTCCTTCCTTTCTCTTTCTTTCCTTCTTTCTCTTTCTTCCTTCCTCTTCCTCCTTTTCCTCCTTCTCCTTTTTGTTCTCTCTCTCCTATCCCTCTCTCTCTTTCCCTCTCTCTAGTACTAAGCAGAAATCATTTCATTTCTTTTTCTTTCATTCACTCTCTCTTTGTACTTGTAATTCAGGAGTATTCATGAACTCAAGTTCACATATGACCTCTTGACTTGGGGCAATTATAAATTTTTTAATTCATCGTCATTCTCCTTCCCAACATAAATGAGTATCTTATAGTTTTAGAATTCCTGCTAAGAATTATATTTTCAACATAAGGAGTTACATTTGGTACATTTTTATATTTACCCTGAGCTAAGAGTTGTACATGAAAATCAATGAATATTACAATTAGTATAATATAAATATAATAATAAGTAACTAGCTTTCAGGAGGTGAGATGAATAAAGCTAAGAATTGCCATTCCTGAGAAATTAATATTTTCTACCTTTTTCCAAATTCTAAATGCTTTCTATTAAATATCTCCTTCCTCTGAGCAAAATTTTGGCATTTTTGTTGGATTCAATTTTCAGACATTCTAATTAATGTCCATTTTCTAGAAGATAAGGAAGGAACTGGCTTCTAAATACTTGAGGTCTAAGCAGAGGAAAGTGAAAGAAGAGCCAAGAGGTACCTGCCCCAAAGCATTTCCCTTTCCAGCCTGGCTTAATTATAACTACTCATTCAGTTATTTCATAGGCTTGATGGCACATGTTTTTCTTATCTTGTTTTTCTAATATGTATTTCTAAGCTTATTTCTTTCAAGTCATATGACCATAGTACACTTTATTTTTTGAGTGGAAGCATTGTATATATTTTTAATTAATTCAATTTTAGTTTTCTTCAATTCACAAGCATTTTTTTTCCTCCTTCCTATATTACCTCTCCATTGGAAAAAACATAATAAAATTAAAAAAATGAAAACTTCTGTAGCTAATATGCCTAGTCAACCAAAACAATTTCTCATACTGACCGTGTTTTATTTATGCAAATATATATATACACACACACATATATTTGTATATGTATATCTTCCTAAAACCAATATAATTTTAGTGGTCCTATGTAGTTATAAATCATGGAGCACCATGATATCTGAAGAATCAAAACTGCATCTGCCTCATGTAGCACTGGAGAAAAAATTGATGAGTACAAGTAGGCCATATATTACCAATGACTTACACATGAAATGAGGTATAGATAGTATCATAAAGAATATGTATGATCAAAACAAGAGTGGGACTTGTTATAAAACAAGAATGAGTGATTGTAGATGGAAAGGCCTTATATTGCAGTGACACTGATAGAATACATTAAAAAAATAAAGCAGAGGAAAGCTGCCAGGATTCTGGGTAGATCCTTCGTGGGAGACTTACAAAAATATATGGATAAGAAAAATATACAATGAGAAAGAATGGAAGGATTGGGCTCTGCACCTATGGAAAGAATAAGAATAATTGACCACAAAACCATTAAAAGTATCAGAATATACTCATTCGTGTTTTTTTTTACTTCAATAAATAGCACTAGTTATATAAATATAATGCCAAGAAGAACTGCCAATAAAACTCGTCATCCTACCCATTTTATTATGCATTAGATTAATTAATAATTACCTACTACTCCCCCTCCTTACCTCAGAAAATGATAAGCTGAGGATATTTTTAAACTATTCACTAGATTTCCATAAATTTTTAGCTATATCTTAGGATCCAGGATTTTTGAAGAAAGTCACAAAGGAAGGTCCAATTAATTTTGGAAAACATCCTCTTTATATATTTTTTAATAATCTAAAAAACAAAAAAGGGCACATATTACTTGGAAACTTACTGACTGCAAAATTACATAATGATTCATTCCTCAATCCAATATATTAATTTCATTAAAATGAAATGTCAAATTTTCAGCTTATCCATTCAGTTTGACAGTGAATTTCGAGGCAAAAATGGTAACAAATAAGAATGATTTTTCAATCTGCCCCCTCCCCCCCAAAATCATAGATCAAACCATAGATTTCGCTTTCCTAGTCTCTTAGGGATTAAGTACTACATTTCCTCCCACCTACATCCCTACTCCAGCATTGCCATTAAAGGGGGGAAAACTGCTGATACAGTGAAAGAAATTTCTAGATTTCAATGCTGATCTCTTTCTTAACTGTCAGTAGGAATCCTGGCTGGCAAATGTAATGGACTGAAAAGAGGAACCCTTTGTGAAAGAATACAATCCTTGCTTTTAAGTAGAAGAAAGTATAGATTTCTTTCCCAAATGAAAAGACTTGTAGTAAATAGTACATTTTTTATGTTTTAATTTTCATACTTTCCATTTTCCTGAATTTCAATAGTGATTCTTCAAAATGAAAATTATGATGAGAACACATAGCTATGTTTACTAATGAGTGACAGTTATATTTCTCTTGGTTCCTTGAAATGTAACTATGCTGTAACCAGAGAAAGTTGTGGTACAGCTAAATTAGTAGGTGCGAAGCACAAGACCATTATATAGTATGACCTGTCGAGGACTCGACACTGGTTCTTGCTGAGAATGGACAACTTTTTTAAAGCATAATCACTTAATAATAAGGCAAAATAAATAATAACACCTCAGATACTGAATATAATCAAATATACTAATAATCAATACAACAGGCTATACATAAGTGAGGAAAACATATTCTTGGGGTAATACATATTTGGAATCTAGGCCTTAGCTCATTCATTGTCTATTGACCCATTTGGAAAAATTTATACCATTTGAAGACTCTTCTAGATTCTCTCCTTCTGGTCCTCAAAGCTTTCTGATGGAAAATGCTTCTTTTATCTACTCTCAAACTGGTAAAAAATTTACAAGCTCTTTTAACTCATGGTTGCCTTTAAAAGACACTAAGAGAGTATTTTGCTACTGTATTGGCTAGAAATTCGCTTTAACTGAGGTAGGTGTGAATCTTTCTCAAGCTGGTAATTAAACCAACAGTTAATTAGCTTCAGAGCCTCTTTCTCTTTTAATTTTTCCCCTCTCAAAACTAGAGAGGGCAGCAGAGAGCAAAAGGTACTTCTGAGAGTCTTCACTTCTCAAATTATAGAAGGTTCTAGAAGGCAATTCAACTGCCTACCAATAAGTTTCAGGCTTTTGCCAGACAACCAGGAAATTGAAATGAAAGCCTTCTTGTTGACTGGTTTTCTCCACACAGATCCATCGTTGCTGACTTTTCCACCCCATACTGAGATTTTCCTCTTCTGCTCCTTTCTTTACTCCTCTAGTTAGGTTTTCCACCTTTTTCATTTCCTCAGATCAGAGCCTCCTGGTGCTCTGTGATTCACCTTTCATTTATGATGTAAAAAAATCGAGAATTCTCCTTCTATGTTATTTACAATATGGATATTGGGTTGAAGGACAGAAAGAAAGTAGGCAGGGATAATATTGCAGTACTATAGATGAGAGATGATGAAAACCTTTTCATGTTTCTCTTGATTCTTGTATTTGGAAGCCAAAATGTCTATTCAGATCTCGTCTGTTTAACAAGTATTCTTGCAAGTCCTCTACTTCATTAAAATTCCATTTTTTCATCTGAAGTATTATATTCAGTTTTGCGGGGTAGGTGATTCTTGGTTTTAATCCTATCTCTTTGACCTCTGGAATATCATCTTCCAAGCCCTTCAGTCTCTTAGTGTAGAAGCTGCTAAATCCTATGCTATCCTGATTGTATTTATACAATTCTTGAATTGTTTCTTTCTGGCTGCTTGTAATATTTTCTCCTTGATTTGAGAACTCTGGAATTTGGCTATAATATTCCTAGGAGTTTTCCTTTTGGGGTCTATTTCAGGAGGTGATCAGTGAATTCTTTTCATTTCTATTTTACCCTCTGGTTCTAGAATGTCAGGGCAGCTTTCCTTGATAATTTCTTGAAAGATGATGTCTGGACTCTTTTTTTTATCATGGTTTTCATGTAGACTAATAATTTTTAAATGATCTCTCCTGGATCTATTTTCCAAGTCAGTTGTTTTTCCAATGAGATATTTCACATTGTCTTCTATTTTCTCATTCTTTTGGTTTTGTTTTGTAATTTCTTGGTTTCTCATACAGTGTTAGCTTCCATCTGTTCCATTCTAATTTTTAAAGAACTATTTCTTCAGTGAGCTTTTGAACATCCTTTTTCATTTGATCAATTCTGCTTTTTAAAGCATTCTTCTCCTCATTGGATTTTTGGACCTCTTTTGCCATTTGGTTTAGTCTATTTTTAAAGGTGTTATTTTCTTCAGCATTTTTTGGGTCTCCTTTAGCAAGCTATTGACTTACTTTTCATGATTTTCTTGCATCTCTCTCATTCCTCTTTTTCCTGCACCTCTCTTACCTGATTTTCAAAATCCTTTTTGAGCCCTTCCAAGACCTGAGACTATTCCATGTTTTTGGAAGTGTTGGATGTAGAAGCCTTGATTTTGATGACTTCCTCTGATGGTCTGCTTTGTTCTTCCTCATCCGAAAAGATGGAAGAAAATAACTCTTCACCAAGAAAGTAACGGCACTCTGGTCTATGAGCAACCGCAAGCTTTCTTTTCTACCCTGGAATTGCAAGTATAATTCCCTCTCCACAGCCACCATCAGCTCATCAAGACAGTGCTACTCCTTACCCTAGGACCGCCTCTCAGGACTGAGACCCAGATCTGGCCACTAGATTCCCCAGGGTCTTTAGGCCAACAACTTCACAAGTGGATGATGCTGCTCTAGTGGCTGCTGCTGCCCTGAGGCCAGGGCTGGGGCCTGACCACACACACACATCTTACTCAGGTGCAAGAGCTTTCTCACTGACCTTTGAAACTGTCTTTGGCATTTGTGGGCTTAGAAATCTGGGAACTGCAGCTGCTACCTGCGATTCCGCACCCTGATGCCTGTTCCAGTCCTGTCTTTGTCATGTGGCCTATTCTGGGCTGCACTTCACTCTGAGCCTGGTCCGATAGATCTTTCCTGTTGGCCTTTCAGACTGTCTCGGGCTGTAAATCTCTTTCATTTTGTCATTTTGTGACTTCTGCTACTCTAGAATTTGTTTAGAGTCATTTTTAAAGGTATTTATAGGATATGGGGGGGAGCTGGAGCAGGTCCATTTTTCTACTCTGCCATCTTGGCTCTGCCAGAATGGACAACCTTTGAGGCCAATGTCATATATCCACAAGGTCTTAATGTCTACCTCCATACACATATGCCATTAGGAGTTACCTATAGGAAGCAGAGATGAGATGGCAGAGAATAGGAAGCCACCCAGTTGAAGTCTCCCTACATTCCTCCACAAATAACTTTAAATTAACTCCTCAAATTAAAACAAATGGAGTTGCAGTGTTAACAAAATGTCATAGTAAGACAGCAGGAAAGGTCTATAGGCTTGGAGGCATCATCCTAGAGCTCAGTAGTAGCACCAGCAGTGGATCTTGGCAGCAGCTGCAACAGTAGTAACAGCTTCAGAAGTTCTCAGCCCAGATATGGTAAAGTGGGTCAGACCACTAGTCAGAAACAGATTACACGAGAACCTTTGGGGCAGTAGGTACAACTGGCACTGATTAGCAACTCTATTGCCTATATATAATTCTGATTTACAGTTCTAGGATAGAAAAGATCACTTGTGATCAAAAACAAGGGAACAAAAACTAGTCACATTTCCAGGGCTAGCCCTTTTGGCTACAGGGAAGCAGGGACCCTGGTCAAAGTTCCAGGGCAGAAAAGAGTGCTTGTAGTTGCTCACAAGGGAAAGGGCACCTGGTTCCAGTTCCAAGACCCAGAGGAGTTCTAGTGCTTTGTGGCAACAGGGTAGTAGAGGCCCTTTCTGGGTAAAGATCAGAGCACTGACCAAAAAAATCAGTGACAACACCACTCCCCAGATCACATGACCTTCAAAGAATGAAAAAACTTACAAATGCCCAGAACTAGCTCTGAAAACAGTAGTATAAAAATTCTAAAGCTTGGGAAAGTGCCTCCCCATTTCTAATTTCCAGGTGAGCAAAAGCCAAATTTAACATAAAATTCAAATTAAAATGTTTAGGAAAACAACAATGAAAGAAGTTGACCATAAAAAGCTACTGCAGTGGCATGGAAGACAAAGACATAAACTCAGAAGGCAATAGCCCAAAAACAGTTACAAGCAAATCCTCAAAGAAAAGTCCTGATTGGACCCATGTCCAACAAGAATTCTTGGAAGAGTTAAAGAAAGAGATCAGAGTAATAGAGTAAAAACTGGGGAAAAGAAAAGAGAAAGATGCATAAAAATTATGAAAGGAGAATTAACAGCTTGATAAAAGAGGCAAAAATTAGTGGAGAAAGTAACATCACAAAAAACTGAATTAAGCTAATGGTAAAGGTGGTACAAAAATACCCTAAAGAAAGGAACTCATTAAAAAGCAGAGGAAACTAAACAGAAAAGAAGGGACAAAAATTTACTGAAGAAAATTACTTAAAAAGCAGAATGAATCAAATGGAAAAAGGAGGTACAAAAGTTCGCTGAAGAAATCGTTCCTTAAAAATTAGAATCGGGCAAGTGGAAGCTAAAGAATCCATGAGACATCAAGAACCAAGGACAAAAAAATCAAAAGAGTAAAAATAATAGAGGAAAATGTGAAATCATAAAGGACACAACAAAATTCAATTGTTTACATTCTTTTATGGGGCAGTGATACATATTATTCACAATAACCTTATCATTAGGGAAGGGGGAAAGTGGAGGTAGAGGAAATGATAATATTCTCACATAAAAAAAGCACATAAAGAAGGACTTTTATAGTAAAAGGGACAATGGGGTGTGCTGGGAAAGACGTGAACCTCACTTTCAGTCAGAATTGGTTCAAAGAGGAGAGAACCTCTCTCTCTCTCTCTCTCTCTCTCTCTCTCTCTCTCTCTCTCTCTCTCTCTCTCTCTCTCTCTCTCTCTCCCTCTCTCTCTCTCTCTCCCTCTCCTCTCCTCCTCCTCCCTCCCCTCCCTGTTGTCAAAATCTATCTAGCTAATAGGGAAATAGTAGATAAAGGTGATAAGAGATATGCAGGTAGGATAAATGATAAAAGGGAGGGCAGATGAAGGGAGGCAATAGTCAAAATCAAAATAGACTTTAGAGAAGGGACCAGAAAAATAAAAAGAGGGAGAGAGTGGATGAAGAGGAGAGAGAGAGAGAGAGAGAGAGAGAGAGAGAGAGAGAGAGAGAGAGAGAGACAGAGACAGAGACAGAGAGACAGAGAGAGACAGAGAGACAGAGAGAAGAAGAAGAAGAAGAAGAAGAAGAAGAAGAAGAAGAAGAAGTAGAAGAAGAAGAAGAAGGAGGAGGAGGAGGAGGAGGAGGAGGATGAGGAGGAGGAAGAGGAGGAGGAGGAGGAAACAGCAGAAAATAGGATGGAAGAAAATACACTGCAGTTATAACTCTGAATGTGATAGGAATGAGCTCATCCATAAAAGCAGAAGTAGAAGTAGACGGCAGAATGGATTAGAAATGAGAATTCAACAATATGTTGTTTACAAAAGATACATTTAAAGCAGAAAAATGTGCATGGAGTTAAAATAAAGTGCAGGAACAGAATCTACTATGGTTTAGCTAAAGTAAAAAAAAAAAGCAGTGGTAGCAATCATGATTTCAGACACAGCAGAAATAAAAATAGACAAGTAAAAGAGAGAATCAGGGAACTTTATTTTACTAAAAAGTATCATAGACAATGAAGTAATAAAAACACAGCAACTTTTTCTGATAAAAACCTTTTTTGTCAAGTATACAGAGAACCAAATCAAATTCATAAAAATAAGAGCCATTTTCCAATTGATAAGTAGTAGAAAGATATGAATGGGCATTTTTTAAAAAAAGAAATTAAGTCTAAAATATACAGAGAACTGAGTCAAATGTACAAGAACACAAGTCATTCCCCAATTGACAGATGGTCAAAGGATATGAGGCAGTTTTCAGAGGAAGAAATTGAAGCTGTCTCTAGTCATACAAAAAGTGCTCTAAATCACTATTGATTAGAGAGATGCAAATCCAAACAACTCTGAGATATTACATCACACCTATCCAACTGGCTAACATGACTAAACAGGAAGATCATAAATGTTGGAGAAGATGTGGGAGAGTTGGAACACTAATTCTTTGGTGGTGGAGCTGTGAGGTGATCCAACTATTCTGGAGAGAAATTTGGAACTATGCCCCAAAGGCTGCAAAAATGTGCATAACCTTTGACCCAGCAATACCGCTTCTGAGACTGTATGCCCAAGAGATCATAAAAATGGGAAAGGGTCCCACATGTACAAAAACATTTATAGCAGCACTCTTTGTGGTAGCCAAAAACTGGAAATCAAGGGGATACTCATCAATTGGGGAATGGCTGAATAAATTGTGGTATTTGAATGTAATGGAATACTGTTGTACTATAAGCAACAATGACCAGGAAGATTTCAGAGAGACCTGGAAAGACTTATATGAACTGATGCTGAGTGAAAGGAGCAGAACCAGGAGAACTCTGTACACAGCAACAACTCACAGGTGTGAGTAATTTTTCTGGTATACTTAGAATTTCATTGCAATGCAAATACTTAAGTAATTCCCAATGGTCTCTTAAGGCAAAATGCCTTCCACATCCAGGTAAAGAACTATGGAATTTGATCACAGAATGAAGTAGATCACTTTCTTTTGTATTATGTTTTGGTTTGTTTTATGATTTATCCCATTCACTTTAATACTTCTATGCAACATGACTAAAGTGAAAATGCATTTAACAGGAACGTATGCATAGAACCTATATAAAACTGTATGCTGTCTCAGGGAGAGAGTAGGGAGGTAGAGGGGAAGGGGAGAGGAAGGGGAAATATCTAAGATATATGGAAGTGATTGTAGAACACTGAAAACAAATAAAATAATAGTAATAAAAAATAAATTTAAAAATAGTCTAAATCATTATTGATCACAGAAATTCAAATTAAAACAATTCTGAGATACCATCTCACACCTATCACACATGATAAATGTTGGAGAGTATGAGGGAAAATAGGGACACTAATAAACTGTTGGTGGAGTTGTGAAGTGGTTTAACCATTCTGGAGAACAATTCAGAACTGTGCTCAAAAGGTTATAAAACTATCTATACCCTTTGACCCAGCAAATCCACTACTAGGTCTGTGCCCCAAAGAGATCAAAGAAAAAGGTATAAGTATAAGCTATTTATAGCAGTTATTTTTTATGGTGGCAAAGAATTAGAAATTGAGGTGATGCCCATCAATTGGGGAATGGCTGAACAATTTGTGTTATATGACTGAGATGATTTAAGAAATGATGATGGGGTAATTTCAGAGGAAAACATGGATAGAATTATATGAACTGATACAAAATGAAATGAGAAGAACATGGAATGTATTACCTATCAGAATCACGGTTAGGAGAAAAATTTATAAACAGAGATATTCTAATTTTCTTGTGATATCTTCCTCTATATCTACATCATGTATCCATTTCTACTTTATCTTGCTACACAGTTTAAGATATTGATCAATGGCCAATTTCTGCCCAGCTACTTTCCAGCTTTCCCAACAATTTTTGCCAAATAATTAATTCTTATCTCCCAAATTTAAATCTTTACATTCATCAAACATAAGATTACTTTTCCTACTCTCCTTTACTAGTGTGTATTGTATATTTACTCTTTCCACTGATCTTTCTATTTCTTAGCCTGTCGAGACAGTTTTGATACTTACTGCCTTGTAACATAGTTTGAGGTCTGATACTGCTGAACCTCCTTCCTTTTCATTTGTTCATTAGTTTCTTTGAAATTGATGATCTTCCAGATAACTCTGAGATATCATTTTACCCATATCAGATTGGCTAAATGATAGACACCCTTCAATTGGGGAATGGTAAATAAGTTATAGTATATGATTATGATGGAATCCAGCTGTAATATAAGAAATGATGAGCTGGCTGATTTTAGAAAAAAACATGGAAGGATTTGGACCTATGAAGGAAGTTGCTCTTCTACCTTCAGAGAAAGAAGTGACGAACAGAAATATGTTTAGTAGGGCCTTACAGGTATGCATAAGCATCTACACATGGATATAAACATATATATGTGCATATGTGTGCATATACATATAACATAGACACACACATGCACACACATATACATGTGCATGTTTCATTGTAGCCTTCTCTAAGGTGGGGTGGGCAGAGAGACAGAAAAAAGTACACAGCAGAGAACAAAAGGCAATTTAGAAGGAAGCACAGAAATGCTAGCTAGCTTTGAAGATAATAGTATTTATTGCATAGCTTTTTTTTAAAGTAAACAGTCTGAAAAGGGAAAAAAATTATGGTTTTATATTAAATTCTCTATATTCCACTCTGTCCGTGGAAATGTTCTTTTTCTCATTTTGTATTTAAGTTTAAAATGAATAATTAAAAAAAAGAATACTTTCTCTTCCTATTAAGTTACCTTCAAATTTTATCTTTTTTATGTTCTATTGATTTTTTTTAATTGTCTTTCCTTTCTTTTTTTGGAATTCTTCATACTTAATACGGTCACATAGTAAGAGCTAAATAAATTCTTGTTGACTTTTGCCTTGATTCTTTGTGACTTTACCTTATACTGATTTCTAGAAACTCCAGATCCTCAAGATGGAACCATTCCTTTGGACGAAGAAAAAGTATTGAGCTAAAATATCCTATTTAGTGATTTCATCTGACAAAATTCATAGGATTTCCTCTACCAGTTGTCCCCATTTTTCTGTGAAAAGAGAGTCATATTTCATTATCAATGCTGTGGGAACCTCTTTGGTTTTTCAGTTACTAAGTATGTGATTTATTTAGATTAATGTTTTCCTCTTTACATTGTTCAAGTTGAGATTATTACTTCAATTTACTATCTTAAAATCCCTTCTTCAAGACTCATTTCAAATGCTAAATTCTACATGAATCATTTCCTGATTCTATCAGCTACTAACAATACCACTCACATTCACTGACATATCTATTTTGAATATCCCCCTAGCCTTCCCTCACTTAAAACGAAGTCAAGTGCAAGTCATGTCATTACTTCTCTGATGGCATGGTCTTCTTCAGCAACGAAGGATGAATGCACTGTATCCCCTAATAGAAGAAAAGCTCTTTGAGAGCAGGCACTATTGTTCTGTTGTCTTACTATCCCCAGATCTTGGGACATTACCAACAGTAGGTGCTTAAATAGGAATAGGGTAGTTAAGAAATTTTAGTTTAGGGAGAAAAGCTATGAAATCTACGTTGCACATGTTAAGTTTCAAATTTCCAGAAGCTATCTAGGTAAAACTGTTCAACAGGGATCTGATGACATAGCTAGAATACAGGGGGGAAACTGGGCCTAGACATAGGCATCTGGTATTCATTTGCATAGGGATGGTGATTGAACTCATAGAAGTTTCTAAGATCAACAAGAGAGACAGTTTAGAGAGAAAAGAGAGGGAGCCAAGGATAGAGTTAAGTGGATGCCCATACTTAAGGGATAGAAGAATGATGATGAATCAGTGAAGGCTAAAAAGGAATGATTATACAAGTAAGAGAAGGGAGAAATGTAAAAAAAGAAAAGGGAAGGGTAGTATCCCAAAGGGGTCAAAACTTTAGAGGTCAAGGAAGAGAATGGAGGAAAAGTCATTGAATTTGGCCCCAAACTGCAGCGATGCTTATCATTCTTTCTTCCTTACCCATTTATCAATCACAATTTCTGTTCCAGAGGTTTAGGAGGAAAGAAAAATCTGACTAAGGGATCCAAGAAAGTCACACCAAGCATGAATTATTTAGTTTTCTTAACTCTGATTGGTAGAATGCATTGAAGAATCATTTGGACCAGAAGGGTCTTCATTAAACTCTATTTCACACATAAAGATCAGAAACCTGGTACCTTATCTTTAAATAATTTCTGGTCCTTATATTGGGTTGTAAGATTCTGCACATAGAGCCTTCTGTGCCCTATTTATGCAGCAATAAATTTACATTAAATCAATGTATAAATGAACTTTGCCAAGCTGGGCCTTGTGCCTCTCCAGAAGTGGTAATTTATATTCATTAAAGTGCTTGCCCACTGAAGATTAATTACCACTTTAAGGCAACTGATTGGTTGTCCTCCAAGACACAGCATATACCTCAAGGAGTTCCAAGTTCCCAGAGGTAACCTATTTCCTCTCCTCATGGTATTACATAAATGGGCACAGATCTTCGGTGAGATGGAAAACAAACTACTCCAAGATGTCTAGGAGAAGAGCTAGGTGACAGAAATACCCTTCATTGGCAGATAACTGATTTCTTTCTTTTCAAGAGCTCTTGGGAGAATCATTGACTGGATGAGAACAATTATGCCTGTGATTTAGCTAGGAGTCAAACCTTGAAGTTGCAACTGTTTAAAAAGAATCCCAATTGGTTCTGAAAGGAATGCCCTACTCAGATGATGGAAATGCTGAACAGTTCTGTTTTTGCTGTAGCTACAGTCTGGCTGCCTGCACAGTAATTAAGACAGCAGGCCTGAAACTTACTTTGTTATGAAAACAAAAACCTCCATCTGTAGAAGAAAGAGAAAATAAGCAGAACCAGTCTCCTCCTCTTAGCCTTTTCTTTGCCAACAACTCAACATTTTAAACCTTCTCAGACATTTTTACTCTCTTTTCTCAACTACAATAAATGTAGCATCCTCTGAGTATGAGAGTTAGGTGATATAAGAGATGTAAAATATATAAAATACAGTTACTTATACCAAGGGGCTTATAGTGCAGTTTGTCATCTCATTAGCAGTTGCTTTTCACCTCAAGCTGAAAATGGATGAACAATTTGAAATGGAAGGATTCTTCTTCATGAGATTGCCTTGCAAAGCTTAGTTGAGGCTTAGCTCCACTGGAGAGGTACTCAAATAGATAGAGTAATATGACTGAGGCTTAGAGAAGCCTTTGGTTCTCTTAAGGAATTCTCTACTTTCCAAATGACTGATTGATCTCACAGGCATCCTTGCCAGTGTCAAAAGGTGAGGACACGCTTGGAAGGCAACTATAATTCCTATAGGAACGTAACGCTAACCTATGCACAATGACTCTCCGGAGCCATGGCTCAAGGCCTGTGGGACTCCTAAGCTTGTTCCTAAGATAGTAAGGTAACTCATAACCTTTGACACTCTTCTCCTAAGGATATTCATGTTTTAGAAGGAGCGACTTAAATACTGCAAAGTTTTACGAAATAAACGAAAAGGTTCCTGTAGGTAAGCTTCATCTTTTATTAGAATCATGGAAGCTCAAAGCTGAACGGTCACCTTGGAAACCATCTCCAGGTGTGGGGAATCTCTGGCCTTGATGCCACATGTAGCCTTTTAGGTCCTTGGATGCTGCCTTTTGACTGAGTCCAACTTTTACAGAACAAATACTTTCATTTGTTCTGTGAAGTTTGGATTTAGCCAAAGGACCACACTTGAAGATCTAGAGGGCCATATGTGGTCTTCTAGGTCTTTGGGAGCAGTCTTTAGACTGAATCCAAGGTTTACAGAACAAATAATTTTATTAAGGGGATTTGTTCTGTGAAGTTTGAATTCAGTCAAAAGGTTGCACTTGAGGACCTAGAGGATCATATGTGGCCTCAAGTTCCTCCCACTGCTAGATTGTAATCTAGCCTGCACCTGAACAAGAATCTCCACTAAAACATTTCCAACAAGTAGTCAAGCAGACATTTTTTTTTAAAATCAATTCATGAAGCATTTGCTAAATAGTTGCTGCGTTCATGGCACTATGCTAAGTTCAGTGGATACAAAGACAAAAACGAAGTTTAAGAGTCCATTCTTAGAGAACTTGCATTCCACTGGGGATATAATATAGAAACAAATAAGCAAATATAAGACAATTTGAAGAAATAGGGTCACTAACAGCCAGATAGGTGGGAAGAAAAAAGTCTAGGGACAAAGTTCCTGCTACCTCTCAAGAAAATCCAGTCTACTTTTGTATGGCTCTAAGTATTAATACATTCTTTTTTGCACCAAACCTAACACTCACTCTCTGTTGTGTGTGTGTGCGTGTGTGTGTCTATCTCTCTGTCTCTGTGTCTCTATCTCTCTCTCGCTCCACCTCTCTCCCTCCTCTACTCCTATCTTTATCTTTCAAACTTTGTTCTTATTTCTGCTTTCATCTGCAATCTCCCCAGAACCAAAATAGAATTAAGCCCAAAGTCTATTAGTCTTTTAAACACCTGAAGGCAGTTATCTTATCCCAACTAGGTATTCTCTTTCCAACTCTAAGCGTCCTCTTTTCCTTCAAATGAATCTCAGTATTTCAAGGACTTCTCATCCTAGTTGCCCTCCTCTATACTTGCTATAAATAAAAGTCTTCCCTAAAATATGGCACTCAGAACAAAACATCACTCTCCTAGTTCTTTGCTTCTTTTTCTATCATCCTTTTGTTCTTCAAAACACTTAGAACAGAGCCCTTTCCATAGTAGATTCACAATAAATATTTACCAATTAAATGAATTTATGATGAACAAACTGAAGGAAATTAATCTCTAGTGGCAGGATTCTATCTTATTTCAAATATTAGGATAAAATACATTGGGACTTGGCATTCTATCCTTAAATCATAGTATACAGATAGCCACTTACAGTCATTCAGTAACCAATATGCATGTATGATGTATATGTATATGTATGTTTATGATGTCCAAACCCTGGACCAAGCATTGAGGATATAAAGAGAAAAGCTGTACCTGATCTCAAGGAACTTGCATTCTAATGAGGAAAATGTGTAAATAAATAGGTGCATCAAAGATATATACATAATATATACAAGGTAAACCAAGAGGGGATTGTTTTCTCTTACTTATGAGATTGGGTTATCTC
Source organism: Bettongia penicillata ogilbyi (assembly GCA_023548195.1). Lineage (NCBI taxonomy): Eukaryota > Metazoa > Chordata > Mammalia > Diprotodontia > Potoroidae > Bettongia > Bettongia penicillata. The sequence continues at coordinate 5,604,224 of JAJHZJ010000121.1, read as the reverse complement.
TGGTCTTTGTAATATTTTTAACACTGTGGAAAGTTCTTTCTCAACTCCCATGACCTCTGTCTGCTACTTTCTAATCTGCCTGAAGCATCTATAGGACAGATACACTTTAGATTTCTCCATTTGTTGGGGACCAGTATGTTAGTGAAAGTGGAGTGCCTCAAATTTACCTAAGGAAAATTCAAAACTGTCCTGGGAAATATAAGAAGGGAGCACTCACTTTCAACTGAAGGTAATCACAAAATATGTTTAAATAGAGGATTGAAAAATGTTGGTCTATGCATTAGAAAGACTTCTATAAGCCAAGTTGTACAGGGAGAGAATTGAGTCAAGGGTGCTAATTAGAAAGCTATTTCAGTAGTTCAGACAAAGTAATGAGGGTCTAAACTTGAGCAGTATCAGTGGGGGTGGAAAGAAGGCAATAGATGCAAACTAGAAACAGCATGACAGTAACAGATTTGCTGTAGAAAAGGAAGGAAAAGAAACATCCACCCCTGCTCTGAGTCCCCAGATGACTATAAGGTCACAGAGGACTATTGCCTTTGTCCATTAAAATTCTTTCTAGGTAAATCTCAACTGGGTCTTCATTCTGTGCAGTCCTACAGCTACTTTGCCTTAAATGTTTCCTTGAGGGAGGAGGGTAAGTGATCTTCTCCCCTATGAGTTTCCACACTTCCTTCCAAGGAATTCCCTCTTCTGTAGTTATAAGATGAATTTTTCCAAAGGGTTGCCTAAGAAAAAGTCATTCTTTCATAGGAGAGTGCCTCTACCCAATCCACTGTTGTCATTTGCTCTAAAGTTACCTTTCAGTTGCTCTATATGTATATATATATGTATACATATGCATGCATGTATAAGTAGAAAATAGACATATATGTTTATGTTCACAAATTAGTATGCATATACATACTTATATATGTTTATTTTCAACCATATATATGTACATATATGCACACAGATGCCTATATGTATGTGTGTTGTCATCTCCATTAAAATTTGAACATCTTAATTTCAAGAACCGTTTTTGCTTTTCGTTGTATCCCCCAAACTAAGTATAGTGCCTGGCAAATAGCAAATGAATGAGGAATATTTGTTGTTTGGCCGACTTCTCATGCAGTCCATGTTGGGAACGAAATGGAGGAATTCTAGAAGGTGCATCTAGTAATAGAGGGGGTAGTATCTTCTGGTTGAAAGGAGGGGAAGAAAGAGCACAAAGATTTCCATCAGTGCAGAAAGATAAGAGGAGCTAGAGGGATAAAAAGGTTAAGATGGAGAGCTGACAAACAAATACACTGAGTTCCTGACAAAATGGAAGCATATGTCAGTTATGGCTAAGCAAATGACTAAGTACTTGGAAAGGATGTAGCAGGGAGGGGTAAGGATGAGAGAAGAGCTAGTAGTACCAAGGGAATCCAAGAATCTTAGGTATCCAGGGATTGTGTATCATGGGATTAGGGGAAAATGAAATGGAAATTTGCCACCCACTCCTGATTTTTTTTTAACTTTATGAGACACTGGTCCAGATATTTTCACTAACTACCTTCCCTCTCTCATTGTTTAATTCCCTGGACTCTCATTCCTCACTTCTAAAATAAAAATTCTGGATTTCTAGCTCTCTAAAAATGTTCTGTTTTTCAGAGAAATAAGATATAGCATTTTTCAAAGTTTGTCTTTCAAAAGTGCATTATTTATAAAAGTTTACTTAGGTAGATATATACAAAATTACCAGGAAAAAAAATAAATGAAAATCATTTGTCAAGAAGTCTTACAATAAGTACCATGTGTTTTATACTGCTTTGTACTCCTCTAGCATCTAACACAATCCTGTGCAAATGGCAGTTGTTAAATAAATACTTGTTGAATGAGTGATTGGCAACTCCATTGTCTGAGATCAAACTGAGTTTCCTGATTCCTTATCCAAGTTGCCCTTTCATTTTTTTGTGGGCTCTGACTCAACCATCTGTTCAAATTCTGTATGGCAATTAATCCACAGTGGGTCTTCTCTATGACATCCAAAGAACAAACCACAGGCCTTTTGTAATATCTTTGAAATGAAAATATTAGGATAAGTACAGATTGTGTATTAATATAAAACTATAATTCAATTCCACAAATATTTATTAAGAATTAAACTATTTAGATGGGCAAGTACTAGCACTGAATTTAAAACTATGGGACAAATTCTCCTCCAAAGGAACTTGCAAAGGGGCAAGGGCAAGTACAAAAATCAAGGGCAGCCTTGATGAAAATTTGGGAAGGGAATTGGCAGGCTTTCATACATAATCTGGAAGCAGGCTACATCTTTACAGTAACAAAATTGAATGAAATACAAAAAACATGTAGTGTTAATGTATGACTATTTTAAAAACAAAAACAACCTTTTATTCAGTAGGGAAAAAACCCCTGTGGCCTTATTTATCTCTTCCAACAACATATTTAAAGCAAAACTATTCAAGATCTCTTGAAAGATAAAACAGTAATAACCTCCTTTGATGACTGTGATTGTTAATATCCAATGAAGCAAAATGTGCTCACTCAGCCCTATAGATGGTAAGGTCTTTCAGATACTTCTGTTTGTGGCAGCATTGTGTTCATTTCATCCACCCTTAGAACACTACAGAGTATCCCTATAAGATCCATTATCACTCAAGATATTTTTTTTAAATAGTTTGGCCTATCTACATAGAAAAAAAACAAGTGAATGAAAAGGTCCTGTTGACCTGGCGATGGCATTCAGTTTGATGTGCAGCACACAGAGTTCATCTATCAATCAATATGGATATCTTGGGCAGATCCTGCAGAAGGAAAATAAATTGAACCTGGAATTTATTATAAAAAGAATGGCCTACGTTGTTTTTGGGAAATTTGTAGTTCTTGCTCTTAATGACTCCAAATTTCTCCGTGAAACAAAGGCCAAGTGTTTCAACGTGAATACTTTTGTAAGGGCTATTGTATAATTGTGTCATGGAATATCATAATAGGTGAAGATTCAAAGTTGAAGGTCACCCAAAATAGAGCAAAAAAGTCCATTCAGGATTATCTTATATCACATTTGGAGAGCTGTCTTTTGGTTCCACCTCTTAGGAAAGATGTTTCTGTTTGTTTGCTTGTTTTGAGGCAATCAGGATTAAGAGATTTGCCCAGAGAGTTGGAACTCTAATTCATTGTTGGTAGAGCTGGGAGCTAATCCAACCAATGTGAAGAGCAATTTGGAACTATGCCCAAAGGGCTGCAAAAATGTGCATACCTTTTGACCCAGCAATGTCTCTTCTAGGACTGTATCCTTAAGAAATCATAAACATGGGAAAGGGTCACATATGTACAAAGATATTTATAGCAGCTCTCTTCGTGGTGGTCAAGAACTGGAAATCAAAGGAGATGCCCATCAACTGGGGAATGACTGAACAAATTGTGGTATATGAATGTAATGGAATACTATTGTGCTATAAGAAATGATGAACAGGAAGACTTAAGAGAGGCCTGGAAAGACTTATATGATCTGATGCTGAGTGAAAGGAGCAGAACTAGGAGATCATTTAAAACAGTAACAACCACAGTGTGTGAGGAATTTTTCTGGTAGACTTAGCTCTTCAGAAAAATGCAAGGACTTAAAACATTCCCAATGGACTCGAGGCAAAATGCCATACACATCCAGAGAAAGAACTATGAAATTGAATCATGGAATGAAGCAAAACATTTCCTCTTGTGTTATTGTGTTTTGTTTGGGTTTTTCTCGTGATTTCTCCCATTCATTTTAATTCTTCCATGCAACATGACTAAGGTAAAAATGTGCTTAATAAGAATGTTTGTGTAGAATCCATATAAGATTACATGCCATCTTGGGGAGGAAGGGATTAGGGATAGAGAGGGTCATAATCTAAGACTTATTGAAGAGATTGTACAAAATTGAAAACAAATGAATTAAAAAAAAAGACTTGCCCAGTCTCCCAGTAGTAAGTATCTGAGGCTGAATCTGAACTCAGGTGTTCCTGACTCTAGGACCAGCACTGTATCCACTCTACCACCAGGCTGCTCCTTAGCTATTTCTAAATTAGATCATGTCCACAATTCAGCAATGGGAGACCATTCATAATAGATGAGTGATAGAGAAACTGTCAAAGTTTAATTTAGAAATGATAAAACTATGTCAATGACATGCTATCAATATTCACAAGAAAAATATGCCTTTTTATTTTAGAAATGAGAAATGAGAGTCAAGATAGGCAAGCAAAGAGAGAGGGTAGGTACTGAAAGAATCACAAATAGAATTATAGCATTTCTTAGTCTAGTGGTTTTTATACGACAACAAATTGTGTCTCCTAAAGTAATAAATCAAAACCAAAATCTGGGGTGGCTACCAAATTTCCACCTCATCTTCCCCTAATCCCACAATGCAGAATTCCCAGATGCCTAGGATACCTGGATTCCCCTGACACCCTCCACTCTCTCTTCTCTCATTCTTGCCCATCCTTGCCACATTTTATTTCTAAATTAAATCATGTCCGCAATTCAGCAACCAGAGATCATTTCATAAGAGACTAGTGATAGAGAAATTGGAAAATATTGATTTAGAGATAAGGAAACTACTGACATGTTATCAGTATTCATAAGTATTTGGTGGTTGTCAAATATTCTGCTTCTGCCCTAGCAGAAATATCTAGTCACTGTGCATGAAAATGGAAGAGAAGCACATTCTCGATACGTTCAATATGGGGGGATGAGGGGGATAAGGGAGACAACTCCCAATAATTGGAGCTATCTAAAGGTAGAATGGGATGCCTTAGAGGTAATGTGTTCCCTCTGACTAAAGTTCTTCAAGTAGAAGCTTAATGGCTACTTCTCAAGAATGATACTGTCAAGATATTAGGAGGCATCCCGTTTTCCAGAACTAAGGCCCAGCAAGTAAGCTGTGCCCTGAACTTGGCGTAACAACAATCCCTTGCCCTCACCCACTGGATGATCTCAGCCACAGCAAAACCCCACAATTGAAATTTTAGATTTTCATATTATGTGCATTGGTTACACTATTTAGATTTATTGGAACTGCCCTGTTTCCCCGGAGATCCTAGTGTGAGAGCTGGGGCTACAGCAGACATACTGCAGCGGAAGAAAGTGATTAGTCAGCTCTCCCAACAGTGAGAAGGACTTTGCTCCCAAGCCTGTTTTCTCACTCTGTAATTAAACTGTTATGTGATTCCTGACTCACCTGCCTCTGGCCTGCTCTGTTCAGTGCCAGCCACATACAGGTGAGAGACCAGTCCAGTCTGGACTAAATTTAAAATTCTTTTATCACTCCAAAAAAATTCTTATTAAGATTTAGATATGACTTAATGACCTCCAGTTCCCTCTCACTAAGCTTCTGTGATTCTGAAGGCTAGGATCCTCATTAGAAGGATATTAAAATGCTCTTGGCAGGAAAAGTCAAACAACTGTGCTAAGGTAATTAAGTCAGATGAAAGAGGAAGGACTTGTAAGCATTTAAAATTGCTTATTGATTGATAGAAGCAGAGAAAGCAAGCAGATTCAATGACTGGCTGTGTGATCTGAGGAGGAAAAGGAATTTAGAAATTTTCATTCCAATTGACCCTTTTGACCTCAGTCTTTCTGTATGCAAATATCACTTTCAATAAAGGATTCTTAATTCTGTGTGTGTGTGTTTGTGTGTGTGTGTGTGTGTGTGTGTTCATAGGCACTGGCATGCACAGGATGGATCCCATTGGCAATCTGGTGAAGTCTATGGACCTCTTATGAGAATGTTTTAAATGTCCAAGACAAAATGCATGTTATTTCAAAGGAAACTAATTATATTGAAATACAGTAATTAAAATTAAAAAAAAAATCATGGCTCCCAGGTTAAGTTCCGCTACTTTAAATAATTAGGAATTGAATTAAAACTAATTGGGTAAATAATGAGCTATGCTGGAACTTACAAAAGAAACTCTAAATAAATAAGTGTTGCATGCTGATTAATTGATCAGGCACTAAACATATAGTATTAAATCTTCAAAAGAATCTAAAGGGCACCAGCAACCTCAGATTAAAAAAAAATTTCCATAAGCTCTGCTTTTCTATTTTAAAAAAATCATTTTTTCCTATACATCTTTTAATCTCATTTCACAACATTTAAAGTAGAACTATATCCTGGACAAAGGAATCTGCACAATTAACTTTATTTACCTAGTTTTAGAGGAATCTTTACAAGACCTGTCTACAGAGATCTTATTTAATGTCATAGCATCTACTTAAATGATGCCAAGCAACTATTCTTAAAATGCATGCAAGTTAGTTTTGCACAATAAAAGGAAATTACTTGGGAACCCTGCATTACTTTACTTAGCTGCAGTTGTAGAGATTTTACATTTTTTAAAAAGGTAGAACAAGTTACACTTTAAAATACATAGATTATTCTCATGTCTAGGAATTGCCCAGTCATCTGATCATTATTGGTGAGGCTTAGTACAAAGTTAAGTATATTCAATTGTGAGTACAGGACATACAAAATAGAATCAAGGAGCCAAGATATGGATGATATTTTGGATCTAAAACCCATGGAGGAGAAACCAAATAGATGAATTTTCTAAGTCTTAGAGCTATGTCAAGAATTCTTTGCTGAATTCTTTGCACATCAATCATCACCACACACGTGACATTGACATATCATATGTTGCAGTATGCATTTAAAGACATGGTATGTAGAGTTAAAGGGAAAAAAAAGAATGTTTTATAGCGTATCTGCATAGCAATTTCAGTAAAACAATATGTGACCTCAGATGAACTATTTAATCTTTCTAACCTCCCTTATATTCCATCTACTTTGTGTTCAACTTGTATGTGTCAATTTACATACTTACTGTATTCTCCATTAGGATGTAAGCTCTCTGTGAGCAGGAACTGTACCTATTTTTTCTTTGCATCCTCAGCCAATGTCTGGTGCATAGCAAGCTCTGTGTGTGTGTGTGTGTGTGTGCACACGCGTGCGTGCGTGTGCATATATACTGCCTGATTGTTGACTGATTTCCTCAAACAAAAAGAGCTGATTTACATTTCCTTTTGACATTAGCATTCTTTCATTTTATATTTACAATCAGGCTTCACTAATTTCTTGAATGCAACAGACAACAAAGGTGGTGGAAAGGGGTGCCAAGGGAGATTATGGAGTCTATTTCCATTAAAATTAAATGGTGGAATCCCCAATCATCCATTTTGCATAGATTTTGTTAAACAGTGTAGACTCTCCAACCAAAATCCCAAGCAAAAATATTGTTTACATAAAATCAAGGGCAATTATTTTTTCAAAAGTAAATCCCCTTTTTTTTCCTGTGAAAAACATTGTGGTACCCTCCATTTTCAAGAGCCAGAATGTAAGAGTTTTCCCTATCTAAAAGATTTCAGGAAGGCCTATATTTAGGCAAGGAATGAAAATGTTCTTTATAATATGTTGGTCTAGTATTCATTGATTTTTTTTAAGATGGCTTTTAAATATGAGTTATACCAAGATAATTGAAAAGAGGTTAAATCGTTGCCCTCCCCTCCCCTCGTTCCATGTGTCTGTGTGTTTCTCCCTATGTCAGGTGTCATATGTCTGTAGGAATATCTCTGTCCTCTCTGCACATACATTTGTAGCTCTTTCTAGGTATGTCTCCAAATGTCTTTTTTTAGGGGGTTAAGGATGAAAAGAGAAGACATACTACAAAAATGTTGTTTTGGAATCAGAGGCTAACTAATTTGACTCCTAGGCTTAGAATTGTGTGACTTTGGACAAATCCTATGTTCTCCACGACTCAACTGATTTGTATGTAACGGTGAGTATTAAACAATCACTATGACAATGAAAACAGTGACAATTAATGCTACTACAACTCCTACTATTACTAGCTGGCACTTAATTATGCACCACGCACTAGACTAAGCCCTTCTCAGTTGATGCTCAAAACAACTCTGAGAAGATGTTATTTTAATTACATAAAGACCCTGTGAGCAAAACTTGACTGCTTACCTATCTGTGAGGGAGGTAGTACAAGAATACCACAATTCTGCAGTTGAGGAAACGGAAGCAGAGTTTAAGAGATTTGCCATGGCCATACAGCTATAGTGCATGAGATCACATTTGAACTCAGGTTTTCCTGACTCCAAATCAGGCACTCTATGCACTTAGTTAGCCACCTAGATATCTACTATTAGATAAGCACTAATCTAAAATATTAGGAACTTACACTTTGTATACAAAACGACTCTCTGCAACTTCACTACATATAAGATCTTTGGAAAGTCATTTCACTTCCTGAAGGCTCAGTTTCCTCAATTGCGAAACTGAGGTATTAATATCTTTACTGCCTACCTCACAAAGTAGATAAGCTTTTGCTCACAGGGTTGTTGTGAACAACATTTTTCCCCCTAATTTTTAAAGACTAATGGAAACTGATGCTACATCTTCTTCCCTTTGTTTATACCTGGGTCTTTGCCCACCCCCCTTTCCTTTTATTTCCTCAGTACAACAAAACATGCAATTAAAGTAGTTATAATATAGTTTGTTTCATTTATTTAATAGATTTCAGCATTTCTTTTTCTTCTGTGAAAATTGGGCAATTTCTGTTTCTCTAAAACTATACATAAAAGTTCATCCTTGAAATAAGGTGTACATTATTTATGTGAAGCTGAATTGATTTTTCTATGTGTCACAATCCTTTAAGAGAAAAGAGATTCTTTAGCACTGATTTTAATGTTGATCTGTTTAGAAGCACTAGTATAAGATAGATAATTTCTTGCGGTAGTATCCTGCTCCATAATTCGTAACCAACTTGCATATTTTAAAATGCTATAACCTGTAATTATGTAAATGGAATATGGTCATTCTAATGCTGTCCAGTCGGAGAAAGCATGTAATATACGAACTCAGGCAAAGTATAGTCTGGCCATAACAGGTAGGGTTGCTTAGCTACCCATGAAAGACTGGAAATGAAAGAATTATGGGAGATCACGAAAGTGGGTAAGGCCCGAGGAAACATTCGTTCCATTGCCAATCACTGGAAAAACATCTGCAATGACAAAATATTCCAGCTTGCACCACAAGAAGAATGTTGAGGGATGAGTCTTGGATTTAAGAAAAAGCTGTGGGCCGGAAGAGACAGAAAATAATTTAGGAGCAGTAAGAAAATTCATCATAGGAAAGAGAGGGTAGTGAAAAATCGTAAGCTTTCCTCATCTTCTGCCGCAGGGCCAGCTAGCATCTGAGCAGCCGCTGATCACAGGAGTTGATGTCAGGGGTAAGCAATACAACTTTGAACCCACCAAGAGCCAAGTTTGATTATCTACTTATGCTTTAAAAATAGTAAAAAAAAAATTACAAGTCAGTTTTGACCATGCCCTAAAATAGTCTTCACATAGGTTTTTGGTCATCTGACTTTAATTGACAAGGCAAAAACTAGTCAAGCTTTAACCATCTGGAGTGCAACATTCAAAAGAGTAGAGGCTATTTGACCAACATGTCCATCTATAGACGATTATTCCTTCACTGGTTAACACTCGTGGACGTCTATTTTCCAAGCCAATCTGAGAATGGGAGCCTCATCATCACTGGGATAGCTCTTGGCACTTCACTGCATTAGCCATCCATCAGACACAATGATTGAACCTACAGCATTCATTTGGTAAAACAAGAAAAGTAATTGCAAGAGCTGCAATGGTGTCACAGGAAAAAATGTTTTCCGATTTGAAGAATAAACATACTGCCTTTGCCTCTGCATTTATCTATCAGCAGGGGACCATTATCCTGTGACAGCATTCTGTTCCAGGAGCGTTATCTCTGAATAATTACCTACCTCTTCCCACGACATACAGCTCACCAGTAGACTCTTTTTTAATTGGGGATATGACAGGATTCGTAGACTGCATTGTCTTGCCACAAAAAAAACCTTTTCTCTCCCAAGGAAATGAGGGTCAAATGTTAGCTACATGGTGAACTGTTCTATATTTCAGTTCTTTTGTAATCTGCTGCAGAACTAGGGCTTCCCTCACCTTTCTGAACCACTTATCATCAAAGGGAATCTGTGGGTGGTTCCAGCTGGCTGCCTCAGCAAATCTGGCTCTAATCACCAGAAAGAGAATTGAGAGGAAAATCCTGGAGGTTTGGCTTTCATGCCTGACACTCAATAAGGTTCCAGTCTTCCTAAATATGAAAAGGTGAAAAGCTGACAGTGGAGAGGGACTAAGAGAAAAGACAGGCAGAATTTCCAGGTCTCTACTTCATGCCATATCTGATTTTCTTTTGATCCCTATCCATGAATATGCATACGTATTTCTTTTCTTTTTTTCTTCTATTTATTTTAATATTACAATTATCTTATTTGTTTTCAGTGTTCTACAATCACTTCCATATATCTATTTTTCCCCTCCCTCCTCACTCCTTCCCTGAGATGGGATACAATTTTATATAGGTTCTACACATACATTCCTATTAAATATGAGCATAGGGATTTCTGACCTTGTAAAATAACCTTATTTCTTTGTATCTCCTGCTTCACCTCATTGGTTACTCCCTGCCTCTTTCTGGTAATTCAATGCCATCATTTAATCTCCACCCATAGGGGGAGGGTCTCTCAAGGGGAAAAACAAAACAAAACAAAACAAAAAAACCTTTGATGTGAGCAATTAAAAGTTCAGAATAGGAATTTTAAAAGAGAAAAATCTGCCTGCAAAAATATGAAGTAGAATGGTCTAATACCAGATACCTGACCCTTGGCAAATCATTTAACCCCCAAACCCCCAGATATCTCTTTAAAGACTACAAATTACAAAATTCTACCAAACTCTATTGGTAGAAGGACTTTCCCCACAAGCAGTTCCCTAGAACAATGAAATTAAAGGTCTAGGCAGAAAAAAAATTCTCAAAATTTAAATGGTTACAAGTCAAAATGGCAGAGCGAAAGACATCAATTTTTTTCTTGCACTTGAACAGAAATTTATTTTATTTTTAATTTATGGAATAAAACAAGCATTTCTATAACATAATACAATAAAAAAAATGACTGCACATGAAGTTGCAAATCTATCATATACAACTTGTTATTCCTTTTAAAAGTACAACAAAATTATCATAATGTATTTTTCCCATTTTTCTTCCTCTCCCCCCCACTATAGAGATGGCTACCATTAGACACAACAGGTATATATGTATATGTACATATACACATGTGCATTACATATGTAAAATTATTCTATACATACTTCTATTTATCAGATATTTCTCTGGATGCCAATAATATTTTTCTTCATATCATTTTCCCCGTTAAACCAACATACTCCACAATAACCTAGAAAATACGCCAGGGTGAATTCTGATCCAGAAAACCTAGAAAGAGTCACATTGTTGTCACTTTTCCAGTCCAAAGCAGCTTAAGCAGGCAGAAGTCTATGGATGTGAAGGCAGGGGATAGCCAGAAGGACAGTGGCAGGGATAGAGAACATTCTAGCTAAGATTGAATCCCAGGGCTTTCCAGTCCTTTTCTATGAGAGCGCCCCTTTTCTAGGAGGAGGAATGAGTTCCAACTGACAGCTCTGTCAACTTTAATCTAGTTCAAGATTGGACTTCCATGGCAGAAGAATAGTTGTAATATTATGAGAGGTCTTAGCTATGAAAAAAAGCAAGGAAGACATTTCAAAATCTTAGCTATATGGCTAAAGCCAGTAACAGAGCGGTACTCCATTTCATATTTAACCCTATGCAGAAGTTTTCAGGGGAGTACAAACGTCAGAAAATGAAGATCAAAATGTAGTCAAGCAGTTTAGTCATTCTAAATCTGTAAAAATTTTCAGTAAGCTAACTGTGAACGAGTCTAGCAGCAATCTACCAAGATTCAACCACACACAAGCCAACAGACCCAAACCTGGGTCAGGAACTTGCAGAGTTCATATCAGGAGGGCAGGGAATAAATCTCTGCCCAGATCACATCACCTTGGAAGCACTGGAAACCTGCTGGCTCCCAGATGTTGCTGTGAAAACAGTAGGAGGACATATAAAAACAGACATTCAGGTTGGACATCTTCCCCAAAGGTGAGCAGAGTCCAACACTAAAATAAAATCCAAAGCCAAGAAGTAGGCTGGAAGAATGAAGAAACAAAAAGAACCCAACCCCAAGGAGCTGCTATGGTGACAGGAAAGTTTCAAAACACAAAAACAGAAGAAGAGAATAACTGAAAACATCTACAAGCAAGGCTTCAAAGAAAAATTCAGATTGGACACAAGCCTAATAAGAGCCCTTGGAATAATTAAATAAAGAGAAAAAAAGAAAAATATATTGAAAGCAAATAAAGAACGGTAAAGAAAAATGCAAAAAGAAATCATAGCTTTGCAAGAAAGTTATGAAAAGAGATTAACAGTATTATTGAAAAGGTAGTTCTTAAGCAAACAACTTTTTTAAAAAATTGGAATTATCCTAACTGATGTCATTGACTCAGTGAGATATAAGGAAAAATTAAGCAACAAAATAGCATAGTAATCATAATTCAAGAAATTATAAAAGAAAACTGTCTAGATTTTGTAGAACCTAAGGGCAAAGTAGAAACTAAAAAGTCCACGGGTCACCCCATGACAGACACAACTTAAATGAAAATTTCAAAAAATACTAAAGCAAAAGTCCAGAATTACCAGGTCAAGAAGAAAATACTGCAAGTAGGAAGAAAGAAAAAATCCAAGTATTATAGAACCACAGTAAGGATCACACACCATTTAGCACCTATCCCTATAAAGAAACAAAGGGCTTGAAATATGATTTAAAAAACACCAGAGCTGAATACAAAATGTGATACACAAACATATGTCTCAAGAAAAGCATAAAAAGTGTTTTGTTTTTTTTTTTAAAGAAGAGAATAAATCGCACAGACTTAAAGTTCAATGGCATATATTCTTACATAGGGAAAGAATACATGTAACTGATCAGAACTTTATCATCACTGGGGCTCTCAGAGGGAATGTAATTAGATAGAAGATGTCATATGAAGCTATTATGTTGGGTTAATCTCAAATTAATAATATAAGGGTGAGTTAGAGCAGTACTTCTTAAACTTTTTCCACTCAGAACCCCTTTTCACATTTTGGCAGTGTTCTTTGGTATTTCATGGCCTGAGGGCATGCACCATGCAAAGTGTGCATGCTTTATGTCCAGAACCAAGAGTGCAATGAAGTTGCATGATGCATCATGGGAAAGTGTTGTCAGAAACACCTTGGATTCATCAGGCATTTAATTTCTAATTATTTGTTGGTCATCGTGTGCTCAGAAACTTTTTACTATTGCCAATTTTTTGAAGACTTGATATGTGGTTGAGGTCCACAGTCTAAGAAGCATAGAGTTAGAGGAATGCACTGGGAGAAGGAATAAGGGACAGGAAAATTGCAAAAAAAATGACTTCAAATAATTGGGGTTGCAAGGAAAAGTTTGCACAGTGGAGGGGGCTGTAAAGGGTAGTGAGCAATGCTTGTCCCTCACTTTCATATTAACCAGTTAAAGGAGAAAAGAATAAATATACACACATAAAAGAATAAATATACACAGAAAGTCTTCTTATCCAAAAGGGAAAGAAGGAAAAGAATTAAGAGAAATGGGAGTGAGGGAGAATAAAAGTGAGTAAAAATTAAGGAAGGCAGCACTCAGTAGCAAAACAGACTGTAGAGGAGAAAACTGTATAAAAAAGAGAAATATGAGGATGGAGGGAAATACACAGAAGCCATAACTATGAATGGCAATGGGAGGAATGCACCCATATAAACATAAGAGGTTAATAGAATGGATTAGAAATTTGACTCCAACACTATGCTGTTTACAAGAAACACCCTAGGAAAAGAAAGGAAAACAAAGTAAAAAAAAATAAGAGGCTGAAGAGGAATCTATTATGCTTCAACTGAAGTTAGAAAGAGAAAAAGAGAGGAAGAAATAGAGACAGAGAGAGAAACAGGAAGAGAGAGATAGAGAGAAAGAGGCAGAGAAAGAGAGAAAAAGAAAAAGAGAAAGGATGGAGGGAGAGAGGGATGGGAGAAAAGAGAAAGACAGAGGCAAAAGAATAACACATATAGTATTTTACCAGGTAATTAAATCAAATTCAGGTAACACTGAGAAGTAAGTGAGGAATCATATAAGATTTCTGTGAGAATTGACATTCAAAGGCAGGAACTTTTTGTTCACTCTTTAGTTTCCTTTTTATACAGTGTCCTGTATAATTGTCATTTTGCAGCAGAATGCCCAATACAAGTCATAAGAACAGAGGATCTGTGATTTCATTAACAGAGAGACCTCCTGGGTAAGGAAACTCTCTCGACTAAAGGTCAGTTAGTAAAGATGAAGACTATAAGCTGTAGAGAACTAACCAATGAGAGATTAAATGACTTGGTTAGAGTCACAAAGCCAGCATATAACAAAAGTGTAACTTGAACCCAGGTTTTTATGGCTTTGAGGTCAACTCTCTATCCACTAAACTATGTTGCCAAATATCTGGCTTTTCTAAACCAGATGTTTAGTGTGTAAGTACAAAAGGAAAATATAATTTTAAAAAATTAAACACAAATTTAATGTTCTATGGGTAAGTATTTAAATAATAGTAATATCTAGAACTTACATGGTACTTTTTAATTTGCAAAACTCTTTAATATTCATGATCTCATCCTTAACAAAAACCCTGTGCTAGTGTTATATCTATTTTGTGCATGAGTGAAAGGAGACAGAGAAGATTTGAGTGACCTGTTCAGAGTCACACAAGTAGTAAGTATCTGAGGCAAGGTTCAAAGGCTTCCTGACTTCAAATCCAAGACTTTTATTTAATGTATCATCAAACTAAGTTGAACATCCTCCTTGAGAAACTGTCATTATTTTTCCCAAACCAATAAAATCAATATACTGAGTTACTGAGGGCTGTTGGACCACAATCAATGAGTTCTTTTTTTTTCTGAGATTTTTTCAACTTCTCTGAAAACTTGATGTAGATTAAATAAAAACCCAATAAGAATTTGATAATAGCCCCAAATGCTAAGCGTGGCTGAGTATTCCAAATCATCTATAGTAACTGTTTTCATTTTTAATTAAAATGCATGTAATTATTTTCTTTAATTCACTACATAGGACAAGTCCCAAAGCTACACTGATGCCTTTAAAAACATTGGCTATAGGACACATAGAGAATGTTTCACAACCTTTGTATTTTGCAGTCTTCCACCTGTATTTCACAATCATCTAATTGGGCCAGTGATCAGCTGTTCAATGTGTTTTTAAGCCTGGCTCAACTATGTATGGTCCAAACCATATAGGCCCCAAAAGGAGTGTGAGCATTGATAAAGCACTTAAATGTTTGCAAAAGGCTTAACAAATTTTATTTTATCCTCAAAAAATCCCTGGGAGGTAGATGCTATTATTACCTTATTTTAGAGATGTAAAAATTGAGGCAGACAGAAGTTAAGTGATTAAGATACAAAAAAAGTATTATTTAATAGAATAACTGGTAACTTGGAAAAGGGTCTTTAGTAGAATGCTATAGGATAAGTGAGTGCCTGAAAGGGCCTTGGCCTAAAGGGTCCAAGGTCTCCCAGTACATCCTGGGTCATCTCCAGTCATCCTGATGAACATCTGGTCACTGGCTCCAGATGACTCTGGAGGAGAAAGTGAGACTGGTGACCTTGCACAGCCCTCCCTCACTCAAAACAAGGTCAAGTGCAAGTCATGTCATCATTTCTCCGATGGCATGGTCTTCTTCAGCAACAAAGGACGAACATGAGAGCAGCAGTGCTCTGCAGAGGGTACTCTAGTGTTCAGCATTTTTGAGAGAGATGTATGTATCATGACTGTCAAATCTGCAGTTGGTATGAAGCTAGGAAAAGGAGACAAGATTGAGATCTACAAACATCCCCACAAGCTGGAATGAAAAAATTTGAAAGCACAAATTAAGGTCTTACACTGGAATTCAAAATATCCACTACTCAACTAAGAAATGAGTTAGATATGAAAGGCAAAAAACATAAAACTTGAGGTTTTTATTCCTAGACTGCAAAAGCAAAATCATCACAGAGTGTGATGTGGTAGCCCTCTTACTTCCCCCTCCAAAAACACCAACATGATCTTTGGATATATTATGAGAAATATAGTACACACCATGAGGCAAGCAATTCACTTTCTATAGTTTATCCTGACCAGATTACATCTGGAGTATTATAATATGGCATAGAGCAAAAGGCACTAGATTGGGACTCAAGAGATTTGGACTCAATTCTTATTCTGCCACTTAGACTCTTGTGATCTTTAATATAAACACTTTACTTCCCAATCTTGAAAATGATCAGATCGGACTAGATTTTCTGAAAGGTTCCTCCCAGTACTAAAACACTATGATTTACAATCACAATAGAAGGAAAATGCCTTCAGGGAATTTTTGGGAGGAATATATGTATATATAAAGAGAGAGGAAGGAAGGGAAGGGGAGAGAGACAGAGACAGAGACACAGAGAAGATAGTAATATATCTCAGAGCCTAACAATTTCTTGGTAGGAGAAAGCTTTCAATAAATGTTGAATTCAATTCAATACGTCAGCTGAATTTCTTAGTAGAGGAAGCAAATCATGGATTCATGAAGTGATTTGAAAACAAAAATTCAAGTGCAAAGGACTGTGATTGAAATTGTGTATATAATTGTTGGGAAACAGTGAAAAAAGAAGTTAGAGTAGTTGTCAATCAAGAGAGTCTTCTTAGAGATGAACTTAGAGCCAGGTCAAAGATAACCTAAGCATATAGAACAAGACTGATATATTTTAAGTAGAGGAAATGACACATGCTTTATACAGTGACATATTCAGGGACACATTCTAGAAGACAAAATAAGCAAACTGTAGGAAGGGGATACTAAACAGATGAATTTGGTTTCAATAG
Organism: Bettongia penicillata ogilbyi; assembly: GCA_023548195.1. Classification (NCBI taxonomy): domain Eukaryota; kingdom Metazoa; phylum Chordata; class Mammalia; order Diprotodontia; family Potoroidae; genus Bettongia; species Bettongia penicillata. The sequence continues at coordinate 5,587,329 of JAJHZJ010000121.1, read as the reverse complement.
ACTAAAGAAATAAATATAAATTAGGTTTGTGAGATACAGAAGACCACAAAGCAGTCTTTTAGTTTAGTACCCTGAAAATATTAATTTCTCTCCCCAAGTGTTCAATTTACCACCTGGAAATCTCTAAGTACCAAGGAGAATCTCCCTTAATAAAAAAATAATTTCCCATTAGTCATGGCGCAGTGGCCTGCCAAATGATTGAAAGATACGTTGCATTTCCGGCTAAAGGAAATTTATAGCTCATGCATAGCAAAATTACAGACAGGAATTGACTGTCACATGAATTCAGTGCTAAAGAGTTTTATAAGTACTAAGTGGCACAGTAAACATAGTGACAGGCCTAGAGTCAGGAAGACTGATCTTCCTGAGTTCAAATCTGAACTCAGGCACTTACTAGCCGTGTGAAGCTGGGCAAGTCATTTACCCTCTGTTTGCCTCAGTTCTTATCCATCAAATGAGCTTGAGAAAGAAATGGCAAACCACTCCAGCATCTTTGCTGAGAAAACCCCAAACGGAGTCACAAACAGTCAGACAGAACTGAAATAACTGAACAATTCCTTTCACTTCAAGATGCATTTACAAGGTTCATTCAGTTTAAGATGCCCTTACTACGTGCTAGTAGTGCAAATATTAAAATTGAAATAGTACCTCCCCTTCGGGAAATTACATTTGGTTAGAAAGATACAACTTGTAAAGAGCTAAGTCAATCAAAAATTTAAAAAAGTAAATACAAAGTAATTTCAGAAAGAGAAAGACACCAAAAATTGGGGAAATTGGTAATAGAATCTAGTATATTTTTTTTCTAATAGGGGACATCATTTAGTAGGGGGCATCTAGAAGGAGCCGGCATTTGAGATGAAACTCAAATGGAATCATGGGTTCCAAGAGGTAGTGGTGATGAGGGAGGGCGTTCTAAAAATAGGTGAGACGTTATACAAAGGCACATAGAGGAAGATTGAATGTCACTTATGGGAGGTGATAATTAGGTTAAATTGATTGGAGCACAGTGGGCATGAGGGATAGTAATGTGAAAAAGGTCTGGAATGAGACTGGAAATGACCTACAGAAAAGTTTACATTTTATCCTAGGGAAAACAGGGAGCCACTGAAACTTCTTGACATACAATGTCAAACCTACACGTCAGGGATATCGATTTGGTAGCTGGGTGGAGAACAGAGGGAAGAGGAGACACTGGAATAAAGGGGGCACCTAGGAGACTCAAATAGTAGTCCTAGTCAGAGGGGCCTGAACAAGAGTGGTATCTGTGAAAACAGAGAGAAGGTGACACATGGTAGGAGTCTAAGTAATAGTCTAGAATACTGGCAGGGCTGACAACTAAAAACATAATACAATTTTTTTAACAAAAAGAATTAAAAAAAATATTATCCAAAATCAAGTCCACCATTCCTTTTACCCTATGGTTGGTACATTGATACATCCCTTGCCCCTTCTCCCCCATCCCCTACATCTCCTTTCCTGGAGCCTAACAATGCATCACACAGAATCTCACATACCTATGGTGCTTCTGGGGGATTTCACTGTCTGACTTGAGTTTTCAGGATAATCTGCAGACTTTTTATTTCCCCTGTCTCCCTTCAAAGCTTTAATTTTTCTGCCAACACTACTATTCCCCTTTGACCAAGATAAAAGTCCACCATTCCCCCAAAGGCACCTCTAAAATGGAAGATCCTTCTTTTTTCTATTCTCTTCCTATCAATGCATTAAGACTCTGAAATTCTTCTGTCTAGCACATCCTGTAGAGAGATAGCCAGGGATATTTTCCAAAGCTACTGTAAAGACCCTAGAGTATAGGAATTCATCTGAATGAATATACAGATCTGATCCAGAGCTTATGATAGGTCTAAGGGTGGATAAATTTTCTTATCCCTTTTTAAGTGAAAAAAAAAAAGGCAAGCTCTGTCTGAATTTTTATGACCACAGATCTGCCTTTGAAGGAATAGAGAACTTGGGCAAGATTATATTGGAGTATGAACTATGAGGATTTGAAGCCTGTGTTTAAAATTTCCATCACCAAATGTTTTTACAAAGTCAGCAAGAACATTGCCAGGTGAGATTGGAGATTCGAGACAAGAAAATGTTTCTTGAAGTCTATCTTAAAGTAAATAATGATCACCGAGAAAAATGTGCATTTTTGTGCCAATGTCTTACTCAATGAATCTAGGGAAAAAAACGCACTTATATGTGTGTATCTACAGTTATACACAAATACGTGTGTATATGTATGCATGCATGTATGCATGCATTATACATATATGAGTACCTGTATATGAGTGCATATACAATTATTTCTATTCACATACATGGTTATATATGAGGATATAAAGTTGTACTGCACAAACTACAACATCAATGAAGAATCCAAAGGGGAATTTGATAGACCAGTGAGACTCTGTTACATAGAAGAACAAAAACCAACTCCCACAAAATAATCAAAAATAAATGTTGCAAAATGACAAGGAATAAGAATGACCTCAAAGATCTCCTCCTCCACTTTGCCAAGGTAGTAGGTTAAGAAATGGAGTAAAGTGCATATATTTTAAGACTTTTTTCCTCATATTGATTGGTTTTGATGACTTTTTTTCTCTTCTTTCTCTTTTTCTCTGATAAAAGTCTTCATTATTTGAAATGGTTCTCATGGAAAAGGGAGTGGAGGGATACTGGGGTTAATATGGGTAATTTAAAAACAAAAGAAAATAATACAACCTATTTTAAAATTACATAATTACAGAAAATTTGTCAACTCAGTTATCTAGATATCTGAATTATGGGTAGGAACAAAATCTGTTTTGTTTTTAAAGAGTGTATGGTTGTAGTTTGACTGTCATAACTCTTTAAATATTACTGGCAGCAGTAAGTCATCTCATACTATCTACTTTGGGCAAAATCCTCTATGTGGTACTTTTCAATCTAAACCTAAACAATCTTATGGGAAAGATATCTTATTTTTTAGTTCAAGTGGTAACTGCTGTCAAAACAGTCCCACCACAGCACAGAAATTATAGAGGTAAAAAAATAGGTTTTGCAAGGCACAGGTTCAGGGAGTAGAAAAATAATCGTGAACTCTGATGGGAGTTTCTGAAAAGCTTTATAAAAAAAAAATACGTCAGAGACACAGAGAAATAAATTCCCCTAATCTTGAATATTTATTTAGGCTAAAAAAGTATTTTTTTAAATAATAGACTCATAATCCCATGCTTCTTTCAACATTATAAATGTTGAACAAAGCTAGTTAAGCACAACTCTGAAGGCACTATTTCTTTGACCACTAAAGATGCTTTTAAATGTTGGAAGGGGGAGGGAATGTATTTTCCCAAATTGTCTGCAAAGCCTGGGAAGATAAAAATATACAAGATGTAAATAATTTGGTTCTTCATATTCTTCAGTATTACTGCATAAAATACTATCTGGCATACAGTCCAGGATAAAGAATCTTCATTGGTTGATGGGGCAAATAAAATTTGGGTTAGAAAACTTTGCTTTATTCTATTGATAGGAGACAATGATAGGATAAGATTCTACCATTTGTTACACAACTCACATCTTTATTCTTTTAAATATATAATTCATTTATCTTGCAATTCTTAACATTCACTTCCAGAAGAATTTCAATTCAAAATTTTCTTCCCATCTCTCCCCACCCCCACCCCAGGATAGAATGCACATCATCCACCCCTTCCTCCAGTCTATTACTCACCCTTTTTCCATTGTCCTTCCCCTCTATTTTCCTGTAGGGAAAAATAGATTTCTATACTCTACTGCCTGTATAGCTTAATTTCCAGTTGCATGCTAAAACAATTTTAACATTCATTACCAAAGCTTTGAGTTCCACACCTACTGAGAAAAGAAGTAATCCAATATAGGTCATACATGTGTAACAATGCAAAGCACTTCCATAATAGCTGTGTAGTAAAAGACTAACCACATTTCTCTCTGTCCTATCCTGCCCTTCCTTTATTCCATTCTCTCCCTGGACCTGTCCTCCCACAGTAGTGTTTGCTTCTGATCATCCCTACCCCCAATTTGCTTTCCCTTCTATTATCCTCCCTCTCCTATCCCCTTCCCCCTTGCCTTCCTGCAGGGTAAAATAGATTTCCATATCCAATTGAGTGTGAGTTATTCCTTCCTTAAGTCAAATCTCATGAGAGTAAGGCTCAATTATTTGCTTTCATCTTCCCCCTCTTTCTCTCCATTGTAAAAGCTCTTTCTTCCCTCTCTTATGTGAGATGATTTGCTATATTCTACATTTCACTTTCTCTTACTCCTAGTACATTCCAGTCAAGAGTAAATTTTAGTTTTTCTAGCTATTCTCTGTTCATATTCAGCTCAATCTGTTCTCTCTGTCTATGTATGTGTGTATATACACACAAACACATACACCCATGTACATATACATATCTACACATATAGAATATACACATTCATACATACACATACATACCTACAAATATATATATATGTACACACACACACATATATATATTCCCTTTAACTGCCCTAATACTGAAAAAAGTCTCATCATGACTTACAAATAACATCTTTCCATGTAGGAATATAAAGAGTTCGACTTTAATGAGTTCTTTAAGGCTTCTATTTCCCATTTACCTTTTCATGTTTTTCTTGATTCTTGCATTTGAAAGTCAAATTTTCTATTCAGCTCTGTTCTTTTCAACAAGAATGCTTCGAAGTCTTCCATTTCATTGAAATTCAATTTTTCCCCTGAAGTATTATACTCAGTTTTTCTGGATAGGTGATTCTTGGTTTTAATCCTATCTCCTTTGACCTCTGGAATATCATATTCCAAGGCCTTTGATCCCTTAATGTAGAAGTTGCTAAATCTTGTGTTATCCTGATTATATTGCCACAATAATGGAATTTTTTCTTTCTGGCTGCTTATAATATTTTCTCCTTGACCTGGAAACTCTGGAATTTGACTATAATATTCCTATGTTTTCCTTCTGAGATTTCTTTCAGGAGGTGATTGATGAATTTTTACATTTCTATTTTACCCTCTGGTGCTAGAAATAAATATCAGGGCAGTTTTCTGGATAATTTCTGGGAAGGTGATATCTAGGCTTTTTTTTTGATCATAGTTTTCAGGTAGATAAGTAATTTTTAAATTATCTCTCCTGGACCTGTTTTCCAGGTCAGTTGTTTTTCTTATGAGATATTTCACATTGTCTTCTATTTTTTCATTCTTTTGGTTTTGTTTTATAATTTCTTAGTTTCTCATACAATCATTTCCTTTCATTCCTCCCATTCTAATTTTTAAAGAACTATTTTCTTCAGTGAGCTTTTGAACTTCCTTTTCCATTTGACCAATTCTGCTTTTTAAAGCATTCTTCCCCTCATTGACTTCTTGGATCTCTTTTGCCATTTGGGTTGGTCTATTTTTAAAGGTGTTATTTTCTTCAGCATTTTTGGGGTCTCCTTTAGTAAGCTGTTGACTGGCTTTTCATGATTTTCTTGCATCAATCTCATTTCTCTTCCCCATTTTTCCTCTACTCCTCTTACTTAATTTTCAAAATCATTTTTGAGCTCTACCATGACCTGAGACCATTGCATATTTATTTTGGATATTTTGCATGCAGAAGCCTTTCCTTTAACGTCTTCCTCTGAAGGCCTAAATTGTTCCTCCTCATCCGAAAAGATGGAAGAGAATATCTATTCACCAAGAAAGTAACCTTCTACAGTCTTATTTTTTTCCCTTTTTGGGGGCATTTTCCCAGTCAGTTACTTGACTTTTGAGTTCTTTATCAAGGGATCTATAAATTCTCAGTTCCTCCAAGGTGACAATCAAAGACAATCTTTACCTCTCTCCTGGCCTACACTCTGGTCTGTGAGCAACCACAAGCACTCTTTTCTGTCCAGGATCTGTGAGTAGGATTCCCTCTCCAAAGCCACCACCAGCTCCACCATGCCAGGGCTCCTCCTCACCCCAGTACCACCACTCAGAACTGAGACCCAGATCAGCTGCTTGATTCCCCCAGAGTCTTTTGGGTGAGGGCTCCAAAAATAGACATGACTACCACCCTGGGACCAGGGCTGGGGCCAGAACACATTCCCTTCTCACCCAGGTGAATGAGCTTTCTTACTGACTTTTGATGCTTCTTTGGCATTTGTCTGTTGAGGAATGTGGGAATCACAGCTGCTACCTGTGATTCTGTACCCTGAAGCCTGCTCCAGTCCTGTCCTTGCTGTGCAGTGTGATAAAGGCTGGGCTGAACTCTGCTGTGAGCCTGGTATGATAGACCTTTCTGGTCGGCCTTTCAGATTATCTTGGGATAGAAATCTTTTGCTCTGTCGTTTTGTGGTTTCTGCTGCTCAAGAATTTGTTTAGTCATTTTTTACAGGTATTTTATGGGCTATGAGGGCAGAGCTAGAGAAAGTCTGTCCTTCTACTCCGCCATATTGACTCCACCCCTTCAACCACACCTTTAGCAACCTAAAAGATTTTGTCCATTTCCTCCACAAAGTTCCTTCTGGTTTCTCCTTTCTATCAACTTCCATAGCAACTGATTATTATTTTATGTTCTTAATTATTATATTTTATATTATAATTTCTATACTGGATTACAAATTCTCTGATAGGAGAAGCTATTAGTAATTTAGTTAAATGTCATCTCCATTACCTAGCTAACTGCCATGCAGGTAATAAATGACTCATAAATGTTTATTGAGCTGAATAAGCTGATGATTTAGAAATTGAGTTGATGGAAATCAATAAATATTTTCCAAGTGAACTAACGAATAAAATATTAATTAAAATATTATCAAAAAGATTTGAGACAACTATAAACTTATACCTATATAATACATTAATTAACAAAAATGCAAGTGCCTTACTACCTAATCTTAAAGGTTTAATCTTACAATTTTCCCCTCTTCCGGAAAACAAAATGTAACACTCCTCACTCCTCAGAGAAAGTAGTGATTTGGATTACTTTTCTTTCTCATTGTAAAAAGTGAGAAAGGAGGCCTACTTATACTTTCAATCTCTAGTTAATATTTTGTTTTTAATTCACACAATTATAATACCACTTCCTAATATTTCTAGAATTTTACATTTTTGAAAATAGAACATTAGTAAATCAGTTATAAGTTTACATGCTTTTTAGGATGATGTTTTCAGCCATGTTGACAAGTGCTTTCAATGAGGATGAACATGGCATCAAGGTCAACCACCATACGGATAGCAAGTTCTTCAATTTGAAAAGGCTTGTAAGCTAAGATCACACTGGAGGGAGTGTTTGAGAATGATTTTCTGTTTGCAGATGATTGTGCACTCAATGCAGCCTCTGAAACTGAGGTGCAACAAAGTATGGATCAATTCTCTGCTGCCTGTGCTAATTTTGGCCTAATAATTAACAGCAAGAAAACATAGGTGCTCCATAGCCACCACCACACCATAGGTGACAACAAATGGAGAAGTTTTGAATGCTGTGGAAAAGTTCAAGGTAATTACTTTGGTAGTGTACTTTCCAGGGATGTACACATCGACAATGAGGTTAATGCGGGCATTGCCAGAACTAGTTCAGTGTTTGGGAGACTCCAAAGAAAAGTTTGAGAGAGAAGAGGTATTAGACTGACTACTAAACTGAAGTTCCACAGAGCTGTTGTGCTGACCTTATTATTATATGCTTGTGAAACATGGACAGTCTACCAGCGCCATGCCAGGAAACTGAATCGCTTCCATTTAAATTGTCTTAGGAGGATTCTGAGGATCACCTGGCAGGATAAGGTAGCAGACACTGAAGTCTTTGCTTGACCTGAACTGCCAAGTATTCAAGCTATGCCTCAGAGAGCACAATTCCAATGGGCTGGCCACATTGTTCAAAGGCAAAATGTATGCTTGCCAAAAAGACTACTTTATGGAGAACTCGCATGGGGCAGGTGATCACATGGTGACCATAAGAAATGATACAAGCACACGCTCGAGGTCTCTCTCAAGAACTTTGGATTGCATGAAGCTTACTCTCACCACATTCAACTAAAGGAAGGAATAAAATGCACACTCATTTTGGTATGAAAACCTATCTTACAATACAGGAAAGTGGGGGAGAAGGAGATAAGCAAGGTGAGGGGGATGATGGAAGGGACAGCAAAAGGAGGAGGGAGCAATTAGAAGTCAACACTCTTGGGGAGGGACAGGGTCAAAAAAGAGAGTAGAAGGAATGGGGGGCAGAATAGGATGGAGGGAAATATAGTTAGTCTTACACAACACTACTATTATGGAAGTCATTTGCAAAACTACGCAGATATGGCCTGCATTGAATTGCTTGCCTTCTCAGTGGGGATGGGTGGGGAGGGAAGGAGGAAGAGAAGTTGGAACTCAAAGTTTTAGGAACAGCTGTTGAGTGTTGTTCTCATGGGGTATAGAAATTTATCTTGCCCCACAGGACAAAAGAGAAGATGGGGATAAGGGAAGGGAAGGATGTTAGAAGGGAGGGCAGATTGGTGATATGGGTAATTAGAATGCTCGGTGTTTTGGGGTGGGGGAAGAAAATTTGGAACTCAAAAATTTGTGGAAATGAATGTTGAAAACTTAAATAAATAAAAAATATAATACAATTTTAGATCCAATAAAAATAAATAAAATAAAATACCAAACAAAAAAAAAGAACTTTGGATTTGACTGTGCAACATGGGAAACACTGGCACGGGACTGCTCAGTATGGCGTGCCCACATCAGCAAGGGTGCTGTGTTCTTTGAGTAAAGCAGAATTGAGACAAGACAATGTAAACGCAGGATGCACAAATTTGGGATATCCTCCCCAAATATTCACATGGACTATCTATGCCCAACCTGTGGTAGAGCATTCTGAGTTCATATTAGTCTGCAGCCGGTCAGACAAACTGAAATTTCACTTTATCATGGTGATGTCATTTTGGTCCCCTTCAAAGACAAAGGACAAACACCAATAACTTTACAACTCAGGAGCTATACAAAATTTTAATGAATTTTTACAGCTCTAGGGGTCACTATGGGTGATCTCTTTTTATGCAAAAAGGGAACTCTGCTTGAAAATATACTTTTTCATGGGGGTTACTGTGGCTAAGGATTATACTTTAAGAATAAATTTTGTCTAAGAGCAAAGGGACACTATGTTTTGTCACTTCATCTCAATTTGTTTTCACACTTCTTTAAGACAAGATGGTTATCATTGCCTTAGAATTTAATAGGTGTGAATTCTAAACTGATAGCTATAAATATCAGTCCTTAGCATTTCAATAAGGTGTAAAAGTGGCTATAAAAGGTGTAAATTTGCACAGAATTTGCTCTGAAGGTTATAGGGGGAAGGATTCCAGCTTGGTCTTGGAAGAGTTCTGTCTGAGCTGTATCACTTAGGTCTTCTGAAGAAGTTATTTTGAAAAAGACTATTGACCAAGGGTGATTTTTATCAAGAAATTAAAAAATTGGTAGTTACTCCATGCTTCTGAAATAAATTCAGAATTTTTTTTTCTCACTGACAGTAATAATATCAAATAAACTAGTGAAATCCTGGCTTAAAAATTATTTTAGTAGAGAATAAAATTGCAATCATGCTAATTTAATAGTTGATAAGAATTGTTGAGTGCATGCATTTAGAGCTTCTGGGCCAAAGTTGTTCTGCAGTCTTTATGTCAATATAAATACAAGATCTATATAGAAATCTCGCCAATTTGAAGTTGCATCTGGATACGAATGAAAACTATCCATTAAAATTCAAAATGTGGAGAAAGAAAAGCCATATGGTAGAACGGGTATAGCAAAAAGATGACTGTGGGGCAGGGTGGGGTCAAGATGTAAGTGTAAAGGTAGCCACTGCCCCAAGCTCTCCCCCAAATTGTTCCAAATATCTTTTAAAATTATACTAAACAAATTCTAGACCAGTAAAATCCACAAAAAGATGGAAAGAAACAAATTTCCAGCCCAAGACAACTTGGAAGGTGAGGAGGAAAGGTCTCTTACATGTGTGGGAGTGACTGAATCAGTAGCAGCAGTGGCTACTTCGGTAACACTCAGACCACAGACGGCAAGGGAGAACAGTTTGTAAGAGGGAGATTATAGAGGGTTTTTTTGCTAATACTGAGGCTGGACTCTTGCTTTGCCCATATTCTGAAGGAGGTCCAAGTCCTGGGTAGCCATCCCATGACTAGGAGGAACACTAACATAGCAGAACTTGGGGGCACAGTGGAGCTGGGGAGACCTTCCTTACAGATCCAGGGCAGAAAAGAGTGCTTGTGGTTACTCACAAACCAGAGCACAGCCCAGAAAAGGAGCAAATACCTCTCCTTAAATCATACCACCTTAGAAGGACTGAAAATTTACAGGTCCCTTGAAGTACCTCTTAAAACAGTTGTACAAAACCCCTGAAGCTTGGAGCAGTACACCTTCTACCCTGGAAACAGAGCCCTACTTTGGCAAAAAGTTAAAAGTCAAGTAATAGGCTGAGAAAATGAACAAACAATGGAAAAAAAACCCAAAAGGATGAAAAAAATAAGACAATATGAAATATCTCATTAGAAAAACAACTAACCTGTAAAATAAATATGGAAGAAATAGTTTAAAAATTGTCAGACCACCTGAAAGTCATGATTTTTAAAAAGCACCTAGACATCATCTTTCAAGAAATTATCAAGCAAAACTACCCTGAGATTCTAGAATGAGAATGTGAAATAGAAATTGAAAGAATCTACCAATCATTTCTTGAGAGAAATCCCAAAATGAAAACTGCCAGGAATATTATAGCCAACTTTCAGACTTCCCAGGTCAAGGGGAAAATATTACAAGGAGCCAGAAGGAAAAATTCAAGTTTGGTGGGGTCATAGTCAGGATAATCATTTACCCAACAAAACTGAGTATAATCCTTCACATGAAACATGGAAATTCAGCGACTTTCAAATATTCTTCATGGAAAGACCAGAACTGAATAGAAAATGTGACTTTCAAATAAAAGACTCAAATGAAACACAAAAAGATAAACAAGAAAGGGAAATAATAAAGGACTTAATAAGACTTGGCGGTTTATGTTCCTACATGGGAAGATGATATTTATAACTCATAAGACCTTTCTCATTATTAGGATTGTAAGGAGTAAGAAGGATAGAGGATACAGATGTGAGTTGAATATGAAAGGATAATACCTAAAAAATAAAATTAAGGAGTGAAAGAAAGTAATGTACTGGGAGAAAGAGAAAGGGAGAGGTAGAATGGGATAAATTATCCCACATAATATAGGCAAGAAAAAGCTTTTACAGTGGAGGGGAAAAGGGGTGATGCTCTCATCAGAATTAGCTCAATTCTTACTCTACCAGAAAGTACGAGGGGAAGGAGATAAAAGAAGTGGGGGTAGAGGGGTAATAGAAGGGAAGGCAGATTAGGGGATAGTGTCATCAGAAGCAAAACATCTTTGAGCAGGGACAGAATGAAAGGAGAAAAAGAATAAACAGGGTGGGAGGATAGGACAGAGGGAAATACAGTTAGCAATAGTAACTGGGGGGGGGAGTGTGAAGTAAATTTCTTTGATAAAACCCTCATCTCTCAAATATATAGAGAACTGAGTCAAATTTATAAAAAATAAAGGCCATTTCCCAACTGATAAATGACCAAAAGATATAATCAATTTTCAGACAGTGATATAAACCATCTACAGTAATATGAAAAATACTTTAATGCACTACTGATTGGAGAAACACAAATTAAAACATTTCTGAGATACTACCTCATACCTACTAGAGTGGCTAATAGTAGAGAAAAGGTAAATGACAAATGTTGGACATGTGGGACAAATGAAACATTAATGCATTGTTGGACAAATTGTAAACTGACCCAACCATTTTGTAGAGCAATTTGGAACTATGCCCAAATTCCCATAAAACTATGCATGTCCTCTGACCTAGTAATACCACTATTAGGTTGGTATCCCAAAGAGACAAAAAAAAAAACAAAAAGGAAAAGCATGTATACATACAAAAATATTTGTAGTAGTTCTTTTCTGGTGGTAAAGAATTAGAAATTGAGGGAATGGCCATCATTTGGGGAATAACTGAACAACATGGTGTGTGATTATGATAGAATGCTATTACAGTAAGAAGTGATGAGCAGGATACTCTCAGAAAAACCTGCAGAGTTACACAGGCTCAAACACAACATGGGCTGTGTAAAAAGCGACAGCAATATTGTAAGATAATCACCTGTAAATGACTTAGCTATTCTCTGCAATACAATGATCCAAGACAACTCAGAATGAACTAATGGTGTCTGAATACAGATTGAAGACTACTTTTTCCCTTTCTTTATTTTTCCTGAATTTTTTTGTCTGTTTTCTTTCACAATATTCACTGACATTATGACTGTGCTTTACATGACTGCCTATGTATAACATATATTGAACTGCTTGTTGCCTTCTTAATGGGGAGTGGAAAGGGAGGAGGAGAGAGAATTTGGAACTCAGAGTTTTGAAGATAAATGTTAAAAATTGTTTCTACCTGCAACTGGGAAAAAACAAAAATATTGAAGACATAAATAAATAAGGAAGAAATGGGGAAAAAGATGACTGAGTTTGCATTGTAGAACCTGGGTTTGCATCTCATTTTTGCTTATAACTAGTGGTACAATCTTGCACAAGTCATTCAAGGTCTCTAGTAACGAAGCTTTCCTCATCTACAAAAATGAACATTTTGGCCTAAGTCTCTAAAGATCCTTCTAGATGCAAATCCTATGATACTATGATCCATCTCAAACATTAACCTCATAATGTTAACATAACTCATGTGGCAGATGTCAACACCAGCTGGTTAAACATAGAATGCGGTACTTGCCAAACACATGTTGAGAACTAGCCAAGGAATAAATTTATGTGAACATTAACCTGCTAATGTCTAAATTATAGAGGTATGTAGGCAAAGAATATACACACAAAAAATACATATCTCAGAATTTTGCATGGAAACATGATTTCGGGCTGGATGAACCTGCCTTTACAGACTATGACAGCTTTACTTTGTACCAATTAGGCACCAGTGTTCCATATTTTAAAAAAATGTTTTTATTCCTAGTGAGATGGGTCTCCTTGCAGCAGTTCAAACAGAAACTCAATTAGCATACAAATGAAATTCCCTTTGGTTCTTGTTCTTTCGGTATTTTTGGAATGCCTTATTGCACTCTTATGAGCTATCCAACGCTACAAGCATTTCTTGATCAAAATAGCTTCCCCCTACAGAAATTGAGCCCTGAAATATTATTGACGAAGATCAGCTCTCTTTTAAGGGAAATAATTTGCATGGAAGTTTTCTCTCTATGAAATATTATCCCATTAAATTCCCTATGCTTTGGAGGGTCGTAATAAGAACCATCAGTTCTAGTCCAAAGTCCTTGTCTCAAATTATACCTACCGAAGTAAGTGATATAAGGCAAAATCCAAAAACCAAGGCAATTGTACAAGAACCTAACCTTAAAAACAAATGGTACCAATACATCCCTGTGGCATTTGGATATGAATGGTTATATTTATGCAATGCTGGCCTTTAGCTAAGGTCTAAGAGAGATCATGAACTGATAGTGGAAAGATTATATAATTATAAATCAGGAGAAGACTGAAAATATAATCTCCTTATTGAATTTTACTGGCTGTGTGACTCTTAGCATGTCACTTTGTAACTCTAAACATCCATTTCTTCATATATAAAACTGGGATGATATAACCTTCAGTACCTATTTACCTCACAGTGCTGTTGTCAAATGAGGTAATACCTGTTTTAAAAAAAAAGCACTGAGCACAGAATCTGGCATAGAGTAGGCACTTTTTAATTGGTTGCTCCACTCCCTTCCCTTGCAGCACTAAGAGACTATATATATATATATATATATATATATATATATATATATATATATATATATATATATATATATATATATATATAAAACAATTTGCATATTTTAAAGTGGTATACAAATTATTATGATTATATATTCTCAACTTTGCTTGATTTGTGGATAGTCAAACACTACACAAAATAAAATAATATTAAAAATATCTGTAGTTGAATTTAGCTGAATAACAATACTGATAATGATTGAGGAGGAAGGGAATAAGCATGTATATAGTGAGTATTATGCATGAGGGTGCATGCATGAGGGCATATATAAGGTGTTCATGGAGGACTAGTACTCTGGTGTGAGGGCTTTCTGAGCACCCTTTTCAGGGCTGCCCATCCATCTTTGTCATTCACCAGTCATTCAACTCTCACTTACACCAAGAAGGTATAGCAAGTAAAGCAGACACAACTTGGAAAACCATCTTGGCAGATGGGTTAAACTATGTTGAAGGCAACTGATGGGCCTCAAAATTCTTATTGACTTAAGGGATGTCTACCTACAGCATATAAACACTTCCCCCAGGGGAATAGGCAGATGAGAACAATTTCTTCCAATAAATGTGAAGGTGACTGATACAGTCACTGTGGAGTTCTTAGAGCTTGGTCAGCAACCATCAAAGATGACACAGTCATTCACACCATGACCAGTACTCTTGACTTTTGTCTTGCCACTGGACTTGGATGACTCAGGAACAGAAAGTGAGGCTGATATCTTATGCAACTCTGCCTCACTTAATTTCATTTCATGCATGAAATCAAAACACTACCCTGTGACATCATTGATCCTCTTTGAAAACAAAGAACAAACACTACACACAAGGCATTGTATTGAGTACTTTACAATTATTATTTCACTTAACTCTGAAAAGTGCTGTGCTTATCCATCCCCATTTTACAGTTGAGAAACTGAGACAGAGATTAAGTGACTTTCCCAAAGTCACACATCCAGTAAACATCTGAGATTGGATGTGATCTCAAGGTCTTCATGACTCCAGGTCCATTGCTCTATCCACTAAACACCTAGCTGGATCTCAAAGGCAGAAAAAAAGGCCTACAGTGTGTTAGCTAATGACTGAAATAATAAGCCAGTAGTACATGCAAGGCTTGATTTATTAGTAGTTGGAAGAGGGTCTTGACTAGAGAGTGATTTGAAATATTTCTGGAAGACTCTAAAGCCAAAAACACTTTCCCATCATGGGTTACTGTGGTGATAGAACTTCATATTATTAGGGAGAAATTCAATTAAACTAATGGATTTTCCTTAGTTAAAATAATTTTTATTGATGTTTCTGTTTCTTACACAAGTTAGTGGTCCATGTGTCTACCCACCCCCACCTTTTCCTCTCTGAGATCCATCCCATACGACATATATTATTTTGTTTAGAGAAGGCAAAAACAAATCAGTATGACTGATCAAATGATATATTAAGAAAACCTGAAATCATGTATAATATGACATATATGAAGGGGCAGGTTTGAAATATCTTCTCATATTTCTTCATTCAAGTCCCACTTAATATTTATAATATTGTTACATTTACTTTTGAATTTTGGTCATGACATTTTTCCCCATATACATTGTTTACAGTTTAACTTATACATTGTTTTCTTGGCTTTGCTTACTCTACTCCGCATCTCTTACCCATACATATGATATGCTGGTACATGATATGTTTCTGTTCTAATTTTTTAATAGCATGAGCTTTATTAATAAGGTCATGTATTCATTTAAAATATATTGCAGAGTGTGGTATAAGTTACTGGTCTAAGTCTAATTTCTACCAGAATGCTTTCCAATATTCCCAGCAGATTTTATCAAATAGGGAATTTTTTCCTAGGTAAATTATTTTCTCTACTTTCTCAAACACTGGTTCAATCCAATATCCCTTGACTAATCTGTTCCTTTAGCCTCTCACTCTATTTTTTTTAAATCAATACCATACGATTTTGATGACTGCATTATAATACAATTTGAGATCTGGAAGTTCTAGCCCTCTTCATTTTTCATTCTTTTCATCATTTCCCTTGATATTCTACAACTTTTCTTTTTCGACAACAATTTTCTTACCATTTTATCAAGCTCTTTGAAATAGATCTTGATGACCTGATTATCACAGCATTAAAAGTGTAAAGTAATTTTGGTAGTATTGTCATTTTTATCATTGGCATGGTCTAGCATTAAGCACTGAATACACTTTCAAGGAAGTAGGTTATTCTTCAATTCTATAAGGAGTATTTTGTAATTGAAGCAGTACACATCTTTTGTATCCATTGGGAGATTGAGACATATTTTAGATTATTTGGAATGGGGCTTTCCTTTCTATTATTGTTCTTGTTTTTATTACTAATATGTAGAAATATTTATCATTTTTGATAATTTATTTTATGGCTTGCAACTTTGCTGAAGGTAGTATTTAGCTATATCAATTAGTATTTTTCCTGATTACCTGAGGTTTTACAAGTAACCAATAATGTCATCAGCAAAAAGGCAAAAGTTTATTTTCTCTTTTCCTATCTTTATTCTTTTAATTCTTTTCTCTTTTCTTGTTGTTATTATTACCCAAACTTTTGTCAAACAATAGTGGGAAGAGTGGAATCCGTGCTTCACTCCTCTATTTATTGGAAAGGGTTCTACTGTATCCACATTGCTTATTACACTTGTTTTGGGTTTTTAGGAAGACCTTTTAAAAAAGGTCCCTCTATTTTTATACTGTGTAGAGTTCTTATCACAAGAGTGTTATACATTTTCAAAGGTATTTTTTCTACATCTAATGATATGATATTTGATCTTGGATGTTTTGGTTTTTAATATAATCATGTTGAGACATCCTTATATTCTTGGTATAAATCCCACTTGATTATAATGAATGATTTCTTGGATAAATCACTGTAATCATTTTGATAGACTTTTATTCAAGATGTTTGAATCAATATTCATTGATGATATTTGCCTATAATTTTCTATATTTCATCTTTACCTGCTTTAGGTATTATGACTATATTTGTCTCATAAAAGGATTCCGGTAGAATTGCATCTTCCTCAAAGTTTTGAGAACAATTTGTGAAGTATGGCTACTAAGTGTTCTTTACAAGTTTGATAGTCATTTCCTGGGGATTCTTCACGTCCACAGTTCAATTGTTTTGGGGTTTGTTTCTTAATAGTTCCTTTAGAGTCGGATCAATTTTCTTTTCTGAAGTCAGGTGGTTTAAGATATCTATCTGGGCTTTTGATAGTTTAGACATTTAATTTTTTGAAAGTGTTCCTTTTCTATTTTCAGTGTTATTAATGCATATAATTGTGTATAATGTCTTCTGATTGTTTTTATGTCTTGTTCTGCTGTGATTTCACCTTCTTCATTTGCTATTTTACTGATTTGCTTCTCTGTTCTTCTCTTTTTAATCAGGTTAGTTAAGGGTTTGTGAATTTTGTGAGCCTTTTAAAAAATAAATATTTTGTTTTATTTTTTATTTCAAAGGGTTTTTTCTTTCTAATTTTCACTATTTCCTCTCCAGTTTTTTAAGATTTTCGCTTTTGTGTTATTTTAGGGGTTTTTGGTGATTCTCTAATGTTTATTTTTTTTGTTTTTTTGGTTTTTTTCAATATTTTTTTTATTTAACTTTTTACATTCATTTTCACAAAATTTTGGGTTCCAAATTTTCTCCCCTTTTATCCCCTCCCCCCACCCCAATACACCAAGCATTCTAATTTTACCAATCTGCCCTCTCTTCTATCATCCTTACCTTCTCTTGTCCCCATCTTCTCTTTTGTCCTGTAGGGCCATATGACTTTCTATTCCCTGTTTTCTGTATTTCCTATTTCCTAGTAGCAACAACAATACTAAACAGTTGCTCCTAAAACTTTGAGTTCCAAATTCTCCCCATCTCTCCCTCCCCACCCATTCCCTTTGGGATGGCAGGCAATTCAGTATAGGTCACATCTGTGTAGTTTTGCAAATGACTTGGATAACAGTCATGTTGTGTAAGACTGACTGTATTTCCCTCCATCCTATTCTGCCCCCCATTGTTTCTATTCTGTCTTTTAATCCTGTCCCTCCCCAAGTGTCAACTTCAAATTGCTCCCTCCTCCCATTGCCCTCCCTACCATCATCCCCCCCCTTGCTTATCTCCTTCTCCCCCACTTTCCTGTATTGTAAGATAGGTTTTCATACCAAAATGAGTGTGCATTTTATTCCTTCCTTTAGTTGAATGTGATGAGGGTAAACTTCTTGGGTTTTTTTTTTCTCAGCTCTCCTCTTTTTCCCTCCACTAAAAAGTCTCCTGCTTGCCTCTTGAATGAGATATAATTTACCCCATTCCATTTCACCCTCTTTCCTCCCACTACATTTCTCTCTCATCATTTACCTTAATTTTTTTTAAGATATGGTCCCATCCTATTCAGTTCACTCTGTGCTCTCTGTCTCTGTATGTGCATGCATGTGTGTATGTGTGTGTGTGCACGCGTATACATGTGTGTGTGTATAATCCCACCAACTACCCAGATACTGAAAAATTTTAAGAGTTACAAATATTGTCTTTCCATGTAGGAATGTAAACAGTTCACTTTTGATAAGTCCCTTATGACTTCTCTTTGCTGTTTACTTTTTCATGCTTCTTCTCATTCTTGTGTTTGAAAGTCAAATTTTCTTTTCAGATCTGGTCTTTTCATCAAGAATGCTTGAAAGTCCTCTGTTTCATTGAAAGACCATATTTTCCCCTGAAGTAATATACTCAGTTTTGCTGGGTAGGTGATTCTTGGTTTGAGTACTAGTTCCTTTGACTTCTGGAATATCCTATTCCACGCCCTTCAATCCCTTAAAGTAGAAGCTGCTAGATCTTGAGTTATCCTGATTGTATTTCCATAATACTGGAATTGTTTCTTTCTAGCTGCTTGCAATATGTTTTCCTTGACCTGGGAATTCTGGAATTTGGCCACAATGTCCCTAGGAGTTTCTCTTTTTGGATCTCTTTCAGGTGGTGATTGATGGATTCTTTCAATACTTATTTTGCCCTCTGGTTGTAGAATATCAGGGCAGTTTTCCTTGATAATTTCATGGAAGATGATGTCTAGGCTCTTTTTTTGATCATGAGTTTCAGGTAGTCCCATAATTTTTAAATTGTCTCTCTTGGATCTATTTTCCAGGTCAGTTGTTTTTCCCATGAGATATTTCACATTCTCTTCCATTTTTTTCATTCTTTTGGTTTTGTTTGGTGATTTCTTGGTTTCTCAGAAAGTCATTAGCCTCCATCTGTTCCTTTCTAATTTTGAGAGAATTATTATCTTCAGTGAGCTTTTGAACCTCTTTTTCCATTTGGCTAATTCTGCTTTTGAAAGCATTCTTCTCCTCATTGGCTTTTTGAACCTCTTTTGCCAATTGAGTGAGCCTATTTTTCAAGGTGTTATTTTCTTCAGCATTTTTTTGGGTCTCCTTAACCAAGGTATTGACCCTTTTTTCATACTTTTCTTGCATCTCTCTCATTTCTCTTCCCAGTTTTTCCTCCACCTGTCTAACTTGCTTTTCAAAATCCTTTTTGAGCTCTTCCATGACCTGAGCCCACCAGACATCCACCTGGGGTGTCTGGGATACAGAGGCCCCACCCTCCACGTCTTCCCCTGATGGTAAGAATATTTCCTCCTCATCAGAATTGAAAGGTGGGAACATCTGCACCCCATCAAAGTAGCTCTCTATGGTCTTATTTTGCTTCCTTTTTCTGGGCATTTTCCCAGCCAGTTACTTGACTTCTGAGATTCCTCTGCACCCCTGCCTAGATCCGCCCAGCTAGTGCTTGGGATCTGAGATTCAAATGGGCTTTCTGGGGCAGGCGGGGCTGCTATTCAATGTGAGCTTAAGTTCTGGTGCTCAGGTGGGGGCAGGGCTGCCTTCCAGGCTAAGTTCCCTCAGGTGGTTTATGCAGAGACCTTCAGTAATGAAGATCCTGCTTGCTCGGGGAGTTCCGGCCGCCACTGCCTCTGCTGCTGCCTCCTGAGGGGGCCCGAGTCACAGAGACACCCCACTCCCCTCTCAGCCAGCCTAGACATCTCTCTCACTGACCTGTAATGTCTGTGGGTAGAGGGACCTTCGCAGTCACCAGAGATTCCATCCCTGAAGCCTGCTCGGATTTGCTTCTCTGGGGCCGCTCGGCCAGGGCAGGGCAGGGGTGGGCTCCACTTTCCGGGGTATGATGGACCCCTGGGGACGGCTCTCCAGGGCTCTCTGGAATGGAAATCTTTTCCACTGTGTTTCTGCGCACCTTGCAGTGATCCAGAATTTGTGGGGAGTTCTTCTTGCAGGAAATATATGGGCTGTGGGTTCGGAGCTAGCATACGTGAGCTTTTCTACTCCGCCATCTTGGCTCCAACCCCCCTTCTCTAATGTTTAAATTCATATTCAGTTCATTAATCTTCTCTTTTGCAAAGTATGACTAAAAAGTATATGACTTTCCCTTTGAACTACATCCCAGGAATTAAGGTACATTATTTCATCATTAACATTTTCATTTCCATAGTTATTAATTATTTCTATGATTTGTTCTTTTGCCTACTCATTAAGACTTAATTGTTACATCCCCATTTAGGTCTGTACCATTTGTTTTTAGTCCCTGAACCAATGTCTATTCTTATTACATCATAGTCAATAAGCAATTGATTGATTCTATCTTTTTATATTTGTTTGCAATATTTTGCAAACTTAAGCCATTTTTTAAAAAGTTCCATGAGTTTCTTAGGAATATGTATATTATTTTACTGCTCCATTTAGAAGACACTATAAGTCTTTTAATTCTAGTTTTCTTAGAAATTTGTTCAGTTCCATATTTTCCCCATTGTTTATCTTTCTGTTAGACATGTTCAAAAGTAATAGAGAGATATTGAAGTCCCTTGCCACTATTCTGTTATTATTTGTGTTTTCTTGATGCTCAAATGCTTATTTTATGAATTTGGATGCTAAGGTATTTGGATCATATAAGTTTAGTACTCATATTGGTTTGCTGTCTATAATTCCATTTAGCAATACATAGTTTCATTGTTTATCCCTTTTTTTCATTTTCACATGCTTCAATTGGCTTTGATAGCATGATGGCAACTCCTGTTTTTTTGGATTCACTTTTTGCTGAGTGGATTTCTTTCCCACCCCCAACCCCTTCAGTTTTATTTAGTTAATATTGGTGGAGTTTTTCCCAATGTACTTCTTATTGGCAACAGATTGTAGAGTTTTATTTTCTTATTTAGTCTGTTACTCTTTTTCATTTGAATGGATTGTGTAATCCATTCACATTTAAGATTCAAGAGGTAACTTTATATTTTCCCCCATTTCTCAAGTTGGGTTTTATACTTATCTGGGTTATGACTTTCCCCTTCTTCTTCTGTCAACATAGTATTATGTTCTTCCAATTACTTTTTTTTAAACATAGCTCTGTTCCCACTGGTTCTCTTCTCTATCTGCATTTAATCACTTTTGTGGAATCTATTTTGTTTGTATTTATTTTGTTCAAGTTGAAAATAACCTCTTCATTTCTGTTTTTTTTTAAATGTTTCAAACTCTTCTTCATTATTAAATGTTCATCTATTGTCCCATATTTTTAGGATCAGATTTGCAGGATAGATCATGCTGAGCTACATCCTGAACACATTATTTCATCTTTTTCTAGTGGATGAGAAATAGTATTTCATTATTTGCGTATCCTTTCCTTTGTATTTAAAGGTCTCTCTTGAGGACTTGCAGAATTTGTTGCTTCTGAACTGATGAATTCAACCCCTGTATCTTGGAGTTTGTAGTCCTGTTGTTATTCTTCTGGAGGTAATCTGTGAATTCTTTCAATTGGAAATTCATTTTCTATTTTTAGGAATCATGGGAAATTCTCTCCTATCATTCCTTTCATCATGGTGAAGATTTTTTGTCTTGCTCCATCCTTCAGCAAGACCTATGATCTTTAGGTTGTCTCTATACATCCTGTCTTTAAGAGTCATGTATTTTGATTTCATTGCAAACATATTTGCTTTTAATATTTTGGGGTTTTGCTTTTCTTTTAGATGGCCTTTTGCTTCTCGGTGTTTGCATTCTCAACCTCTTGTTCTTTTGTTTCCTTGCCAAGGTTTGCCACTGCAGATTCAAGTTTTTCTATTCTGCTCATTAGTTCTCCTGTGTAGGACGTAAATTCTACTCTCATAATTATTTCTTTTTTAAATAATTCAGCAACATCATGATGGGGTTCCATGTTCTTTTTAACTTTCACAGAGTCCTCTGTCTCATGAAGTGTTATATAATTTGCCTTCATTTTCCAACATTTATTCATAGATGCTTGAACTCACTTACCAGAACTGGAGGTCACATTTCCTTCAGCTGTTACTGTTTTTCCTTTTGATTTATTTATGTTCAAAATCTTTGAGATTTCTTCTTGGAATCTTTGGTATTTAGAAGGCTTTTTTGTCACCTCCCCCCTTATTTTATTTGTCATTCATTTCTGACTCCCTCTACTCTGATTAAGATTTGCCTGTAGGCTGGATCTCAAAGCATCTCAGCCTCCTCTTACACTGGGCAATTAATAAATCTCCAGCTGGGGTCTCTCTCCCCTCTGAATTTTCAAAAGTCAGAACTTGTCCCAGCTACATGCTATGCTCTTCCCTCAGGCTTGGTAGACTGCCACACAGCTCTTCACGTTCACAGTGTCTAGTTCTGGTGGCCAGTTCTACTTTCAGTTCTTTAGCTCAATACCAGTAATTCAATGTCTGCTGGTATCAGCATTTATGAGTCTGTTTTCGCTGTCACTGTTGATTTAGTTTTACATTTTGGTGATTCTGGACTGCAATCCTTTCCCCCCACCCCCATCAGACTTTTGCTCCTGAAGGACTTTGGCCAGACTAGCTGTGGAGGTCAGAGGAAACTTCCCCAGACTGGAGCTGAGTCTCTATGACAATGAAAGGAGGAAAAGGGGACCAAGTATGGTGATAAGCCTGTGCCATGTCCCTGAGTCTGCTAGTGCAGCCTTGCATGGGGTAGCATGGGATGTGGGGGAAGAGTGCTAAGGGAGATCAGGATCAATGAGTATGAGTTCATGGGTTTTGAAGGATTTTTTAAAAACCTTCTTTTGAACTTTTGTTGTCCTGGACCCTGCAAAAAGCTAAAGCTGCTTTATTTTTGCTGCATAATTTCTGTTTGGGAGAGATTTGAGAGATCGAATGAATCAGAGAAAATGTCCTCTTGTTGCTCATGTGAACTGAAGAACTACTTCATTTTAACACTAGGAGTTCTCTATTAAAATTCAAACATTCTTGGGATGGATAACAGTGATCCCAGTACTAACCATAGTTAACCGTAGGGGATAGTTTGTCAGACAGAAAGCTATCACACAACTAAATTTGCAAAAGGGCTATCCAAATACTAGGGATCTAGGTGGCATGGGTTGGGGGAGGCAGTGGACCTTTGAGTCTTCCTACTTACGTCAGAAGATCTGACTTCACACTACCTGTGTGACCCTAGGAAAGTCACTTAAACTTTGCTTCAATTTCCTCATTTGTAAAGGGACAGCAATAATAAATAAACATCCCAGAGCTGTTGTGAGAATGAAATGAGTGCTCTGCAATTCTAAAAGTATTGTAGGAATCTAGCTACTATTGTATTCAGAGAATACAAGTCAAATCAGCTAACATTTATTAATGGTTACTATGTGCCAGGCACTGACTAGGAATATAAAGAAAGGCCAAAAAACCATCCATGTTTTCAAGGAGATGACTATCTTAATGGAAAAGAATCTTTTCCCACTTGCAATTAGTGGCACAGTTGGAGATATTACAGGGTGGATTTAGATGCATCAGAGAAACAAGAACAGGAAGAGAGGAACACAAAATGGGGAGGGGAAAGAACCTTTAAGCTCAACTTTTTCTACTCCTTAGTGTCACATAACTTTGAGAAAGATCTGCACAGAAAAGGAAAAGAAATCGCTGCCCTCAAATAAATCTTAAGTACATCAATCATTTCTCAACTGCTTGATTTCTTCTAGATTCTGAAGATGCTTACCAAAGTAGGCATGAGTCTACTCCAAAACTATTTAGCAAAGAATAAATAAATGGAATAAATTTACGTCAATCCATTCTTTGATTTGGTAGCAATTCCCAAAAGGGCAATATTCCCAAATTGCAAACATCTTACCAAGTGTAGTATTTACATTATCCACTTTAAACACAACCTTAACTTCACTAGCAAAGCAACAGTCACACCATTTCCTCCCTGAAATTATAAGAAATATAGACATGTATTTAGAATGTGAGACAACATGAAAGCCAGGTAATACGTTGCACTAAAATAAATCACTAGTTGACTCTGAACTTACACTAGTCCATAATGAATCCTTCATGCACATCTGTATACAATTTCAACTTCCTATCCATTTTAAAACTCTTCTGTATCAGAATTTCTACCCTATCTCACTTCTGTCTTGGTAAAAGCAAGGTCCTTTTTTCCTTGCCCAAATTTATCTCTCCAGAGATGCTCTTAACTCTCTTCTCTTCCTTCCCTCTCCTTTACAGACTGGTTACGGCAGTAGCATCATTGAGGATTATTGACAACACTGCACAATTTTCCAAATGCCATTCAGCCCCATCCACTCTTTCCATTCAATTCAAGATCCATTTAATTTTCCATCTGGAGAACTTAAGGTGAAAATACTGATGGATCAACTAGGGAATATTAATGGCTATATTAGTGACTATTACTATATGGCTATATTAAATATTTGTCATAATCTGGACAGCATCTGATTTTATTCATATTATTTTTTACCTAGCACATTAGGTGCTAGATACATTGTATCATGTATTAGATACATTTCTTTTACGGTATTACAGATCTCATTGTGTAGTAGATCCTGAAGGTTGTCATTTGTACAGAGAAACATTTGAAAGACCTCACATTTTCTAGAATCCAGATAGTGATGTGACTATGAATATATACATATATATGTAAACACATATATGCACATATACATAAGTATGTGTATATGTATATATGTGTGTATAGGTATATATAATATATACACATATGTGTATGTATATGTGCGTGTACTTTTTTTGATTTGAAAATTATCAGAAAAAGTCTCTCTATTCCTTTCCCAAATTTTCACTTAGAGTGCTTGGTGCATTCATGGACAATGTTCATAAAGATTTCCTAGAAAAGAGAGAAAAAGAAACTTGGTACACAGAGACTGACTTCATGACAGTGAGCTTATTGTTTATTTATAAAAATTATACAAGATCCTTTTCATTCTTTCTGGAATGCTTCTTCCCTTCCCCTACCCTTTTTAAGATCTTGACAACTGATCCCTTAACATACTCAAAAATGCATTTCTTTTAGCAAGATTCTGTTCTGTGTAGCGTTGATCCAGTTCAATTGCATTTCCTATCCTTTATTTTCTTTGGTATCATTTCCATTACTTTGTGCTGAAGGGAAGCAGGGCTCTAGAAGCCTCAATACATGGAACAATCTTTGAAGATTAGGGAAGCTGGGACAAAGTGTATTGGGGAGGTGGTATACGAGCTAGAGGAAAGGTACCTTTTTTCCACTGGTATTTGTCATAGTTAATCATAGTTAAAAAATGCTAATAAGAAGGCAAGAGAAATAAATCAATATACAGATAAAACTATCCTTATTTGCAGATGACATGATTTCCTCTTAATAAGTCCCAGACAATCAGCAAAGAAACTGAAATAATTAACAGCTTCATTAAAGTAGAAGTAGGTAAAAATATATCTAGAAAAACTGTCACCATCTCAACAAGAGGAAATTATGAAAAGAATTATTCCAATCAAAATATGTACAAAAAATCTTCAAATCAATTTGTCAAAAAACACAAGATATGAAAACATGTCTAAAACACTCCTTACAGAAATAAACATGGATAAATAATTTGAGGGTTCTTCATTTTTCAAGGTTGGGCCATGTCGATTTTATTTTTAAAGACAGATAAATTGATTTACAGAGTTAGAGTTATACAAATCAAGTTATTATAATGTTATGTGATAGAACTAGACAAATTAATAAAATTTCATTTCAAGAAACAAAAAATCTAAAATCTCAAGGGAAATCATTTCCTTCATGTCTAAGGTGATGTGATTATGGATATAGAATCTTGCATGTTTTATCATATTTGGTAAAAAAAAAAAGGCAGTTGGCTGGTTTTGATTTTTTTTAACTTTCACTTTTAAAATTTATTATACAGAAAAGGTTGTTGGGATTGCATTGGAAATGAATATGTAAGGATTGTACAACCAAAACATAAAAATAAAAAAAAAGAGAGAAAAACTTCAAGAAGTAAAGATAAAATCTAGACAATATGGAGAAGGAATTCCAGCAAGGGTCATCAGTGAGAGCAAAGATTAAAAACTTGGAATAGCATAAGAATATGTTAAATTTATTTCATTCCTTATAGCTTCCAGATTATTTTCCCATATAAGGAGCACAGGATTTATATAGAATCCCAGCTTCAAATTCTAACTGGCGCTACTTATCCAAGCCTTTGATATCATTATCATCCTCAGCAACACCACCCCCACCACCACCACTATCACTAGCAGTAGCAACATCATTTATATAGCACTGCATATATTATCTCATTTGATTTATATAATAACACTGTGGAGTCAGTGCTTATAATGATCCCCATTGTACAGATGAGGAAACTAAAAACTGATAACAATAAAGTGCCTTGCCCAGGGTCACACAGCTAATAATTGTCTGAGAAAATATTTGGACTTAGGTATTGCTAATTCAGGTATTGATGCAGAGCCAAATATGGCTCCCTAACCATGGTACCACCTCTCTGCCAAGGTAAACTTCTCCTTAAGTGTATTTTATTAGGGGCTAACTTGGAAACTTAATAAATTAGGTGATAAAACAAACAGTATCCAAACAGTGTCATTAATCATAACTGTACTTTGCCTTTAAATGGTAACTTCCCTATATTCCTTTTTATCCATTTTACCCCTGAGAGGTATAACCTGCTTGCCAAGGAGGGAGGCTGCAGACCATTGTGTACTTCCAACAATAATTCCCACAGTTGCTCAACATTCCTGGTTGATCATCCACAGGATCCACTATGGCTTTGGTAATTAGGAATCTGGGAACAGGAGAGGCATGTGGCTATTGAGATTACCATCTAGGACCCAGAGTATTTGTAGTGCCAACAAAGGATAACTGATTGCCATCTGGTCCTGGGCATTCTTACAGTACATTCTCACAGCACTCAGTAGCTTAAATCTCTCACGTAGTCAGCAATAATTGACTACAATATCAAGCCAATCTATGTCATTTGGAACAGCTGAACTCTATGGTCCTTCCCAGCTATGTAGCCTTATATTATCTTATTCAAATCTCCCTCTCCAAATTTCACTTGTCGCATTCTCCATCCTTCAAGCTCAAATGCTGACTTCTCTCTGCGCCTTCCTTAATCTCTCCAGGCAGAATTAAATTTTCTTCCTACTGTTCCTTTACTTCACTTAAGCCCATGTCACACTCTACTTGGTATTGTAGATTTTGGAGTGCATGTTGAATGTCTCCTACTGCATTTTAAACTATTTGAGGATTTCTTTGGTGATGACATTTGGGGACCTATGGGTTAGGGTTCCAAACTCTGGGCATACTATTAGGCACCCACCTGAATGGAATGAAGTTAGTGAAGACTTCTCAGTGCTTAACAAAAGGCTTTTTGTAGATGGTTAGGTCTAAGTTTCAGTTTCCCAGAAATCATGTGATTTTTGGGAATATGAAACTTGAACTCTCCCCTTGGGTTGCCACATCAACATGATACAACCCCGCGTTGGGTTGCCATATCAGCACAACACAACCCCCGTCATCCCCTTGGTTTGCCATAATTCCACTGTTTCCTTGTCCCCTATTCACAGGCTAGCCTGTCACGTTTAGATTGTGAATCTGTCTCCCAGCCAATGAGAGTAAAAGGCCAGCAGGGGGGTGGGATCTGTATTAGGACTATATAATCTCTATTTTTTGCTGTCTGTAATTGCCTCACTCTCCTTATTACTTATCAGAGAGGAGGTGCCCTTTCCTGCAAGGTCATGACAAAATTTTGCTGCTTTGCTTCTACCTTGAGAAGTCTCTGCTTTTATTCGAGTTGGTGGTCTCTGACCCACACATACCTAACAATGATCCTCCCTAAGCCATTCTGATCCAGGCTGTCATCTGGTAATACCCCTTAGTGAAAGAAATCAGGTAGGACTGATCTCAAACCACACATTCATCAGTCAGCCAATAAACACTTATTCTGTGCCTGCTATATACAGGCACTGTGCTAACCACTGGAGATAAAAAGAAAAGCAAAAAAAAAAAAATCTTCTACTCTCAAAAAGCTTACAGTCTAAGGGAAGAGACAACATATAAGCACCTATGTAGAACTAAGATATATACAGGATAAAATGGAGATAATTCCAAAGAAAAGGCATGAATATCAAAGGAGATCAGGAAAGTTTCCTGCAGAAGGCAGAATTTTAAATAGGACTTGAAGGATTCCAGGGAGGGCAGGAGATGGAGAGAAGAAGAGCAAGAATTCTGGGCATGGAAAATGGCTGCAGTTGGAAGACAGAGAATCTTGAATGAGGAACAGCAGGAAAGCCACTGTCAAAGGATAGTAGAGTAAAGTGCAGAAGGAGCAAAAAAACTGGAAAGTGAGGGACTTTAAATGCCAAACAGAGAATCCTGGAGGTCATAGGGAGCCATAGCAGTTTACTGAAAAAGAGGATAATATGGTTAATTCACTGTGACTGCTGAATGAAAGATGGATTGTTGAGAGTTGTTGAGACCAATCAAGAGAATACTGCAACAGTGTAGTCATGATGTGGTAAGGGTCTGACCAAGGGTGGTGGTAGTGTTAGAAGAAAAACCAAGTCATAAAAGAGAGATTATGAAAGTAGAATCAATAATACTTGACAAAAGATTGAATATAATGGGGGATGAGGAAGGTGAAAGAGATTGAGGAATCAAGGATGATACTTATTTTGTAAACATGGATAGCCGGGAAGATAATGATGCCCTTGACGTTAAAAGAACACTAGGAGTAAGACAGTGGAGGATGGAGGTAGGGGTAGCAAAGACATGCTGAGTTTAATATGTCCACGAACATCTAGTTTAAGATGTCCAATAGGCAGCTGGAGATGAGAGAACTGAGGTCTCTCTGAGGTGGTAGAATAAATCTGGATGAGTAGATCTGGGAATCGTTAATATAGAAATGATAACCGATTAAATAGGAATAGATGAAATCATCAGTGAAATAATACACAGAAGAAATTCCAGCACAGAGCTTTGTGGGACATCTACTGGATCATTGGGTACGATCCAGATGAAGACCCAACAAAAGAGACTAAAAAGGAAAGACCATAAGATCTGGCAAGTGAGTGATCACTGGCAACTTTGGAGAGAGCAGTTTCCATTCAATCATGATGTTGGAAGCCAATATACAGAGGCAAGAAATGAAAGGAGAGGAATTAAGAATACCAGTGATCTTCTCAAGGAGTTTATCCACACAAGTGGGGAGAGATAGGGGATGATAAGCAGGAGGGATGGGCCATTACAGACCTTCTCCACAGACATCCTTTCTCCATGTCTGACATGGAGATCATATCACATGGGATGCCACAGATCAGTTATTAAAGTGGTACAAACTGCCCTACTCCCTAATCAGTAAACTTTTCAGGACAGGTTCTGTGTTGTCCATATTTCCCTCTCCCTTGGTTGTTTTGTTTTTTTTTTTTTTTTTTTTGACACATCAGAATGCCCAACACGGAGTAAGCACTCAATAAATTATTGTAGATAATGATGCTACTGTCAAGTATTGCATTTCCCCTCCTACTGCAATCAACTAAGGAGTTGATACCTCAAAGACAGGATCATCAAAGCACTTACACACCATTTTGTTTAGAATTTTGGATTTAGCTTCTTGTGTGTATAAAAGTAAGTACCTCAACATACACAGGAAGGCTTGCTCTACAAGTTGTTAGATCTGCTTTTCTAAAAGGAAAGGGGTCAACAATCACTTTAATTAAGCATATACATCATTCACTTAGTTCAGGGGAAAAAGTCAGCACCCTGAAATGCAGAGAAATCAAAATCATCAGATAGGGCTTCTAATTGCCTGACAGTAAGTAATGCACACATCACAGATCAACAGATAGATAACTGCTACTGAAGGAAGCCAGGGAGGGCAGGAGATGGAGATAAAGAAAGCAAGAATTGCTAGTTACGAGAGAGAGAAGCACCAACATCTGGGTTTTCAGAGCTGGGGGGCTCCTTAGTGGCTACCCAGAATCTTGTCTGACCAAATAATGACTTCCAAGGAGCAAGCTCCAAAACAAAACCTCACCTTCAGAGCCAGAAGGCATCACAACCCTTGAGAACCAGTGCCTCAATAACAAAACATGTGGACCTTCCTACAAATCTCCTCTAATCAAACTGCCCTTAATGGTCAGACCCATTAATGGGTAGGGAAGATCTTTATCTCATTAGCTTTACAGGGTGAATTTCATGGACCATGCCAATCAAGTTCCAACCTCCTGCTCTTCAAATCCTTGTATTTCAGAAAAATATTCTGCCAAGGAAAAAAAACTTACCTCCTGCAAACCTCTCCATACACAGTCATCCCAATCCAGCTCAATCAGTCACTGTTATGTGTCAAGTACTGTGCTCCCTCCTCACACATAAGTTCAATAGAAACTTCAGAATCTTTTCTCTATGAAAGGGTCCTTGTTCCTTGAAGAGTAAGGACTTCTTGTTGTTGTTTTGCATTTGTATCCCTGGTGTTTAGTGCAGTAGGGCCTTAATAAATTACTGTTTCTTAACTGATTAATTAGCTTGAGCACAAAGCTGCTCTGCCTCTATTACCTTTGGCTTCACCTACTACTCACTGGAATAGGCATACACATCAAATAGGCCACAACCCCAGATCAACAGAATTTATTTCAGTTGCTGGTTCTCTTAAGTGTGGAATAAATGAGTGTATCCATGAAGTAACTAAGAAAAGTTATTATTAAATGTTCACTATACAGTGTTAATCGCTGGAGATACAATCTGAAAAGGCCAGTCCCTGGCCTGGAGTACTTTGCATGCTAATAAAAGGAGAAAACTCATAAAGGTTAGTGCTGGAAAGGTGGTTTATGCTGGGAATTTCAGGGATGGTGTGTGGAGCCATAAGGCAAGTGATTAACACCCTGTCCTTTCCAAAGGCAAAGTAGAATTGATTCACTTACAATTCCCAGGGCAGTGGGGAGTGCAATAGGGAAGTGGAATCTGTAAAATAATTTGGAACTATGCCCAAAGAGATATAAAACCATACAAACCCTTTGACCAAGCAACAAAGAGATAGAAAACAAAAAGGAATTAAATGTACAAAAATATCTTTTAGTAATGGCAAAGAATTGGAAATTGAGGGGATATCCACCAATTTTGGAATGGCTGAATAAGTTGTTGTATACGATTACGATGAAATACTATTGTGCTGTAAGAATGATAATCAGGATGCTCTCAGAAAAACCTGGAAATACATGAACTGATGAAAAATGAAATGAGCAGAACCTAGAGAACATTGTCTACAGTAACAGCAATGTTGTATGACGATCAAGTGTGAATAACTTTGCTATTCTCAATACAAGATACGGCGATTCAAGACAATTTTGAAGAAATTATGATAAAGAATGTTATTCATCTCCAAGAAAGAACTGATAGTGTCTCAATGCAGATTAAAGCATTCTTTTTTCTTTATTTTTCTTGGGATTTTTTTGTCTGTGTTTTCTTTTACAACATGACTTACATGGAAATATATTTTGCATGACTGCATACATATAACGTATCAAATTGCTCGCCTTCTCAGTCAGTGGGAGTGGGGAGAAGAGAGGGAGAAAATTTGTAATTGAAAATTTGAAAAAAAAAGAATATCAAAATTGTTTTTACCTGCAAATAGGGGAAAATAAAATATTAATTTTTTTAAAAAATAAGGGGTGGGAATGCAGTCCTAGGATGTAGTGAGTCCTCACCAGTCAGGACAGCATAGCCTCAGGGCAGGAGGTTTAGCAATACTAGTACCCGTGGTGGCTAATGGTTTGGCAGTAAGAAGGCAAGAGCCAAAGTATAGCTTCTTAACTGCTCAGTGATGATTATGAGGTGAAAATGCATCATTGCCCATTAGAATGGTCTACATTTGCACATTCCATTTCATCAGCATTTCTTGTCCTTATTTTGACATTCAGGGTAGAGATTTCTATGAAATTTTTCTTTTCTATTAGCATACACAGTGTTGAATTTTAAATACTCATATTGCTGGGTGATGGTATATTCAATAATTTTTCAAAGTATGGACAATATTACCCTGTGTCTTACAGGAAAAAATATATCTATAACACTCTAAATGGTATATAATTGCATGTAGGTTCATCTTTCCAACTGAAATATATTTGGAAAACAAACTCCTCAATCTGTCTCTTAAAGTTCCCTACAATCTGGTTCTGAATTATCTTTGCTGTGTATATACTATGCTCTTTCACAGTCAGATTGAACTATTTATCATTCCTCTTTCTTTTTCCGCCCTTTCCTGCCTCGGTACCCTGCGGTCTCTCACCCCTGAGAGCCTCCCCTTTTCCCATGACTCCATCAATGAAATTCTCTAACTTTCTTCAAGAAGCTCCTCTGTCCTTTTCCTTCATCCATATTCCTAGGGCCTAGATACCCATCCCAACTGATCCTTTCTGAAATCTCTCATTCCTCTCTATTATACGGACTTTTCTAATCCATTTTCAGTATATTTATCTTATCATAATTACCAGGTTTAATAAAATGTTAACTAATTTTTTAAGTTCAAAACCTTGTAAGAAACTGCAACAACTTTATAGAGTAGACACAAAGATCCTAAGAAAACATATTTTCTTTAAAACAAATTTTATTTTAAAAGCAAATTTCAATGTTTTATTTAATGAAATCAATAAAAAATAGTAAACTGCCTAGTAATAACTGTACAGTTCCTTAAAAATTTATGTACAGTGTTGTCTATGTGTACTAAGGAAAGAATTTTCCTCTTGGCATTTCAGTTGGACCTTAATTTATGGTCATTCTTGTCTTCTGCTGCCTTCTATAGAAAGGTTAACAAGAAGAATTTATCAAATAACATGGGACTTTTCTATCAGTGTCTTAACTATTAGACCACACTCCCTATTTTAAATTCAGAACTGCTCTTTTGGCTAAAAATATTCTTTATTTCAGACCAACATTACATGAAGTTCTTCACCTAATTTAGCCTTACTGAATTATATCACAATTTTCTTACTATATCTTGATCACAGATGATAACTTATAATTTGTAGAATTGTTTGCTAAAATGTTTTTAAGCTTTTGTGTTCTTTTTTCCCCTTGTGGAAATAAACTATTAAAATATAGGCCCTTAGTGATGGAAAAATACATTGCTAATGGTTTTGGCCTATTTTCAAACATTGATGATAAATGTTATCAGTTGCTCTCTAGTTTTAAATCTATACATTCACCTTACTTTGTGGTTTAAAAATGTTCACAGTTCATGTCTTCATTACACTTTTCAGGAGAGTTGGTACTATTTTCTTTGCATATTCTTAGCTTGGGAGATTTCTCAATGATTTGTTTCATTTTTCTAATAAGCTACATTATTAATTTGTTTAAGATAATGAGGTCTTGCCATTTAAGTTTCTAGAACTGAGCATAATTCTAGAAGACTTGAGCGGTTCATAGAACAGATTTCAAGTTTCATTTCTATATTTTATCTTAATTATATTAGAGGTCTTATTTTTTCCAGCTAAAAATTGACTTATGGCATTTCTTTAATGGACACAAAATGGGTCAGTAAATACAGGCTTTTATCTTAAGTAGATAGTTGAGTTCACTCACTTGAGATAACTAACTTGAACTGAATGCTTAAAACGTTTTACTTATGGATGATTCAAATTCAAATCTATTTCTTTAGTCTACTGCAATGTTTCATTGCATCAGTCTTAAAGTCTTAGAAAGCATTAGGCCTCTATTTAGTAACCTCTTGGTAGATGTCTCCTGGACCTACTTGGACAAGTCAATTCTAACTATTAAGCACCAACCTGGTGTTCTATGCTTTGCTTGATCTGTGTGACCAAAATGGAAAGTATCTTCACTGACAAACTTGAGTTAGTGCTATATAATTTGCTCCCAGGTCTCTCCCCAAAAGGGCACTTTAGTGGCACAGTGGATAGAGTGCTGGCCTAGAGACAGGAAAACTCTGCCAGAGAACAAAATTGGCCTCAGATATTTCCTGACTGTGTGTCCCTGGGCAAGTCACTTAACACTATTTGCCTTAGTTCACTCATCTGTAAAAATGAACTGGAGAAGGAAATGGCAAAAAATTCTAGTAACTCTGCCAAGAAAATCCCAAATGAGGTCACAAAGATTGGAAACAATTTTAAAAATGACTGAACAGAAACAATTGGTAGATCACAAGCTCCTTCTGAGGAAGAATAAATCTTCCCTCTTTTTGTATCCATGTATATGGATCAGCGCATTGCTCCTGGTGGTGACTGGGAGGACTTGAAATGAACGATGTATATTCTGACTCTGTGGGCACAGAATTGATCACTAAAATGATTAATTCTCTACTCCTTTTCACAGTGAGACTTTTTTTTTTAATGCAGTGAGTTTACAGAGTTTTCCCCCCATGGAGTCAATAGATAACAGATAATTTTTGAGAGTTAAGAGAAGAAAGTCAACTTAAATTTTTCCTGGTAAATTTCTACAGTGTATATCTCTAAGACTTCATTTTTATTTCTTGTTGGAAACGTTTTCTTGTTTCACATTTCTATCAATATGTAAGGAACTCAAAAAGGTCTTTCATTTTGAAAAGTTGCAATAATCTTTTACCATAAGAGAGCAAAATAAACATTTTAAAGAGTTTAATATGCAAAGAATAGTGATCCAGGTGTTTATCTTTGGGAAGGTGCCAATACCACTGTGTTTAAAATGTGTTAAACTAGAGTCTGCAGACAGACTATATATTTATTTAGGCAGAATTATCTCTCCTCTGATTCTGTCCTTAAAACTAATTTTTAACTATCACCCTAATTCCTCTTACCTTCCCTCACTTCACATTTTTCTTCTTCTCTTTGTGAACTTTAAATAAGATGCTTATATACGTCTTTGAAATTAGCAGGTTCACTATGACAATCAGGATGATATTATTTTGTAGTGTGTTATACTATGAAGCAAGCTGGATTTGGAGTTGGAAAAATGAGTTAACAAACCAGCAATGCCAATTTTTTCCTTTGTGAATTTGAGAAAAGTTACTTGACCCATCTGCAAAATGAGACATTAGACTAACCTTTAAGGTGTCTTCTAAACTCATTCCTCAATGATTAACAAATCTGACTCACCCATTCCAACGATTTTCATTCCCTGTCATCATTATTTAAGATACCCAGTGCTTAATCCATTATGCCCATCCTCCTCAAACCAACCTCACCAAAGCACCACTCTAAATTATGCACATTTTCCATTCTCCCTGGAGTGCTTGTTCCATAAGTGACATACTTTATCTTGAACCTTTTCACTCAATAATCTCTTTTTCAGGTTCACTGAATCCATATCTACCACATAATCAAAATTCTGGTAGCTGCTACTTACCAACCTTCGGGACACTTCTGTCTTTCTTCCTCCTTAACTCCTGCCCTCATATTAGGGGGATTTCTACATAGATGCTGATACTTTCCAACATATTCAGACATAAAGTCATTATCGTTTCCTCCATACCTTACCCCCTTCCTAATTTCTCTATTAATGCTATGGAAATGGAATGGTTAAAGACAACCAACCACCTTGATTTGCTTGAGCTCCCTTACTATCCAGAGCAGGCTGGACTGACCTGGGAATCAGAATCAGCCAATCAGAAGGCAGACTGAGCATCCCTTGAGCTTGATATACCAGAGATCCTCTGCAGTGTTCACTTGCTTAACTCTGAACCCCTTCTGCTATGCCCGTGACTGCAGAACTGACTTACACCACTTCACATCAGCTCTAATGGACAGAACTAGCACAACCATTCTAATTCTGGAAACTTGGGGACTTTTCAGCCTGACCTTCTTCTCTGTTCCATGTGTGCATCTCATCGTCTCTGGGAAATGGAAACTGAAAATGAAAGAGTGTGGTCATGCCTTGTTAGGCCAGGGCACCACCCTCCCCTCCCAGCTTCGTGGTTTTTGTCTTTACAATTTGTGCAGCCTGACCCCAAAGTGAGCTCAGTTCCAACTGCAGCTCCACATGCATGCTGCCAGCTTGAGAGAAATAAAACATGCAAACAACCTAATCCTGTTCATCTTCCTTAGATCATCCTCTGTGGTTGATCATATGGAGGATACCCCAAATCTCCCCCTCTTCCTACGTTCCCTAATGCATCCTCCCTATCAACCAGGCTCATAGTTCAGGTGTCATCCTATACTCTTCACTTTCTCTTACTCCCTTTATACAATCTGTTGCTACTCTTGTATCTTCTACCTTCATAACATCTCTCTCTCCGTCTCTCTGTCTCTCTGTCTCTCTCTCTCTCCCTCTCTCCCCCATCTCTCTCCTCTGTCTCTGTCTCTCTCTGTCTCTCTGTCTCTCTCTGTCTCTCTCTGTCTCTCTCCTCTGTCTCTGTCTCTCTGTCTCTTTCTCTCTTCCTCTCTCTCTGTCTCTGTCTCTGTCTCTGTCTCTCTGTCTCTGTCTCTCTCTCTCTGTCTCTCTCTCTCTCTCTCTCTCTCTCTCTCTCTCTCTCTCTCTCTCTCTCTCACTTTGTGCCTGACTATTATAACAACCTGTTAGCCTAAAGACTCTTCACTCCAGGTCATCCTCCACTCAACTGACAATTTTATCTTCCAAAAGCACAGGTCAAACCAATCCAACTCACCAATCAATAAACTCCAGTACTTCCTTATCCCCTCCAGGATCAAAAATAAAAATTCTGTTTGACATTCGAAGCCCTTCAAAACTTGACCCTATTTTATCTTTCCAGTCTCCTTAACACCTTATTCCTGGCCATGTACCCTGAGACTCAATGATACTGGCCTTTTTTCTGTTCTTTAAACAAGACACTCTATCTCCTGAATCCCAGACATTTACCCTGGCAGTTTTCCATGCCTGGCATTCTTTCCCTCCTCTTCTCTCCCTTCTGGATAATCTGGCTTCCTTCAGCTCTCAGCTAAAATCTCCTTTTCTACAAGAAGCCTTTCTTGATCTTTTTTAATACTGGTTCCTTCCCTCTGAGATTATCTCCAAATTACCTTCGATATATTTTGTCTATATTTAGTTGTTCACATATTGCCTCTCTCATTAGATTGTAAATGTCTTAGGGACAGGGGCCATTTTTGTTTTCCTTTGTATTCTCATGGTGAGCAGAGTGCCTGGTACGCAGTGGGCCTTAATAAAATGTTTGATGATTGATTTATTAACTTTATAATCCTATGAGATGTTGAATAATGCTTCAATTGCATTTTGTTATGAAACTCAATGTACTCCTTAGTAAATGAGATAAATCATAGGCCATCTTTTCTATTATGAAATACTTTTAATAGATGATAGCCCATGGACCTTCCAGATCTAACATTTTATGCAATGATTCTAAAACCAACAAATAAGGTAGTGCCTTTTTTTCTGACACAAATCATAAGAACTGCCTTCCAAAGTGTAGGCTATTTCTTATCTGAATGGAGAAAATATCCAAGAATTCAATTCTGTTCATTAAACATTCATTTAGCCCCTGATAAGTGTCAAGTTCAGCTTACATGTGACCTTGGGAAAGTCATTTAAAGTTTATTCTAGGTGATCCTCTTAAGATTATGTTTCACAGACGATACTAACTTGAGGAATTTCTTCATCTAGAGGTTCCCCATATCAATGAAATTGTAATTCTAATCCCTATTGCTATCCCACTGTGCTAAAATCTAGGCTAGTTACTGTGCACCCTTCGTTGCCAAAGAAGATCATGCCATCAGAGAAATGATGACATGACTTGCGCTTGACTTTGTTTTGAGTGAGGGAGGGCTGTGCAGGTCACCAGTCTCCTTCTCCTCCACAGCCATCTGAATCCAGTGACTAGATATTCATCGGAATGACTAGAGATGACCCAGGATGAGGCTATTGGGGTTAAGTGACTTGCCCAAGGTCACATAGCTAGTGAGTATCAAGTGTCTGAGGTGAGATTTGAACTCAGATCCTCCTGATTCCTGCACTGGTGCTCTATCCACTGCACCACCTAGCTGCCCCACTAGCTACTGTGGTTATAAAGTCAAAAGCAAGACTGTAAATGCCTTCAAAAGGCTTATAGTCAAATGGAGGAAACAACACACATTCTTTGTTCATCATTCCACAATGCCTTTCTTTTTCTATGTGTATATACAAAGGAAATACAAAGTCAAAATACAAAGGAGACTTTTAAGATTTTCAGCTTTATAGACAGGCAATAGTCAAAGCAGAAATTATATTTTTTTCCAACCTGAATTATCTGATTTGATTCTATTGACTAGTATTGGCCACCTGATTGCCAGATCTTCATAATGAACACTGCATTCTGTAGGAATAGATCCAGTAAACTGTGCCATTGTAGTAAAGGCAATGCCACACTTGTCACAAATTCAGTTGCATGCCTATTTAAAGGAACTGTAACTGAAAGCTTATCCAATTTTCCATGTTCACTTCAAATAGGCTTTGACAATATTTATTCTAATTTTGACTAGAATGCTTTCCTTCTTAGCCAAAGAATTTTGCTTGGAGGTTTGTATTCTATTTCTCACATAAGACATCTCAGCCAAAATTTATCAAAATATCTTTCATCCCATTGCATTGACTACACTCTATGAATATAAACTGTTTGTGTCACCAGAGATGATCTATACTCCAAAAAGGTGCTTGGTTTGACCATAATAATTTGTAAAATATTTGTTTTGCCTTTATTGGCAGCAATAACAGTATACAATAGATATCTAATGAGTGATTGGGACAGAAGGAAGGAATGAAGGAAGGAAGGAAGGAAGGAAGGAAGGAAGGAAGGAAGGAAGGAAGGAAGGAAGGAAGGAAGGAAGGAAGGAAGGAAGGAAAAATAGGGTTACCTTTCAATTTCTGAAAGCATAGCAAGTGGAAGCTACAAATAATTAAAAATTCTCACATCTGTCTATCATTTTCACTCTCCTCCTCTTCTACTTTTTATAGTGCTAAAATGTCATTTGCATACTTCTGCATGTTAGTCTTCTATAAAATAGAGGAAAGGAAAGAGGAAATAAAACTAACAAAAAAAGGACACCAATTGGGTAGCAGCATTGTGTAATGGTAATGTAAGGTTAATGGTGGGTGGTGAAAGAGTTAAAGATCTTCCTTGCTCATTAACAGGCCTTAATATCTTTTATTAATTTCTTTTGAGGCACTGGGTCAGAGGGTCATGTCCTCAGTGTATAAATACTCTGAGGTGAGGTTTTACTTTTGGGGATTACTCACTGGAAGTGTTTGTTGGGCCAAGTGAGACTCTGGGCAGCCTCTAAGGAGCCCCACAGCTTTGAAAACCCAAACGTTGGGTTTCTCTCTCTGGTAACTATGTATGTATTGCTTATGGTCAGACAGTTCAAAGCCTTTTCTGTTGATCTTTATTTCTCTATCTGTACTTTCTCTGAATTTCAGGGTGCTGACTTTTCCCCCTAAACTAGGTGAATGATATATGTGCTTGATTAAGGTGATAGGTGACCCCTCAAAAATTGCTTTCCTTTTAGAAAAACAGATCTAAGAGCCTATACAGCAGACCCTCCTGTGTATGCCGAGGTCCTTGCTGTTAGACATTCCTCAATGGTAGATATTTAATCATAATCACTATGTCCTTCTATCCATATAGCATTGATCTCCATTCTTCACTGACATCCTCTTAAGGGCTAAAAAATTCTATTTATCTTTTAGTGGTTTCTCATTCTTTCATTCAAAGCTTTAATATGTCATCATAGGGCCATTCAATCAGCATGGTCCAACTGAATTCAATTCAAGAATTATATCTTGAGTACTTAAAATGCTATATTTAAGTCACTCTGCTAGGAGATACAATGAATAAGACAAAAAAGTCCCTGACCTCTAGCAATTTATATTCTATATCATTTCCATCATTTTATTTCTAGAACGGAGTGGAGTATATGATTTACACAAAAGGGAAACATGCAGCTTCCTAATGTTACAAAATATGTCAATAGAAATACTACTCATAACTTCTGAATATTTGGTTCTAAACCCAGTAGTGGAATTATATTAAAATCCCACTGATCTAAAAATTCACTGAACTTCCTTCATCTAGCACCCTTTTTATTACTATAGAGGGGTTTAAGCTTTGTGGCATTTCATTATTTTTATTTTTTATATTATAGTCATTATTTTCTTATTATATGTAGTACAGTGTTGTAGTTGAATGAAAGTCTGACTCCTACCCAGGAAAAGAAAGCTCTTGGTGGGCAGGGACTGTATTTTTCTTTGTTCGTTTTGTTTCTTCTTCCTCTATCCAAAGTATCCTGCTTTGAATACAGGCTTAATAAAAGCTTATTGGATAAGCCTGGATTGAATTTCCTGGGGAAGCATTGATTCAAACCTCTACTTCCCCCCAAAATTTTCTAAGGTGAATGATAAAAATAAATTCTGTGTGGTCACAAAATAATGAGAACTAAAGCTTTTAGATAGAAAATTATTGCTCATAAGGAACTCTTTCGGTGGATTCCTGTGGTCCCTTCTAGCCCAATAAACCTTTGAGATGCAAGCAAGAAATCTTACAGATGCATCTTTATAGGGCAACAAGAGGAGACTTAGCAATGATTAAAACTGAAAAGTCTCCAGATGTTAGAAGTTTGGCATATTATTTCTCTTTGAAAGAGCTTTCTTGGAAACAGGTATTGAATCATCTTGTAGTTCTCATTAATTAAAGCATATTAACTGATAAAAATGAAGCCATAACTCTTGTTTCCTAGAATGTTATAACATGTAGAATTTTTTCCTATTAATGTAGAAACCTAACTTCTATTTCCTCCCTGTAAAATATCCTATATGTTCTTATTCTTTCATAGATCCATCCCAGAAAAATTAAAAGATCTGTAATCAAACACACAGAACAAGGATAATGACAGGAGATCAAAATATCAGAAGATATAAAGGGCAGAGAGAAAACCAGTGATGTGATTGTACATGGATTGAAAAGATGTCCCAGGAACAAGGACAAATGAATATCCAAATGACAAATAGCTTTAAAATAATCCTATAAGTAAAATGACAACACAATGCTGCAGAGGGATGTAGCAACATTGTGTTCTCCACCAATTTGGGGGATCATCAGTTGCCATAGTGAGGATGAAATTCTGAAATGAAAAAGGTTCTAAAATGACATAAGAAATGGCTGTCAGATACTGTACTATTTTGCACTCTGATGGGACTTTTAAAACATGCAATGAATCACTTTGTCTCCCTTACCTTTTTGTGATTTCATTTGCCAACAGGCAACCAAGTTCATTCTTCCTGACTGGAAAATGCACGATGCTTGACTACAACCATAGGAGAAGGCACAGAACGAGAAACTGGCTGCATTGAGCATTCACCAGGATATAGAGAATATTCACCTGGTTTGCCAGGGGAAATCATTCAGTACAGGTACGCAAGAGGACAGAGGTAGATACAGCATAATATAACAATGTTCCCCTTCCTCTAGATCCCCCTGTGCTAAAAACAGGACATTTTAAAGCATTTCTGTATAAAGGACATTATATGTGTTAGTCGCTCCTTTCCTGGGAAAATACTTAAGGATTCTTCAGAAAAAGTTGAGAACAAGAAGAATATTTAATAGGTTAGTAACATACAAGGGATAGGACACATAATCCAACTGAGTTTGAATTATTAATAGTATAGTCATATCTCTGTAGAAGAATCCAAGAAGGTGTTGTTCATTCACTTTAATCAGGGCCATGTTACTTCATTTGGGATTTTCTTAGCAAAAATACTACTAGAGTGGCTTTGTCATCTTCTTTTCCAGATCATTGGAGAAACTGAGGCAAACAGGGTTAAGTGACTTGCCCAGGGTCACATGACCAGTAAGGGTCTAAGACTAGATTTGAATTCAGGAAGACAAGACTTGACTTCAAGTCTGATACTCTTTCCACTCTACCAGCTAACTACCTGTGAAGGCATTAAAAGCTGGAAAAGATGACAGATAGTAGTGGTATTTGTTTAGGTGAAGAATGGGTGAGTTGGTTGCTCCCAACTGGAAAGATCCTGGGATGACTTAGGTACTTTCTGTGCAGTTGAAGAAAGCACTTGAAGACATACAGATGGAGCACATTCGTTCCAATTCATATCCATTAGTCCTAGTAGGCACACTGTCCCTTTGCGATCACAAATTTGAGCATTGGAAGAGGGAACATTTTATGAATAGGAAAGCAAAGGGAGAGATTGGAGATTGTTTTTATCATTAAAAATGTTGTAGAAAATCTGGCCAATCAAATGAGACTGTTCATTGAAAATAATATTGAAACATTAAACCTTATGAAAAATGATAATATTGATCAATTCTACAAAACAGATTTAAACTTTAAGCCTTCTTTTCACAGTTAAGTGATACTGAAGGTACAGTAAGAGAATGTGTCAGACACACACACACACACACACACACACACACACACACACCTCAACCTTATGGCCCATGTCACAATGCTTGTTTTTCAGGCCATGCACACCCAGAATTCCATCACTGACATAAGGGCGGTAAGAATTGTCTCAAGTGGAGAGAGCAGAAATCTTTCTCCACAACGTACGCCTGACAAGGGCAAGATCACTGTTCACATGGAAAGGAACAGAGAAAGGAGAGGGACCTGCTCTCAAAGTTAACACATACACATACACACACACACACATATGCACACACTTAATATTTTAAGGTCTTTTCCAAATCTTTATAGGATATTGTGTTCTAAGATAAAACAGATTGTATCATTCTTTGCCAAAACCTCAGTTTCCCTAGACTATTTATGGATCTCCAAAGTAAACTGAGATCTGTGGCAAAAGATAGGTATATATAGGAGAATTCTAAGTGGTGCTTACCTTCTCAAACTTTTGTTGGGCAAAAGTAGCAGACACAGAACTAACTGAAAACCATTAAGGGCTAAATTGTGTGTTATTTAATGATATAGAGGAGAGTTCAGATCAGGAAATCATGTCATCCCTCTCCTCAACATACAACATGGTTAGAGACCCTAAAGTTATATTATTTCATGCCAATGGAAATCTGTATGGAATTAAAATTACGGGAGTGCAGAGAAGAAACAAGACACAGTGGAAACAATACTGTCTGGAGAAAGAGGACCTTTAGCTTTTAAATCTGCTTTTCCTTAAATTACAGGTCATTTTAAGACCTTACTCTCCCCTTTCCACCACATATTCTGCAATCTAATGGCCCTGGCATATGTTTCACTCTTTGAACAGAATCCTCAATCTCCTGACTCCAGGCATTTTCCCTGGCTATCCCTCAAGCCTCAGAACTCTCTGCCTCTTCATCTCCCCCTAGTGGTTTCCCTGGCTTTTGCAAGAAGTCTTTTCCAGCCTCCCTTAATTTTACTGCCTTCTCTCTGAAATTATCTTCAGTTTATCCAGGGCTAATCTTATTCATACATAGTTGTTTGCATATTTCTCTTCCATTAGTCTACAAGTTCCTTGAGAGAAGGACTGTTTATTTTTTTTTTTGTTTTGGTTTGTTTTTTTTGCCTATGTGTCTTCACACATAATAGGAGCTTAATAAATTCTGGTTGACTAAATTTGACCTGTTCTGTCATTTGTAAGCACAGTTCTCTCATTTGCAAAATAATGAGCATGATCATCAGAACTGACTTTTAAAGCCCCCTCCAGCTCTGAATCTATGGTCTTATGA
The DNA here is from genome assembly GCA_023548195.1 of Bettongia penicillata ogilbyi. Taxonomy (NCBI): domain Eukaryota; kingdom Metazoa; phylum Chordata; class Mammalia; order Diprotodontia; family Potoroidae; genus Bettongia; species Bettongia penicillata. The sequence goes on along the minus strand of JAJHZJ010000121.1, from coordinate 5,543,529 downwards.
CCATTTGAAAACTCATCAGATCAGCATAGACTAAAGAAGAAGTCTTTGTGGATATGAGTACACCTGAGTTGCTAAGTGAAGGGTGAAAAGTTTTTAGCTAAGTGAGGAGGAACAAGAGGGCATTTCCACTAGTGGGAACAGCCTCAGCAAGTCACCTGACTGGGACACAGCAAGGTGTGGAATGGTGTTAGACCTACCACCACCTGAATACAAAGTACATTTTTGGGAAGATGTAAGGGAAAAGATTGGAAGACTTTTTCAAGATCTTAAAAATCCCGGCATAAAGGAGAAGATAGGATACAATATCCATTGTATATCTGTGGGCAGAGGAATGATAAGTTCAAAAAGATTATTTTTTTATCAAATGCAGTCAGAATATTTGACAAAACAAAATCTACAAAATGAGTCAGGACTCTATTTAATAAAAAGATTAAAAGAGATGTCAGGAAGTCAGTTAATTATTCCCCTTAGCTTTGGGCTCTAATAGGCACATCTAGGTGAAAGGTAATTCCGATTCAATTTGAAAAAAAAAATTTTATAACACCTACTGTGTGGCACTTGCTATACTAAGTATAAAAAGACTTAAAAAATGAAATCATCCATGTCCTCAAAAGAACTAAATTCTACATAGTGGAATATAAATTAAAATGTAAATTTAAATTAGATCTGGATCAGACCTGAATAATTATCTAGTATGAGGCTCAATATCTTGTCCAAGGTCACACAGGTAGCAAATAGCTTGATCTCCTGATTCCAAAACCAGTGATTTTGTCTCTGTCACAACTACCTGCTGGAAGAAACAGATAATCTAGAATTCCATTTCCTCTGCAACATTACCTGAATAATTCCAGAATCACTATACATAACTGTACCAAGAGAAGAATTCTTCCTTGACCCCCAGCTGGTGTACAGATGAGGCTCTGAAGCATGAGAATTGATGGGCCTTGTAATTGCTTTTTTCGCTAGTGTAACTGCAGCTGCCTTTTTCATTCATAAACGGTAAATCTAATCCTTTAAAAAAAATTTCCAATTTAGCCATTCGCTTCAAAAATACCCTGTGCCATGGAGTCTTGCAGGTGTGGTGATGTGTCTCACAGAAAGGAGCGATATCTATTGGTCTGAGGACTGGATTGGCAATCCTAAGTCCTTGGTTTTCATTCTTGAATTTGTTTCAATTTGTTATGGTACCTTGGCCAATCACTTAACTTCTCTATGCCTCAATTTCCCAGTCAGAAAAAAGGGATAAGGTTATTATTTGCTTGTAAAATACTTCAAGAGGCTCAGATGAAAGGAACTATAAAAATGCAAAGCAATATTGGTATATACTCACTCCTAACAATATTATAATAAAATATAGTGATGCATGGCTTTAGTATCATAGCAAAATAAGTTCCTGGCACCGTTAGAAAGATGTACCAAAATATATATCTTGGCTAGAAGTACGGGATTGCTTGCCTTTTTCTATGTAGAAGTTTGCAAGAGGATACATGAAGTCTATAACGTATATCTGCATATTATCATGTGTGAAAAATTCCAATGATTATCTAGAAATAAAGGGCGAATTGCTATCTCTATGAATTTAAAACAGTTTTTTCTGTGAAGAATTTCTATGGGAATTTCTCATATTTTATGATCTCCCCTCCTTTTTTAATCCTATCTCAAATGACAAAATAGGATTTCAAAAACAATTTTTTAAAAAAAGCTATCCAATACTCCAGTGTCTCTATGATATCATAAATATGAGTATTCCCTCCACAGATGGACATCACTGTCCACCCATGCCTATGCTTTCAAATTCTTCTTCTTATTTACTCATAAATATGCCACAAAGGATCCATTCGGCAATGCACTAGGCCTTCTCATGTTCTCTTTTTGTTTTAAATGAAATAACAGAATTTCGGTCTCCTCAGCTTGAAGTATCATATAAAATTCCTAGTTGTGCTTATTTCTTTTCTCCCATTACTACCATGTGATATCCCAATCCGTTATTACACAGAACTACACACTCTTGAGTTTGGCCTAAATACAGTGAACTGTTCTTTTCTTTACAGGTCTTTTGTACTCAGAGCATCTCTAATTAGAGGTCTAAAATACTCAAATGGCTCTGTGATCTCAATGCTTTGGAAGTACCTTCCCATGATGAAGAGCTCCACCTAGCCATGCCCATCCTGCCCATTCTGTGGGATTTTATTAAAAACCCTCCAATAAATTCAACATGCTTAAAGTGTTCCTAACTCTCTCCTGACAGCTCAAGAATATCAGTGGAACACACTGCATGTCCATTAGTTATCTCTCACCCTCACCCAATTAGAGGTCACTATTTCCAAATTCTTCTCCAATCACCATATACAAAAAGCAACCTTAGCAGGGAATTCATTCATGGGAATCAGGCCATACTCTAAAACAAAATGAGTTATTCACCCACCAACGTTCCAAGTTCCAAATACTATTAAAAGAACAAGTTTTCCACTAGTCATTTTCTATTGTCACTAATAAACAAGTTTTTACTTTACAAATATCAGCCCAACCATCAAATCCAATGAGATTGCATTGGAAAAACAAAGGTAAAATAGTAGAATGATTGAAATCTATATTTAGTTCTTTGTTTCTATAAGGGAATGCTAATTAAATGTGCATGAAAATAACATCTTGGTTAATGCTCTTAGTATAAATCTGAGGATGGGGGGAAATTATGGTAGGACTATTAAGCACAGAAAGTATATTGAGCTTTTGAGCATTCTAGCATAAATAATATTAATAACAAAATCCAGATAAAATGAAATGAAATTGCAGGTCATCCAGAGAGGTAAAGAACAGTTTTCCTCTTTTCCCTATCAACAAGTTCAGTGGGTAACATTTGTAATGACTTCAATTACTCATCGCCACAAAAGTCCATTTCACATTGACTTTTCTATTCTCATCTGAGAGATGAAACCACATTTCACATTTGGATAAATCGAAAAGAATGGAACCAGTTTTCTTCCTGGATGGATTTTTCTCTGGCTTCCAATTTGTGTTGATCCAATGCTGGGAACACACCTGAGACAGCATGCTCTCCCCTACGGCAGATGCCAATTCATAAATATCTGTTTTAGACAAAGCTTTTGACCAAAGACAGTAAGCTCCACAAGCAATGTTTCTCAGGTCTCAGAAATGTCACTGGACAATTAAGTGCTGTCATTCATACGCTCTGGCTGGAGAGCACACATCCATCAACATCAAAATTGATCTTACATGAACTTTAAAAATCCTTCACACAAACAATCAGCCAACACAAAAGTGAAATGTGCCAGAAGCCAAAGGGGAGAATGGCCTGGAGATACAGCAACATGTGAGAGTGAGTTGGGAAACCAAGAGAAAAGGACAAGCGTCAAAGTGTAGTTGGTGAGTACGCTTTCCCCCGTCGTAGTCTCATTCATGTAGATGTGACACTTTATTAGTTCTGAAAATGCAAATCTCCTTTCAAGCAGAGCCCTTTGGCCCCGCTCTACCACCGCTACACGTATATCCAAAAGAGAACAAAGAAAGGAGAATCTTTTATGTACAAAAAACATTTATAGAAACTCTTTTTGTGGTGGCAAAAAAATAAAAAAACTGGAAATTAAGAGGATACCTAAAATCGAATAATATTTGAATAATTTGTGGTATATGAATGTGATTGAGTGCCATTATGTGATGAATTAACAAGGCATGTGTATGTGTATACATTTATGCACGCATATGTTTATATATGTGTGTATATGTGTATATATGCATGTATGCATATACATACATATATATTTGCGCACATACATGTAGAGAGGGAGAGACAGAGACCAGAGACAGAGAGAGAGAGAGTGAATGCACACAAACACAGTGAAAAGGAACTGACAAAGCTCCAAGGACTTTACTGACCTCTTCCAGAGCAGGGCAAATTAGAGCTTCCTTGGCACCTTCTGATGCTATCCTCAGCAGACAATGGGCAGGAAAGGGGATGCTCACATTTTTTCCCAGACCAGCCAACTTTGCAGTCACATCTTCCACAGTTACACTGGCCATGACCTTTAAAAATAGCACAGACTATTTTTTAAATCAGAAGTTGTTTCTATTCAAATAATAAGTGTTCTGTGAATCGATATCTTAATTTGGACCATATGGTTAAAAATAGAGGAAAATGTATTTTGTTTAATATTAAATTTCTTAAAAATGAATTTGTATTTAATTACGATGAAGGAATTCACTCCTACTGGATAAAATCAATCTTTTACTAGATAAATTCTGAATTAGTCAGTATGAGAGAAATCTAGTTGTATGTCATTTAATTAGCTCCCTTCGGTTCTAAAAAACCAATATATAGCATGGTTATGGTTATGGTTTGGAATTTGATTGTCTTAGTATCTTTCCTTCTATGTCCCCATGACATTTAAATTCTGCTAAAAACAATGACTTTGGGAAACAGGAGCCAAATTGTTTCGTTGTCATTGTTTATGCCTTCTGAGCACCACTCATCATTTGGTTGAGAAGCTTAGGAAAGAGACTAAGCTGAAACCTGCCTGGAATTCAAGGTCTTGCAGAATAGCTTTCCTGGGCTTAGGAAAGAGTTAAGACCTGTGTGAAATGTTCATAAGATCAATTAAAAACCCTGGAGCAAAGGATATTCCCTCCTCTAAGGATCTAATGCACTTGAAAGAAGTTGGTATCACAAAGGAAAGCAAAATGACTGCAACTGGAAATTCCTTAATTCCCACTAAGACCCTTATATTTACTCCTGGGGATGTTAAATAAGTTGGACTTTGATATTGGGCTTTGAGTTACATCATAGACCTTAAAGTCAGTAGTGCTGGTTTTCTTTTAGCACACCAAGCAGAGAGGGGAGTTGAAGAGTTATTTGTAGAGAACAGCAAGTAGGCCAGTGTGCCTGGAATGTAGAATGCATGGAAGGGATATAAGGCATAAGAAGACTGGATGTTTAGGAAGAGACCAAGTAAGGAAGAGTTTTCATTAGTAGAATGAGGAATTTCTATTTAATTCTCGAGGGACAGGGAAGCACTATGGTCAGATAGCTGTATGGAGAATGAATTCTAATGAAAAAGTCTTGAAGGAAGATATTCAATTAGAAGACTATTGTAATATTCGAGGCAAGAGATGATAAAGGCTGAAAACAAGGCAGTCACTTATGTAAGTTGAGGGAAGGCAGTTTTGTGGAGAACAAAATCACAAGTGGCATCTTGAGGTGAGTGAGATTTTTAAAGCACAATAAGTGGATGATGGGATCCTCAATACTGAAATATACCTTTTGAAATGGGATGAGTTTGAAGGGAAAGGTGGCAAGTTCAGTTTGGCCATATTCATTTTAAGTCACCTATGGAATATCTAATTTGAAATATGTAATAGGCAGGTCACAGTGTGAGACTACACTTAAAAGAGAAACCAAGGCTAGATGTGTGAATTCAGTAAGGTCAAAAAGTGTATCAGAAAGGTCAAAAAGCACGAGAATTGGGAAGATATCATTAGATTTGGCAATTTCGGGATCATTGGTGAAAATGGCATAGTAAAAGTAGAAACTTGATTGAGCTCTCCAAATTTCCCTCTAAATAATGTTAACATCATCCCTCAAAAAAAAAAGTCTGGAGTGGCAGAACTAACAAAACAAAAAGATATAATACATTTCCAGCCCAAGACAATTTAGAAGATCAACAGGAAAGGTCTGTCACACTGGGGTGAAAGTGGAGCACAGTCAAGAGCAGGTCATGACCAGTCAAGAGGAGGCATTGGGGGTGATAGAAAAGAAAAGCAGTGGCTACTTTTGGAGCACTCAGCTCACAGATGGCAAGGAAATAAAATAACTGGTAAGAAGAAGATTATAGGAGACCCTTTGCTGACAGTGAATACATGACACTGTTTCACTGCCCATACTTGATTCCAGGTGGCAGCCCAGGATGATTAGGCATACTAGCAAGCTAGATCATGCAGCTGCAGTGGAACAGGGTCCCTGGTCACAGTTTCAGGGCAGAAAAGAGCACTTTTTGGCCATTCATAGACCAGAGAAAGGGAGAGATCAGTAATACACTTCTCTTTAAATCATACTACCATGGAAGAACTAAAAATTTATAGACCCACAGAATTATCTCTGAAAATAGCAACACAAAAAACCTGAAGTTTGGCATAGTCCCCACTCCAAGCCAGGTGCTGAGTCCAACTTTAACATAAAGTTGAAAGTCAAGAAATTGGCTGGAAAATGGGTAAATAACATCAAAAGAACTTTACCATAGAAAGTTACTATGGTGACAGGGAAGATCAAAACACAGATTTATAAGACAACAAAGTCAAAACTGCTATATCCAAAGCCTCAAAAAAAATATGAATTGGTCTCAGGTCCAGAAAAATGAATTCCTATATTAGCTCAAAAAGGATTTTAAAACTCAAATAAGAGAAGTGGAAGAAAAACTGAGAAATGAAGTAAAAGTAATTCAAGAATAATCATTAAGAACAGAACCAACAACTTGATAAATTTAGAAAGCACAAAAATACTAAAGAAAATAAAACCTTAAAAATAGAATAGTATAAATGGTAAAAAGAGACACAAAAATGCACTAAATAGAACTCCTTAAAAAGCAGAATTGGCAAAACAACAAAAGACGTAAACACATTTAATGAAGGAAAGAACTCCTTCAAAACAGTTAGCCAAATGGGAAATGAGATACAAATGTTTACTGAAGAAAAATAATTCCTTATAAATCAGAATTGTGCAAGTGGAAACGAATAACTCTATAAAACATCAAGAAATAATAAAACAAGGTAAAATGAAGTAAACAATAGAAGAAAATGGGAAATATCTAATTGGAAAAGCAGTTGACCAAGAAAATAGATTAAAGAGATACAATTTAAGAACTACTGAACTACCTGAAAGCCAGGATAAAAAAAATGCCTGGGCATCATATTTCAAGAAGTTGTTAAGGAAAATCACCCTGATATCTTACAACCAGAGGGTTAAATAGAAATCAAAGCAATCCATTTATCACCTCCTGAAAGAGATCCCAAAATGAAAGCATCCAGGAATATTATAGCCAAATTCCAGATCTAATAAGTTAAGGAGAAGATACTGTTAGCAGTCATAAAGAAACCATTCAAGCATCATGGAGCCAGAGTCAGGATAACACAAGATTTAGGAGCTTCTATATTAAAGGATCAGAGGGCTTGGAATTTGATAATCTGGAGGGCAAATGAGCTCACATTACAACAAAGAATCACCTTCCCCCAAAAAACTGAACAAAATCATTCAGGGGAAAAACAGATATTCAATGAAATAAAGGGCTTTTGGAGATGCTTGCTGAAAAGTTCAGAGCTGAAGAGAAAGTTGATTTTCAAATATAAGTTTCAAGAAAAGGATAAAAAGGGATTTTCTCTGATGAAAACCTTCTTTCTCAAATATATAGAGAAATGAGTCAAATTTATAAGAAAACAAGTCATTCCCCAATGAATATATGGTCAAACAATATGAACAAGCAGTTTTTAGATAAAATCAAAGCTATCAATAGTCAAATACAAATATTCTAAATCACTGTTGATTGGGAAATAGAAATCAAAACAACTCTGATGCAAACTGAAATGAGTAGATCCAGGAGAACACTATATACAGTAACAGTAATAATATACAATGATCAGCTGCAAATGATTTAACTATTCTCAGCAATATAATGATGCAAGATAATTCTGATTTACAATGAAAAATGTTACTTCTAAAAAAGTAACTGATAGAATCTGAAAGCATATAGAAGCATATTTAAAAAAAAACTTCATTTCTTTTGAGAGACAAGGGGGTCTGTGTTTTCTTTCATAATATGACTAATATGAAAATATGTTTTGTATGATTGCAGATATATAAACTATATTAAATTGTTGGCCTTCTCAATAAGGGAGAAAAGGAGGAAGGGAGGACAAGAAAAAACTGGGACTCAATTGTTTTTAAATGAATGTTTAAAAAGTTTTTATACATAATTGAAAAGATATTTTTTTTAAAAAAGAGATCATTGGCAACTTTGAAGAACATAATTTTAGTTATAATGAAATTGGTAGCCAGATTACTTAGAACATAATAAGAGAAGAAGAAGTGGAGATACCTATGTTAACCCTTTTTTATGAGGAGTTTAGCTGAGCAAAGAAGGAAAGAAGTAGTGTAATAGGAGGTGGGAACTTGGAGTTATAGTGGGGATTGTTTAAAGAAGGCAGAGACTTAGGAGTATATATGCATCAGAGAAAGTAATAAAAGATAGGAAATGGTCAAGGATTAGAGAAGGCAACAGGTTGTAACAACAAGGACCCTGGCATATACAGGAGGGCTTGCTGTAAAGGAAAGGAACTTTTGAAGGGTCAACAATCACTTTAATAAGATATACCTTTACACACATATCACTTTAAGCACATATATCATTCACTTACTTCAGGTGAAAAAGTCAGCACCCTAAACTTCAGAGAAAATACAAACAGAGAAACAATGATCAACAGACAGAGCTTCAAATTGCCCTGACAGTAAGCAATACATACATCACAGATCAACAGACAAATCCAACTGTCTGACAATACATACAGAGTTCCCAGAGAAAGATGCACCAACATCTGGGTTTTCAAAACTGGTGGGGGGGACTCGTTAGCAGCTGCCCAGAGTCTCATCTGGCTAAACGAACAGTTAGCTTTTGGGAGCAAGCCCCCAAATAAAACCTTACCTAAGAGTATAAACTTTTCAGAGCCAGAGGACATCAAAACCCTCAAGAAGCAGTGTCTCACCAGAAATTAACAAAATGATATGGGGCCTTCCAATAACAATAACAAAAAAAATCTCCCCTAATCAAGCTTCCCTTAATGGGCAGGCCCCTTTAATGGGTGGGGAAGATTTTTTACCTCTCATTGGCATTACGTTGGGTGGGGGGTGGGGTGGGGAGGATGAGCTAAAAATGAAAATAGATTTTATACTAAAGTGGAAAAGAAACCATTGGAGTTCATTGAGTAGGGGAGTGGGATGGTCAAATCTATACATAGGAAATTTACTTTGGAAGCTGCTGGGAAAGGCTCAAAAATAAGAGAAACTTGAGACAGGGAGATCAATTAGGAGGTTACCTCAATAATGCAAGCAAGAGGATCTAAATAAATGTGTTGGCTCTATGAAGAAGTAATAGAGATAGATTGATGTAATGGTCATTTAAATGGGAAGATCTTTCTCATTCATCAATAGGCTCATGAGACCTGCTTGGGTCACATGGAAGTCTGAGTCTCATGGAGCCTGTGGTGGGAGGATTCTGCTGAACAGGTGGAATAGAAAGAAGCAAAGCTGGAATAGAGCTGAGAGGAAGTTAACCATGAGAGCAGTCAGAGGTAGAAAGGATGTAGGCAAGCAGGCAACTGGCTAGTGTGAGTGAGAGAACTTGTTTGTGATTTTAAGAGAACCTGCTTTTGATTTGCTAGTGGAGGAAGGTTTGGGGATAGTGTTATTCTCTTCATTATTACTGTGTTTAGGTTTTTATTACTATGATGGATTTGGCTTTCTGGTGTCTGAATAAATGTTTTGGTTTTGTCTTCCCTGTGGAGAGTTTGTTGTATTTTGTGACGCAGAATTGTGCCAGAATATTCATGACCACCGTAGGCCCTGTGAATATCGCATTGGCGCTACAAATGACACGTTGTGGTGACATTGGATGTATGAGATGAAGATTAGTGAACAAAACAAATCCACCAAGATTGTGAGATTAGGTGATTGGAAAGATAGTGGTACCTTCAACAGTAGTAAGTATATTTAGGGAAAGGATGGTTCAGAGAGAAAGATAATATCCATGAATTCACGAGCAATTCATGCCTACTCATTCTCTGTATCTAACTTCATGTCAACTAAAAGGAAGAGAGGGAACATGATCTTCTCATTGGTCATTGCTTCAAGCAGAAAGTCTAACCTTTGGGTGTTTCCTACCTTTGTTATGAAGTAGGAAACAGGAGATAGACAAGTTGGGGTAAGGACATGCAAAATTTTCCCAAGAGCACCTCTGAAGCTGCAGTTAAGTTAGAACTACCCTAATGAGCTTAGAATTTTCATAAAGGAGGGATAGACAAAGCAAAAGAATTTTGAAAGATAAAGGGAAGAGTCTCATCACTCTTCCACCATTATTCTCCTTCAGATACTTGAAGATCACTCATCTCTTCTCCAGACCAAACATTCCTAATTCTTCCAACCTATCTCTATGAAGCATGGTCCCTAACCTTATCCTTTTTTTGCTCTCTACATGCATTCCATTTGATCATTCTCTCAAAATGTGGCATTCAGAATTGTGTGCAATATTGCAGTTGGTATTTGAACATCTCTGCTGTATATTTTACCTTTCTTAAAGTAGCCTAAACTCATATTAGCTTTTCTGGTTCTGGCTATGAAATATTGAAATACTGATATACTGTATTTCATACCCAGCAAAATCCCCAGATTCCCTTACTTTAATTAATGAAAAGCAGAACTGCACAGTGTTATGCACAGAATGCTGGATTTGAAATTGGACAATCTGGGTTTCAAATGTGGCTCTGACACTTGCTAACTGTTTGACCTTGGACAAATCAGTTCTTTCACTTAAGGCTAGCTGTAAAATGAAGGCGATGGACTAGGCAGTGTTTAGGGTCCCCTTTAGCTTTAATTTCTGAGGTCTTAGAAAAAAAGTGATCAGTAATTCTATACATAACACTTAAGCAACATGTAAATATGATTACCTAGGCCTAGAAAAAGAAGTCATTTAAAGACAGAATTCTTTTGGAAAAATGCCTTAGTCCTCAGAATAATGTATACATTTCAAACAGAAAACATCGAGATATAAAATTTGTTTCTCCACAATGGAGTTTAAGCTATCCCCTTGCTATTACAAATTCTACCATATTATTTTGAAGAAAGGAGTGGATTAAGTTAAATAAACAAAAAAAATAGATAAATAGTTAAGGTACCAAAGACTTTATAGGTTTCTAGGTTCCAGTGGCCTCAAAATGCTTGAAAGTAGGAGGCTTCATTTTGAGAACAACAAGACCTGATGTCAGAGAGCTGGACAAAGAAAGAACATGTTGTCTTTTCTGGGAAAACTAAAACTTTCACAACTAAATTAAATAATAGAAGTTCAATCTGGATATCCAAAAGGCATACTCTGTATTAAGAGATGTAAACAAGAGACATAACAACAGCAGAAAAGAAAAAAAGTTTTAAATAATTTCATAGTGTTTATGGGGATACACACACACACACACACACACACACACACACATAAAGGTTTTGACTGCTCCTGGGGCTATCCAGAAAATTATTGCTGATGAAAACTATTAATAGTGGTAGGTGCCATTATTTTAAAGCAAAGGTGCAGAGCACCTACTGCTGTGGCATACCTAAATCCATATTTAATGGTAGATGATTAATATCTGATGTTCATAACCATCTCTATTCCTTCTTGCTCTTGGATAAAGTAAATAAAATAGCCAGACAGCTAGTTAAAAGGGGAAGCTAACTGAGTGGGTGTTAGATGGAACATAGACCAAAACATTTCAAATATCATATGCTGTATTCTAAGGAAAGTTATCTTCTTTACTGTGAATCTTTAATGTTATTAAAATTAATAGCCTCTTTGCCCTAGGCAATGGAATTTTGGTGGGAGATGGGTGGGAAGGAGAGTGGTCTGGACCTTTTATTTCATTCATGTAAGGAAGTTACAATATGGAAGCATCCTCTCTTCACATATGCCATCAAAATCTCTGCTAGAATTTTAGAGCTCCTAGAAATCACTGAGATGTTCCATCACTTGCACATAATCACACAGCAAGGGTATGTCACAGGCAGAACTTGAATTCATAGCTTTCTGAATGGGGATATGGAGGAGGAAGTCTCTCCGCTATAACATTATAAGGCTCATACGGAAGTAGAAACATTTTTTTTTAATCTAAGAAGAATGTTAGAAGTTATTTAAAATGCAATGTAGTGGTACATGAAGAACATAGACACTGTGAAATTGAAGGGTCATGTGAACAATAAGATGGAGGACCACACATTTTCTCTGATCCCCACGACCTCTCAGATGCCTTCAAAACAGAAATTATACTCCAAAGATCAAAAATAATATAGCTTTATGAAGAGGGCACAAGACTTTGAGCCAAGAGACCTGGATTCAAATCCCATCTCTGTCATTTACTATTTGTGTGATTTTAGGCAAGTCACTTAATCTCTCTGAGTTTCATTTTGCAACTTTATAAACTAGGTCCAACAATAGCTGTCCTACCTATCTCACAGGAGTGTTGATATTATTAAATTAGGTAAGGTACATGAAAGAAGTAGATGAACAAAAGAAATCTTTCCATTTAATGCAATTCAATAAGCATTTATTAACCACCTTTCTCCATACCTATTAAAAACCCAAGAAAAAGGAAAAGGAATGAACAGAAGAAGGAAGGAAGGAAAAGAAAAAAGAAAAAGAGAGAGGGAGGCAAGGAAAGAAGAAAGGAAGGAAGGAAGGAAAGAAGAAAAGAAGGAAGGAATTAAGGAAGAAAGGAAGGAAAGAAGGAAGGAATTAAGGAAGGAAGGAAGGAAGAAGGAAGGAAGAAAAGAAGGAAGGACAAAAACAGACCATATTTCAAATAGTTTACCATCTACTAGGAGGAAACAATATGCACACAGAAAATACCAAGTGGGCACAAAAGTCACTGATGAATGTTGGGGAAATGGGGACATGAACATGAAAACTGTTAGAGGGGTGAGTAAAAGCTGGAGGTGGCACCTGAGCTATCTTTTAAAGGAAGGGGTAAGTAAGGAGAGCATCCTAGGCATGAGGGAGCTGCCTGTATCAAAGCAGGGTGGTAAGAGACAGAATGTTGCATATGAAGATTAGTAAGTAGGTTAGTTTGGCAGGAACATAAGAGTGTATAAGAGGGATTAATGGGTAATCAATCTAGTGTATGAGATGGGAAAGTGAAAGGGCTTCAGTGCCAGAGGGAGAAATTTGCATTTTATTCCAGAGGCCATAGAAGTTTCCCCAAAGCTTCGTGAGCAGTCTAGTGACACCACTGTAATTATAGCTCAGTCTCCTATTACCCTTCCCCTGGACAATTACAACTTTCTAAATAGTTTCCCTGTCTCCCATTTCTTTACTTTCCAAACAATCCTACAAAATAATCTTCTTAATACATGGATTTATGGGCACTAACTTGTTCAAATACTTCTTTTTAGTGACTCCCTATTTTTTGAATGAATAAAAAAGAAATACTTTAGCTTAGCATTCAAGAAAATTCACTAACTGGTCTGAGTTCAAGATTTCACAATACATCTCTTCATCCAATCTGAACTTCTCACTCTTCCTCCATTTTGTCCTCATTTCTACCTGTTCCATGAGAAGTCATCCACACAACGTGGGCCATGTGCCCCTCATTTCAGGCAGTAGAATCTCTAGCTTTCTTAAAAGCTGATCTTCAATGCAAACTCCATGAAGCCTTTCCTGATCTGCACACTCTAAAATTATTTCTCATTCACTTTATATGTATTGTGTGTTTTTGAGAACAAATACTTGATTCTTCAGCTGAGGAAAGTAGGTCCAAATAAGATAAGTGAATCAAATGTCACAGCTAGTAAGAAGAACTGGGATTTGAACTTGGGGCCTTTGAATTCTAACACTAGCATTCTTTCCATAAAATCCCACTACAGTAAGGATTCAGAGATTTATACTACTTAGATGGAACTTTTCACATATACAAAACTGGTTTTCTGCCAGTCCATGACAGAAGCACAAGAACTATTTTGGGGAAAACACGATAGGATGAGAAAATTGAAGTATTGTTCAAGAGAAGACACAGCCTAATAACAAGGGCACTCTACTGGGAATAGCACATTGTGGTTACAAGGTTTTTGGAACCATGTAGACCAGTGACAGAACCAAGTGGTTCTGCCACTATATAATCATAGGCAAGCCACCTGATCTCTTATGTTTAGTTTCCTAAAATGAAGAGGCAGTATGATATAGTGAAAAGATTTCTGGATTTGTAGGCAAGAAACCTAGGTTGAAATCCATTAAGAGATGCAGACTGGTTCTGTAAATTTAGGTAAGTCACTTAGTTTCTCTGTTTTCTCAGTTTCACCATCAGTAAAATGGAAAGGTTAAACTCAGTGACCTCTTTTTTCTAAATTCTACTATAATTGCTTTGAACTCTCAGGTTCTATGTTCTAAAGCATGGGTTAATAATTTTTGTGTCATGGACTCCTCTGGTAAAGTCAATGGACTTCTCAAAATATTTTTAATACAAAAGAAATATTTATGCATAAAAATTTACAGGATTACTAAGGGAGCCAATAATATTGTTCACTGCTCATGTCACTTTCAACTCAACTCTTTTTCCACTTGTTCCATGTTCCCTCCAACAGTATCACTCACCTTCAAATGGAAGTCTTTTTTGGTGGAATTCTCAAAATGTTTCCATTAGATATGATGACCTTTTATACTAGCTTCCTCATAAAGTCTGGAATCTGTCTCTCCTCATTGTGCATTTTGTTCTTACCGCCTGATGGAGACATTGCTTCCAACCATTCCTGTCCTAGGCACACTGCTAAGACACCGATCAAAAAGTACAAATCCTTTCATCCTCCAAACGTCCACAAAGTGCTCTTTGGGTCAAGAGGAACTTAGGAGTGCGGGTGGGAAATGAAGACCCAGGCAAAACCTTAGCTTTTGAGTCTTAATTCACACCAATGAGTGATTGACTCACCCAAGGTGTATTCAGACAAAGATATCAGAGAAAAAGAACTTGTCAATTACCTTAAGAGGGTGATTAACTAAATAACCTCCCCATATTTTGTGACTTGAACTAGGAAAATCAAGAAAGTCTCTTCATAGGGGGTAGCACCTGAATTAAACTTTGAAGGAAGTTAAGGATTTAAAGAGGAAGAGCTGAGGAGTGAATCTATGCTCTGTTTGCATAAATTTGAGACCTGAGAGTTGTCTCCATACTATGAAGAGTCATCCAAGGCATCTTAACTTCAGTAAAGATAAGAAACAGTGTCAAATCATAGCTAGTGAGAGGATATTTTAACCATCGGAATATTGGACTGACCTATCATTCTGGGCAGCTTTTATCATTGCTGGACCTTGAGCATTCTAGAGATTCTGAATACCTCTTAGTATTACTGTACCACTATCTACCAAACTATGCCTGTACAACTTCCATTTTAAACTGTGCCACACTTTTAAATCATGCCTCATGAATTTCTTAATTCAACTAGAATATAGTCAATGGGTGGGGGCGGAGTCAAGATGGCAGAGTAGAAAGACTCACTGTATGCTAGCTCTGAACCCACAGCCCATGCATTTAATGTAAGAAGAGCACCCCACAAATTCTGGATCACTACAGGGTGTGCAGAAACACAGTGGAAGAGATTTCCGTTCCAGAGAGCCCTGGGTCCGTCACGCCCTGGAAAGTGGACCCCACTCCAGCGCTGCCCTGGCCTCGGCCCCAGAGAAGCTGATCCGAGCAGGCTTCAGGGACGGAGGCTCTGGTGGCTGGGAAGGTCCCTCCGCCCACAAAAGCTACAGGTCAGTGAGAGAGACGACTGGGCTGGCTGAGAGGGGAACGGGGTGTCTCCGTGGCTCAGGTCCCCTTGGGAGGGAGCGGCGGAGACAGAGGCAGGGGTGGGAAGTGGTGGAGGTAGAGGCAGTAGCAGTGGCCCCCGGGACTCCCCCAAGCAGGCAGGCAGAATCTTCATTACTGAAAGTCTCTGCATAAACAACCTGAAGGAGCTGAGCCTGGGAGACTGCCCTGCCCCACCCGCTCCATTACTGAAGGTCTCTGCATAAATCCCCTGAGGGAACTGAGCCTGGGAAGTGGCCCTAACCCCACCCCAGCACCAGAACTAAAGCTCACATTGATTAGCAGCTGGGTGGCATGGAAAACCCATTTGAATCTCAGACCCCAAGCACTAGCTGGGCAGATCTAGGCGGGGGTGGACAGGAATCTCAGAAGTCAAGTAACTGGCTGGGAAAATGCCTAGAAAAGGGAAGAAAAATAAGACTATAGAGAGTTTTTTTGAACAGATGCAAATGATCCTGGCTTTCGGATCTGATGACGAGGACATATTCTTGCCATCAGGGAAAGACATGGAGGGAGGGGCCTCGGTACCGCAGACATCCCAGGGAGATGTCCAGTGGGCTCAGGCCTTGGAAGAGCTCAAAAAGGATTTTGAAAAGCAAGTTAGACAGGCGGAGGAAAAACTGGGAAGAGAAATGAGAGAGATGCAAGAAAAGTATGAAAAACGGGGTCAATACCTTGGTAAAGGAGACCCAAAAAAAATGCTGAAGAAATAACACCTTGAAAAAATAGCCTCACTCAATTGGTAAAAGAGGTTCAAAAAGCCAATGAGGAGAAGAATGCTTTCAAAAGCAGAATTAGCCAAATGGAAAAAGAGGTTCAAAAGCTCACTGAAGAGAATAGTTCTCTCAAAATTAGAATGGAAAAGATGGAGGCTAATGACTTTATGAGAAACCAAGAAATCACCAAACAAAACAAAAAGAATGAAAAAATGGAAGAGAATGTGAAATATCTCATTTGAAAAACAACTGACCTGGAAAATAGATCCAGGAGAGACAATTTAAAAATTATGGGACTACCTGAAAGTCATGATCAAAAAAGAGCCTAGATATCATCTTCCATGAAATTATCGAGGAAAACTGCCCTGTCATTCTACAACCAGAGGGCAAAATAAGTATTGAAAGAATCCATTCATCACTGCCTGAAAGAGATCCAAAAAGAGAAACTCCTAGGAACATTGTGGGCAAATTCCAGAATTCCCAGGTCAAGGAGAAAATCTTGCAAGCAGCTAGAAAGAAACAATTCCAGTACTGTGGAAATACAATCAGGATAACTCAAGATCTAACAGCTTCTACATTAAGGGATCGAAGGGCGTGGAATAGGATATTCCAGAAGTCAAAGGAACTAGGACTGAAACCAAGAATCACCTACCCAGCAAAACTGAGTATGATACTTCAGGGGAAAATATGTTCTTTCAATGAAACAGAGGACTTTCAAGCATTCTTGATGAAAAGACCAGAGCTGAAAAGAAAATTTGACTTTTTTTTTCTTTTTTTAAATTTATTTATTTTATTTAGCTTTTTTACATTCATTTTCACAAATTTTTGGGTTCCAAATTTTTCTCCCCTTTTTCTCCCCTCCCCTCACCCCAATACCCCAAGCAATCTAATTTTCCCTATCTCCAATCTGCCCTCTCTTCTGTCATCCCTCCCTTTTCTTGTCTTCATCTTCTCTTTTCTCCTGTAGGTCCAGATGACTTTCTACTCCTCATTAACTGTATGTCTTCTTTCCTAGTTGCAACAACAATACTAAACAATTGTTCCTAAAACTTTGAGTTCCAAATTCTCCCCATCCCTCCCTCCCCACCCATTCCCTTTGGTACGGCAGGCATTTCATTATAGGCCATATCTGTGTAGCTTTGCAAATGACCTTCCTGATAGTCGTGTTGTGTAAGACTAACTGAATTGCCATCCCTCCTAACCTGCCCCTCATTGTTTCTCTTCTGTCTTTTGATCCTGTCCCTCCCCAAGTGTTAACTTTCAATTACTCCCTCCTCCCTTTACCCTCCTTTCCATCATCCCCCCCCAATATCTCCTTCTTCCCCGCTTTCTTATACTGTAAGATAGGTTTTCATACCAAAATGAGTGTGCATTTCACTCCTTCGTTTACTCAAATGTGATGAGGGTAAACTTCTTGTTTGTTTGTTTTGTTTTTTTTTTTCCTCAGCTCTCCTCTTTTTCCCTCCACTAAAAAAATCTCCTACTTGCCTCTTAAATGACATATAGTTACCCCCTTCCATTTCCTCCTCTTTCCTCTCACTACATTTCTCTCTCACCATTCACCTTAATTTCTTTTAAGGTATGGTCCCATCCTATTCAGTTCAATCTGTGCTCTCTGTCTCTGTATGTGAATGCATGTGTGTATGTGTGTGCATGCGTGTACATGTGTATGTGTGGTCCCACCAACTACCCAGATACTGAAAAGTTTTAAGAGTTAGAAATATTGTCTTTCCCTGTATGAATGTAAACAGTTCATTTCTGGTAAGTCCCTTAATACTTCTCTTTGCTGTTTACTTTTTCATGCTTCTTCTCATTCTTGTGTTTGAAAGTCAATTTTCTTTTCCAGCTCTGGTCTTTTCATTAAGAATGATTGAAAGTCCTCTGTTTCATTGAAAGACCATATTTTCCCTTGAAGTATTATACTCAGTTTAGCTGGGTAGGTGATTCTTGGTTTGAGTCCTAGTTCCTTTGCCTTCTGGAATATCCTATTCCACGCCCTTCGATCCCTTAATGTAGAAGCTGCTAGATCTTGAGTTATCCTGATTGTATTTCCACAGTACTGGAATTCTTTCTTTCTATCTGCTTGCAAGATTTTTTCCTTGAGCTGGGAGTTCTGGAATTTGGCCACAATGTTCCTAGAGTTTCTCTTTTTGGATCTCTTTCAGGTGGTGATCGATGGATTCTTTCAATACTTATTTTGCCCTCTGGTCCTAGAATGTCAGGGCAGTTTTCCTTGATAATTTCATGCAAGACGATGTCTAGGCTCTTTTTTTGATCATGGCTTTCAGGTAGTCCCATAATTTTTAAATTGTCTCTCCTTGATCTATTTTCCAGGTCAGTTGTTTTTTCCCATGAGATATTTCACATTCTCTTCCATTTTTTCGTTCTTTTGGTTTTGTTTGGTGATTTCTTGGTTTCTCATAAAGTCATTAGACTCCATCTGTTCCATTCTAATTTTGAGAGAACTATTAAATTCAGTGAGCTTTTGAGCCTGTTTTTCCATTTGGCTCATTCTGCTTTTGAATGCATTCTTCTCCTCATTGGCTTTTTGAACCTCTTTTGCCAATTGAGTGAGCCTATTTTTCAAGGTGTTAATTTCCTCAGCATTTTTTTGGGTCTCCTTTACCAAGATATTGACCTTTTTTTTCATACTCTTCTTGCATCTTTGTCATTTCTCTTCCCAGTCTTTCCTCCACCTGTCTAACTTGCTTTTCAAAATCCTTTTTAAGCTCTTCCAGGGCCTGAGCCCACCCAACACCCCCCTGGGGTGTCTGGGGTACTGAGGCCCCACCCTCCACATCTTTCCCTGATGGGAAAAATACGTTCTCGTCCTCGCCATCAGATCCGAAGGTCGGGATCATTTGCATTTGTTGGAAAAAAACTCTCTAAAGTCTTATTTTTCTTCCCCTTTCTAGCATTTTCCCAGCCAGTTACTTGACTTCTGAGATTCCTTTCCACCCCCGCCTGGATCCGCCCAGCTAGTGCTTGGCCTCTGAGATTCAAATGCGCTTTCCAGAGGGCAAGCTTTAGTTCTGGCGCAGGGGTGGGGGCAGGGCCGCCTCCTAATTTCGGTCCCTCAGGGGCTTTCTGCAGAGACTTTCAGGAACGGAGTGGGTGGGGACGGGGTGGGGGACCCCCTGCCTGCTATGCTCAGCTCCCTTGGGGGTTTTATTCAGAGGCGTTCAGCAGTAGAGCAGGGTGGGGGCAGGGCCGTCTCCCCTACTCGGCTCCCTCAGGTTGGAAAGACCTTCAGTATTGAAGATCCTACCTGCTGCTGGGGGATTCCTGAGTCCCTGGCCACTGCCGCCTCAGCCGCCCGCCCACGCCTCTGCCTCCGCCGCTTCCCACCCCTGTCTCTGCCGCAGCCGCTTCCTCCCGAGGGGGCCCGAGTCACGGAGATGCTCCCCTCCCCTAGCGCAGCCTTCTTTCTTACTGACCTGTAGCTTCTGTGGGTGGAGGGACTTTCCCGGCTGCCGGAGCTTCCCCCAGAGCTTTCCTCTCTGAAGCCTGCTCGGGTCAGCTTCTCTGGGGCCACGGCCAGGGGTGGGGGTGGGGTCCGCTTTCCGGAGTGCGATGGACCCCGGGGAAGGCTCTCCAGGGTTCAGTGGAACGGAAATCTCTTCCCCTATGTTTATGCACCCCCTGCAGAGATTCAGAATTTATGGGGATCTCCTTTTACCTCAATTCCATGGGTTGTGGGCTCGGAGCTCGTAAATGTGTGTCCTTCTACTCCGCCATCTTGAAAATTTGACTTTCAAACACAAGAATGAGAAGAAGCATGTAAAAGTAAACAGCAAAGAGAAGTCATAAGGGACTTATCAAAAGTGAACTGTTTACATTCCTACATGGAAAGACAATATTTGTAACTCTTAAAACTTTTCAGTATCTGGGTAGTTGGTGGGATCACACACACACATGTACACGTGTGCACACACACATACACACATGCACGCACATACAGAGACAGAGAGCACAGAGTGAATAGAATAGGATGGGACCATATGTTAAAAGAAATTAAGGTAAATGGTGAGAGAGAAAGGTAGGGGGAGGAAAGAGGGTGAAATGGAATGGGGTAAATTATAAGTCATTAAGGGGCAAGCAGGAGACCTTTTAGTGGAGGGAAAAAGAGGAGAGCTGAGAAAAAAAACAAAACAAAACAAAAAAAAACCAAGAAGATTACCCTCATCACATTTTACTAAAGGAAGGAATAAAATGCACACTCATTTTGATATGAAAACCTATCTTACAGTACAGGAAAGTAGGGGAGAAGGAGATAAGTAAGCAGGGGGATGATGGAAGGGAGGGCAATGGGAGAAGGGAGCAATTTGAAGTCAACACTCAGGGAGGGACAGGATCAAAAGACAGAATAGAAACAATGAGGGGCAGGATAGGAAGGAGGGTAATTCAGTTAGTCTTACACAACACGACTATTATGGAAGTCACTTGCAAAACTACACAGATAGGGCCTATATTGAATTGCCTGCCTTCCCAAAGGGAATGGGTGGGGAGGGAGGGATGGGGAAAATTTGGAACTCAAGTTTTAGGAACAACTGTTTAGTATTGTTGTTGCTACTAGGAAATAAGACATACAGTTAATGAGGAATAGAAGTCATCTGGCCCTACAGGACAAAAGAGAAGATGGGGACAAGAGAAGGGAGGGATGACAGAAGAGAGGGCAGATTGGAGATAGGGAAAATTAGATTGCTAAGTGTATTGGGGTGGGGGGAGGGAATAAAAAGGGGAGAAAAAATTGGAACACAAAATGTTGTGAAAATGAATGTAAAAAGTTAAATAAATAAAAATTAAAATTAAAAAAAAGAATATAGTCAATGGGATAATGTGTTACTGTAAAATCATTTATATAAATATGAAAACAGGAAGTTACTTTAGACATGGGCTCTTAACCTGGACTCTGTGAATGTTTATAATTAAAAATATATATGCCTGACCACTGTATTTTGATACAGACAGATAAAACATAGAAAAACATTTACAAAACCTTTATGCCATGTGATGTCATAAGTGCTGGAGATACAAATCCAAGGAAACAACGTAAGTCCTTCCTCTCAAGGAACATATACTGTAACAGAGGAATACCAAACATAAAAGATAGCTGGAAGGACAGGGATGGCAAAGAGGTATGGGAAGAGGAAACGGAGAGGTACCAATGTGGAAAGATGGAACCATCTAGAGAGTGAGTTGAGCTGGATTTGAAGTGAGCAGCATGTCTGTGCCTCTCATGAAATAAGAATCCATTAGGTCAACAACCAGTAGAGTAGGTCTTACTTGACTGAAGTGGGTCTGGGAGATGTAAAAAGCACCCTGGTTTTTGGGTCTGCCTTGGTCTCCTCTTCTCCTAGTTTCTCTTGGTCACAAGGACCACCTTATAGACTTCAGAGAGTGTGAGGATTTGGACGTTTTTTTCATCAGTGTCCTACAGTATGCCTACAACAGTAAGGGCTTGAGACAATGTCTGTATTTGGAGGTTAGGGCAAATTGGACAAGATGAAGAAAAGCAGATTCAAGATCTATGAGGAACCTAGCATAAAAGGTCCACTACATCTAAGGGCAACATCTTGATAATTCTAGCAAGAGGACTTTCACAAGTAATGAGGTTGACTTCATCTTCTCCTAAACTCTGTATATACCTGTGGTAAAGTATGTTCCCAACTTTTAGGGAGATGATTTTGTACCAACTAAACCCCCATAGTAAATATCCATTTCAAAAGGCCAGTTAAGTTTTGCTAAGTATATGAACTGAAAATAACAGGGGAAACACACCAGGGAGCCACCTGGGACCCTGATGAGATGGAGTAACTATCTCGCTCTGGGATCCAGTCTGCTAATTTGAATTTGGGCAAAAGAGATTTACTGCAGAGCTTTTGTTAAACAAATAAGCATTTATTAAGTGTCTACTATGTGCCAGGAACTGTGGAAAGTGCATAGAATAAAGACACAAATGAGACAGTCTTTCCTCTCAGGGATCTTACAATTTCTTGAAGAAAAAGATCACATATACAAACAAATATATGCAAATGTATTCAAAGGAAATGTCAAATAGTTTTGGAACATAGGGGCTAAGTACTGACAACTAGGGAAATTAGGAAAGGCATCTCTTGGGGCATGAAAAGTAAACTCTTCTTTGAAGAAAGCTAGGGATTGCAGGAGGTGAGGATAAAGATAGAGATCATTTTTGGAACAGGTGGCAGTTAGTACAAAATCATAGAAGCTGGAGACATTTTATTATGCCTAAGAGGCAAATAGGTTCATTTAGTTGGAATTACAGAGAGTAAGGGATGATCAGACTCCATGGGTATTCTCAACGTCCTGTCAATGAGCTTACAAATGGTTTCCTTTGTGATCCTGTGTATATTTTTTATTCTGAAAATTGGTCCGTAGATTTCACCAGACTGCTGAAGGGGTCTGTGACGTAAAAACCGATGAAAAACACAGTTCCTTCAAGTCTTCAAGTGATCCTTAAATAGCATGGACTGACAGCCCTTCACCGTCCTGGCTGGATGCACGCCAGCTCATTAATAACCTTGTTAAAAGCATGGTACCCCTCAAAAACAATCACAATTTTCTCCCTAAGTCTTCTTTTCCCTACACTCCAAGACTATCTCAATTCTATCAACCAGTCTTCATAAAGTATGACCTGTAATCCCTTTACCTTCCTGGACATCTTTCTGTGAAAGATTTCTAGGATATCAATACCCTTCCTAAAATGGATATAACACAGATGCAGTCAACCAAAGTCAAAGAGATCAGAATTCTCACCTCGCTCCTTTGGGGCATTATGTATTTCTGAATTCAAGATCATACATTTTTTTTTGACTGCTAGATCATAATGTTAATTTATGTTAAGCTTTCAGTCCACTAAAATCAAACTGCCAGATCTCTTTCACATTACAAACAATAACACATCATTGAGAAAACTCTACAAGTAAGAGACAGGTATCCTCTTGTTCATTTTACTTCTTTCCTTTTTTTTATCCTAGAGAGGGGTTGAGAAAAGAAGAAGAAAGAATAATGGAATATATGATTGGTTTACATGGTTTTATGCTTCAGAGTTATTATTACTTCACTTATGGACTTCTAAGTAACAAGAATGTTTGCTTTATATTGAACAGTTAAACAAATTTGCAATCATATATCCTCATGGGAAATAGTTTAATTTATTTACTGTTTTGACACCTTTTCTTAAGGCTGCTTTATTTTAGGTACGTATAAAATGCATTTCCAGATTTGATCTAACATATAATATTAATGCAAGCACATTGTAAAGTGATGTTAAAAATGTCTTAGTTCCAGCCTCGCCCTGATCAATGAGGCAAACTCAGGAAAAGAAAGGTAAAAAGGACTTTATTTAGCACCCCAAGGCAATAGACATAGAGAAAGTTGGATGCCACTGGCCCAGAATTCAGAATTGCAACTGCAGGGTCTACTTTCATAGAAAGGAGAAAACAAACTCCCATATAAGGTGAACAATAATGATTGGCACATGCTTTCAGTGAGGAGACAATGAGGACATTGGGTCAGTGCTGCTTCAGCTTCTCCCCCATTATGGTCCCTATAGGATAGAGATGGAATCAGTGCAAATGGCTGAGGGTATTTTCCAGACTATTTGTATAGGCACCCAAAGCATAAAGGTCACAGGATCACTGTCTGACTTTGCATGGTGACTACTTTGAGTTTTAAAAATTAATTTTATTGATTTATTTTGTCTTAATATCACTTATATGTCCCAACATAACACTCTTCTGTCCTCTCAAAGAGCCATTCCTTATAAAATAAAAAAGAGGATGAAAAAAACAGGTCAGCATAATGAACTGAGATATTGAAAAAATATATGATATTCTCTGTGGTTCCATACACATATTCCTAATCCCCTACATCTGAGAGAAAAGGAGGAGGTCACTTCGCATATCTCTTGTGTGGGGCTACACTTGGTCTTTATAGATACATTGCATTCAGTTTCTGATGGGTTTAGTTTTTTTTTTTTTTTGTTCTTTGGATTTACATGATCATAATCATTGCTTCTATTGATTTTCTAGTTTTGCTCTTTCTTTGTGCATCAGTTCATACATCTTTCTGTGCTTCTCTGTATTCATCATGCTCACTATTTCTTAGAGGGCTATAATAATATCCCACTATACTCATGTATTACAACTTACTTGGCCATTTCCCATTCAATAGTCATCTACATTTTCCACAATTCTCTGATAATAAAAATGGACTGTTATAAATATTTTGGTATATATTGATTGGGTATTTTCTTTTTTTACCATTGACTTCCATAGGGTAAATGCCTAGAAGTATACTCTGTGGGTCAGAGAACTGTGGATCACAAACCAAGCCCAACTCCCTCCATTTAGGTGAATTGAGCACAACTCCCTCCATCTTGTGTTAAGCATTAGTTCACTAATTAAAAGATGTCCTTGCCATATTCCCCACGCCAATGACAGCTCCACAAGAACATCCTGTGTGAAAAAAAGAAACTTCAAAGGTTCTCAAATTTCAAGAATAAGCTTAATCATTCATGTAAAGGAATCTCTTCTAACCAACTAATACTTGCAAACACCCTGCCCCAATCTCCTTTTTCCTGAAGTCTTTCTCTTCCCTTTGTGGGTTAAACATATGTAAGCCTCATGTAAATTCACTTTGGCCAATTAGGTGGCACAATGGACCTAGAGAAATGGTGGCAAAATGACACTAGAGTCAGGAGGACCTGAATTCAAATCCACCATCAGACACTTATTAGCTATGTGACCTTCGGCAAGTCACTTAACCCAGTTGGCTTCAGTTTCCTCATCTGTAAAATAAGCTGGAAAAGGAAATGGCAAACTACTCCAGTATTTTTGCCAAGGAAACTCCTAATAGGGTCACAAAGAGTCAGACACGACTTGTAAAAAAAAAAAAAAATTCCCTAAAAGCAACTGGAATAATTAAAAGGGAAAATGTTGAAGCAACAACTATTTAGCTACATACTGAAAAGAATAAAAATCTTAAAAGGGCATTCACTTAGCAATAGGAAGTTCAGACAGTAACTAGGAAATCCCCTACAAAGTACTGTGAATTCTCCAAAGAAAAGAGCCCTCAGAGATGGGAAGTCTTAAGCAGCAGGGCCTCCTATAGCAATCCTCTAAAGTCTTTGAAGTGGATATTTACATTTAAATACAGCAAGTCTTTTATCTGTTTCTCTGCTGGTAGCCTTTCAAAGGAACAAATGGAGTTTCCTAACTACACCTCAGCTGGTCAGACAGACTTATGGCATGTCTCAGTTCAAAAATAGAACTAGACAAAAACTCATAATTCCATTTTAGTAATCAATATATCTTTCATAAAATACATCACTCCCTTTGTATTAAGCCAACTTGAATCCTTTTGTTTTAAATTCTTCTCATTATAATAAGACTGAGCAGAAAGTTAGTTCTTTGCAATGCTTAAAGTGAATCAGATCCTTAAAATTCTAAAAAAACATATAATTATTTTATTATCTTAGTCACAGGGGTGGGGAACCCTCAGGCTCAAGGCCAAATATTTATGACCCTCTAGGTCCTCAAGTGCGGCCCTTTGATTGAATCCAAATATGGATTCTGACCAAAATTTGCAACATGCTAACATGTTACAAGATTCATGATAGGACTTTTGTCATTATTTCCCTGGCTCCTATACTTGAAGGCTTTTAGGAATGAGATTTTGTTAGCAAAACGAGAGGCAATGTAGGAATAAGTGAAGAGTTGTCCTGACTTGGAGTTAGGAAGATATGGGTAGATCACTTAATTTTTCTGTACCCTCAAGTAATTCTACATAAGATGCAAAATCGCTGCCCATCTGTATCGGTGGAAGAAGTTTCAATATCGGGAGTCCACCCCACACATGAAAGCAAAGGTAGCAACAAAAATAAGTAGAAATAAACGTGAATAGTAGAAAAAAGGAATGTCTTCCACTATTGGTTCTCTGCAACAAGGTTTTTTTGCCATGGATTTTCTGAACTATAAGTGACTTTAGACATCACTTAGTAAAACTCCCACTTTTTGCAGAGAAGGAAATTAAGATACAGGAAGCTTATGCAACTTCTCAAAGAGCAAACAATTAGACTAATGTTGATATCATACACCTAGTTTCACAAAAGGTATGGCTAAGTACCTAATAAAAGGCTACTAAAGAGACTACTACTGCTGAGAAATCTACATTTAGCCCAGTTCCACTGAGAATCCAAACTAACACCACCACTGAGTCCATATAATATCATTATTCTAAAACAAAAATTAGGAGGATAGTCTAACCATTTAACGGCAACTGCATTTTACCTGAACAGAAGTCATCAGAATATCTATCATAGACTGATCTACAATTTCTTTCATCACATTCACAGGTGTCCCCATGAATGTCTCCCCAGTCTCCTGTTGGGTCCACATCATGGCAAGAGCATTCACCACACACACATGTTCCTGTGAAGAGAAAAGTGAAACAAAACATGGTATGCATTAGTCAGTAGATCAACTCAATTTAACCAATAAATGAAATAGTTGAGTCTTTAAAGGTTGGTGGCTGTGTATATGTGGATTACAAGGAGCAAGGCAGATATCTCCTCACAAAGAGAAACAATTCCAATGAGGAAGAAAAAGAAGAGTTGTCTGTAGAAACTCAGATGGATGTTCAGAGAACTCACTACCCATTTAAAGAATAAAAATAAAAATACAAAACACAGGAGCAATGATGGGTAGCAGAAGACGAATGCAAAGGTGTAGCATAGTCAGGAATACCTGCCCAACATGGCTAAAACAGCAACAAACTTTGATGATTTGTGTGTGTGTGTTTTTGAGCTCTATTGTGGAAAACAGAGGGATCGAAGGTAGATGCCTAACATCCAGGATGGATAAAACAAATCACCTGGCACAGATGATCTTTGGAGACTGAAAGAAGCCTTGAATATTGAAAGAACTACCAGATGTGTATCATGAGCTCTGGCTCTCTCCATAATGTGTGAAAGATCATGGAGCTCAGAAGTACCTCAAGACTAGGGAAGGTAAATATTCTATTTTTTAAAGAATAGATTAGAAACCAAGGAGCAAATATTATCTCTAACAGGGATAAGCTAGAAGCCATTTCAGTAAGATCAGGGTCATGAATCAAGGATGTGCATTATCACCATTATTATTCAATAGTGTACTAGAAATTCTAGCTATAGCAATGAAACAAGAAAAAAAAATTGAAGCAATGAGTACAGGCAATGAGGAAACAAAACCATCACTCATTGCAAACGATATAATGGAATACTTAGAGAACCATTCAGAGTCCATTAAAAAACTAATAAAACCATTAACTTTAGCACAGTTGCAGGATATAAAAGAAACCTGTACAAATCATCAGCATTTACATATTTTATCAACAAAACCAAGCAGGAAGAAATAGAAAGAAATAATCCATTTAAAATAATTACTGACATTATAAAATACTTATGAATCTATTTGCTAAGACACACAGAGAAATTATATGAACATAGTTATAAAGCATTCATCATACAAAGATATCTAAATATTTGAAGAAATAGTAATTGTTCATGGGTAGGTCAAGTCAATATCATAAAAATTAAAATACTATATACCTTGATTTACTTATTAAGTGTCATATCAATTAAACCATGAAAGAATTACTTTATAGAGATAGAAAAAATAAAAGTTAAGACTATCAAGGGATTCAATTTTTTAAAAAAAAATGTGAAGTAAGGGGGCCTAGCAGTCCCAGATCTCAAACTATATTGCAAAATGGTTATCATTAAAAACAATGTAGTACTAGATTAGAAATAGAGTAGTATCAATGGAAGACACTTGGTGCACAATATACAGAAGCAAATAAGCAGAGTGGCTCAGCGCTTGATAAATCCAAAGATCACAACTATGGGAGCAGGAACTTACTATTACACAAAAAAATTCTGGAAAATCTGGAAAGGTGTAATCTGGTAGAAACTTGGCATCAATCAACATCTCACATCAAATATCAAGAAAAGCTTAAAATAGGTACATGATTTAGACATAAAGGGTGATGTCACAGGCAAATTTGGGGAGCATAGAAGTTACCTGTCAGATCAATGGATAGAAAAGAGTTCACGATCAAACAAGAAAAAGAAAGGATCAGAAGAGGTAAAAATTAATAATTTTATTTACATAAGTCTTAAAATGTTTTTCTACAAAAAACCTTATATAGTCAGAAATAGAATAAAAACAGGAAAAAAAATTTCAGCAAGTTTCTCTGATAAAGTTCTCATTTCTCAAATATGTAGAGAACTAGCTAAATTTCTAAAATCAGGAGCCATTTCCTAAATGACAATCAAAGGATATAAAGAGGCAGTTTTCAGAGGAGGAAATCAAAGCTATCACTAATCACATAAAAAAAATGCTCTAAATCACTAATAATGATAGAAATGCAAATTAAATCAACTCTGAGGTACTACATCACACCTATGAGATTGGCTAACATAGCAGAAAAGGAAATTGATAAATGCTGGAGAGGATATGGGACAACTGGCACACTAATGTACCATTGATGGAGTTGTGAACTAATCCAAGTATTCTGGAGAACAGTTTGGAACTATGCCCAAAGCACTATAAAAACCTGCCTATCCTTTGACTCTACAAACCAAAGAGGTCAAAGGAAAAGGAAAAGTATTAATAATAGCTTTTTTGTGGTAGTGAAGAATTTTGGAAAGTGAAAGGATACCCATCAATTAAGGAATGGCTGAAAAACTTTTGGTATATTAATATGGTGGAATGCCATCACACTGAAAGAAATGACAAAGAGGGTGATTTCAGATGGATATGGTATTTCTTACCTTCTCAAAGGGTAGGGAGGTGCTAAAGGAAAGAGGGATTTTGGAACTGAAAATAAAAATAAAATTTAATCAATAAAACCCAAAAATGATAGAAAAAAGTCTATGGCAATTGACTTTAAATTCTTCTTTTGTCAAATTCTAGAAAGAATTATTTACAAAAATTAGCATGATTTTAGCAAGAACATGTCATTCCAGATTAATTTGATTTCCTTTTTTTAAAAAAATAAGGCTACTAAGTTGGTAGATCAGGGGAATGGTGTCAATATAGCTTGCCTAGATTTCAGCAAAAAATTATTAAGGTATCCCATTCGAGTCTTGCAAAAAAAAATTGGAGATGTAATATAGATGACAACACAATTAGATTTACAATAGGGTTGATTATTGAACCCCAAAACTATTCTCTAATAACTTAATGTTCAATTGAAAGATGATATCCAGGGGGAAGCCACAGGGATGTATACCTGGTCTGGCAATGGTAAACATAATAGTATTAAGTAGGTTCACAGACTTAGAGCTGAAAGGGACATTAGAAGTTTTAGTCTATCCCCTCATTTTACCGTAATGAAACTGAGGCCTAGTCGCTGACTTACATGGAGTAATGGAAAAGATCTTTATCAAATCTGCAGATGGCACAAAGCCACAAAATGGATGCAAAAGCAAGAGTCCCCCAAAAACTTTGACAGCCTAAAACATTGCACTGAATCAAAGAATATGAAACATTCTTGTAAAGAAAAATTCATGCAAAGTATCACCTTCTTCTTTCATCTATTGGTACTATAAATACTAAATAAATGTAAGGGAGTAAAACAATCAGTTTAAATTCTAGAGTGGAGATAAAAACACCTGTATTATATATGTGTGTATGTGTGTGTGTGTGTGTGTGTGTGTGTGTGTGTGTATATATATATATATATATATATATATATATATAATATATGTATACATACACACATACCAGCATCCTTAGACTATACAAGGCCATATGTGGGTGAAAAGGAATGATTAAGCTCATGAGACAGCTGAAGTTCAGCAGAAAGGGCATTTGCTTTGGAGTCAGTGTTCTGGGTTCAAATACTAACTCTGTCACTTATTCATTCTGTTTCCTAGGCACTAGCTTTATGGAAAGTTCTCATATGTACATCAGCCTCCAAAACCTACTTCATATCTGGTCTCCAGTCACATAATAAAGCCAGAAGTATCCATCTGAGGTAGATAAAAGGTGGAAGATGAAACTGACATCATGACACCTGCCTGTTCTGAAAAATGGTCTTTCTCTCTCTTACAACCTTTAATCCTCTGCTCTAGAACAGTACTTCTCATGTCCCTACTCCATCAAGTATAATTCTCCTCACTGGCAGGTACCATATTAGTTAGGTTCAGCAGCACTGTTATTCCAGCGTTATGAATCATCAATATATAGTGATGATATGTTTTTATATAACCTAAGAAAAGATTAAGGCAGAAAAAAAGGTGTTTAGTCATAGAAGCAAAAGGCGACTTCTTCGCAGGTGAAATCCAGACGGAAAAAAAATCTGCGTAGCATTAAATGGATCATTGTGTGTGTTGTATGTGTGTGTTTTTTCCAAGGTTTATGTCTTGTGCAGATAAGATTTTCATTTGTCTAGCTACAACAAAATGCGTCACATTTGTTCTTCTATGTCTACATCATGAAAGAATCCAGAATGCTGGAGCCTTGCCATGTACCCTGCCGATGTACCCTGGACTTTTCCATCCTCCTTGTAGCCAAATTCTCTTTTATATAATGACTCCTCCAATTAGAATGTGAAGTCCCTAAGAGTGGAGTCTACCTCAGGTTTTCTACCTGTATGCATAATGCTGTGCACAGTGCTAAAATGATTTTCATACTACTCTTTAAAGTACAATATGCTAAATGTGTCCACTTATGTTCTCTCTCTGTATGTGTGTGTGTGATGTATGTGTGTATGTTCCCTGCTCTGTTGCCTTTCTTAACTCCATATGATAAAATATCACCATTTTAATAATGGCATTATGAGGGAAAAGAAGTGTAAAGTGTGTCAGATTTCCCTAGGTACACAGCAGGCAGAGCAATGAGATGACAGTGGTGATAGGCAGAGATGTTCTCAAAGGTTTCATCTAATATCCTGCAGAAATCTCCATCTAGATGAGCATCACCTACCATAACTTGTCCATTTCTAATAATATGCAAAGAAATATTTCTTGCCCAAGACCTTTCTAACTTCATTTACTAAAATAACACCAATATAAAAGGAACCTAATATTTCTATGTTTCTCTCTGTATATATTTATAGCATGTTCAGGATCTCATTTTCTCTGCTGATATCTAGAAGTGAAATCAGTCTGCATCCACTCTCGATATGACTCAAGCTTTCAATCTCCCCATAATTAAGATGAGAGCATTTTCTAGATGCCCTCAGAATAATTAGACACTCATGCTATAGAAGACTTTGTTAGTCAAGCGACATTTAAACAGAAGTAGCTCCATGAATTGTACTGTGCCAGCTCTGGACAGTGGCCAAAGAAATTATTACCCCCATTAACTGTTTGTTCAGTAAAACTAAGATAATTAAAGGCAGTTTCTTATCTCTGTGTTGTTTTTGTCAAATTGGAAAAAAAACTCTGAAAATTAAATACAGAATATATGTTGATTTGCATCATATATGAATGACTTAAAAGCAGACATTCTTCCTCGTGAAAGGGAATGTAGAGGAGGAGGGGGAGAGACACAAGTCTCATCAGCAATTACTGGCTTTGTTTTCATCTCTGTAGTAGAGTACATGAATGACACACCTCTGTTACTGCAGATTTTGCCATCTGGAGATGTACATCTTCTCTTGCTCTCCCAGGGGGTGATGTCACACTGGAATTCACATTTATCTCCATGCCAACCAGCCTCACAGTAACAGTTTCCACAGTAACACTTTCCATGGCCTTTACCCAAAATGAATTTTATACAGTGAGGAGGAAAAAAAAGAAAACAATTTTTAAAAGCAGAATTAACATCCTAGCCATTTGTGACATATATGTATGAATATATGTACATTTATGCATATGTATATGGCATATTTGTATATGTGTGTTTATATGTTTATACATGGCATTATTAAATAATATCTATAGCTTCCCAGTTAGGGCAATTTATTTCCTGACAATGGAACACGTGTCAATACATCATGGCCTCATCTACAGTCCCCCAATCAAGTGAAAAATGGAGGCAATCATGTATGGAGATGATTCAAGGCAAAAAAATCTTTTCACGTCATATATTCACATAATTGAAATATTAAAAGATAAATATAAGTAATAAAAAAGTCAAAGAACTGTGAAAATTATTCTGTCTTTGGACTTAAAATCAACATGCCAAATTTATCAATTCCTGAAGCATTTCTTACATAGCATTTCTTGAAGTAACCCTTCTTGAAGTGTCTCCCAGTACTAATTTTGGAACCAAATAAAATGGTTCAAACTACTCATAGTATGAACTCATAGGTGACCAGACCATTCTGAGCTGGTGAGGATTTTACTTAGCTAGGCAGGATAGCATTCTATAATGTAGAAAAATGGTTTTCCATCAAAGTTTAGTGTTCATTTCAACCCATGTGGACCCTTGCTCCCTCCTGCATGTTATATTAAAGTGAAGATGAACTAGTAATGAAAGATTCTATATGGTCAGGCTATCTTCAATCAGTTGCCCGAGTTCAGCATGCTATGGATACTGGATTGGGAGGCAGAGGACTTGGATTTGAATCCAGGGTCCATCAGTAACTACCTACATGACTTTCTAAAATCTATCTCTCTGGGCCTGTTTTTCCTTATCTGTAGAATTAAGGAACTGGATAACTTTCTTGGGACTGCCACGATCCCTTCTAGCTCTATGTCCATGATGCTGTTAATGTCAACCTCACTTTTAGCTTTTGCTCAGCTTCCCCTAAGCTCCTGAAAGCCCAGGAAACCTTTCACTAATTTTCCCTTTCATGCTTTTATGATTTTTCTTCTGTTTTTAACTCCCCAAAGCAAGACTGTTTCCCCTTTCCACCAGATATTTTCTACATATTGAGGTAGCAGACTTCTAGTTATCCTTTGGGTTTCATTAGAAGACAGTATAACTTTTCCTAGAATTTGAATTTTTCTTCTTATAAATATGGTGGCAATTTATTTTTGGTATGTCAACCTTGATTCAACTCTTTTTTAAAATCATACGGTCTGCATTTTCTAAAAGTTGTTTCCATGCAGTCTCTAGCCTCTCTCTTTCCATTTCCCATCAATACATTTGTAAAACCCACAAAAGCTCAGAACTGAGAGAAAACTACTTGTAAGACCATTTTAAATCCTATATTATAACAGCTTGGACAGGTGGTGGGAGAGCAGATGGAGAATGTGGAGGTTGGGTGGGAAGTGGGAGAAAAGACAGGATTGGTGTCCAGGATATCCCTGTCGGCAAGACTCCTATTAATCAGACAGCATGCCTGCCAATGGGAGGGAAAAGCCCAGCAAACACACCATTTTGTCAGTCTAAATGATCACTAATGATGCATTGGCTGCAATCCTTTTAGGAACATATATAACAAAACAACTTATCTAGTGAAAAGACATTATTTAACTACAAGAGCAAGATGAAGGCTGGAAGGGTAGCCTGTCAATAAGAACAATATATAAAATCAAAGCCCTTCATTCATGAACCTCAAAAAAATTATACATACGTATACAACACTAATGAAACAGATGATAAAATATAATTATACATTGTTTACATTATAATTTATAATAATGGAATGCATGAGCCAAAGGCTAAATAATTACCGATGACATAAACCAAATGGAAATTATATATTTATGTGCAAAAATGCACATTTACATTTCACTAGGTATTGATGAGGCAAATATATTCAAATACAAGTAGATTGCCCCAAACATTTTTGTTTCCTTTTTCTCCTTTGTCTTCATAAACTGTAATGAAACAGTAACACTGCAAATACATGATTCGTGTGGGCAAATTTGTTGAACTGTTCAAAGGATTTAGACTGGGTCCTTGAACAGGAATGCCTGGGTTACAATCAGTTTAGATCACTAGCTTGAGAACTGAACAGAAGGACTTTTCCTAGGGGGAGGGAAAGACGTGAAGAGACCAAGGAGAAAGGAGGAAGCAGATGTACAGGAAGAGCATCTGGTTCACCACAGGAATTAAACGGGAAAAGAACTGAGGAAACAAGGACACATATTACTAATTCTTGTTACAATTACTATGTATTACTAATTACTTGTTCAAATATGGTATCACGTTCTCTGTCTCCTGTGCCATTTTGTATTTCACTATTCAATACTATCCTTCATACAGTGGGCAGAGTCCTAGAATACTCAGAAACAATGAAACTGATCTCTCTCTCTCTCTCTCTGTCTGTCTCTCTCTGTCTCTCTCTCTGTCTCTCTGTCTCTCTCTCTCCTCTCTCTCTCTGTCTCTCTCTCTGTCTCTGTCTCTGTCTCTCTCTCTCTCTGTCTCTCTCTCTCACTCACTCTGTCCCACTTCCTCCTTCCCTGTCTCCCTCTCCTCCAACATACGCGCACATACACACACACACAAATACTATCACAAGAAGTAAACAATTGATGCACAAAAAGAAAGAATTAGGCTAATAAACCTAAGTAGCAAAGCAAAGTTCACATGCTTTATCCAGGTACCTGTCTTGAAATATTGTGCTAAGTCCAAATGCAGTACATATATTGGTCTAGAGTGGTGCCTATAGAGCTAAGAAATACAATTAGGGAACCCTGTTCAGATTAAGGGGCAGGAAGAACAGAGGGGAAGAAAGAAAGGAAAAGATCTGAAGTGGGAGAGGAGACAAGGAGAGAGAAAAAAACTGAAGGCAAAAATTTATCTTATGTGACAGTTGTTTCAATGACCAGTTCATCTAGCTTGAGTGTCTATTTTTACGCTAGGATCAGCCTTACATCTCTTTTAAGCAGAATTCACCTGTAGTGAAATGCATTCGTTTATCCCTCCCTCAATTGAACTGTTTATAAAAATAAACACATACACAATTAATAACTCACAGTTCATAGACTTGAAAAATAAAATGAACCTTAACACAAATTCTGAAAATTGCACAATACATGGAAAGGTAGAAGACTTCAGTAATCTTGAAGGTTTTTATATGTACATACCCCCACACATTTCTTCAGTTTCATCGTCTATGCATTCTCGATCATCACACTCACAAAATTTACCATAAACTAGTCCATTTCCTTCTGAATTATCACATTTACATCTGCCACAGTGACACGTACCTGAAAACATTAAAGCAAAGGATTAGTATTTCTCAATTTTGAATGGTCATTTTGCACTTTCCTCCTTTCAAGAAGATATAATATCCCAAAGCAATTACAGCAATGTCTCAACCTAAATTTCTATGTCTGTCTATCCATCCATCCATCCAACCATTCATCTAGAAAATAAATACTATGATTGACATCTAGATGATAGATTCTCATAGTGAGTAACAAAGTAAATATGAAGATTACATTACATATTTCATTACAAAAGAAAATAAAAATTTTGGCATGTCCAAGTATGTTAAAAGATAAAAATCATGTGTATTCCTATTAATATATTAAATAACGAAAAAATCAGTATTGTGGAAGGAGAACTCATATCTAGTTTAACTAGATGTGAAGTCTGAAGGGAAAATTTTTAGGGCGACATGGAAGACGTACCATCTAGAATACGATGAGGGGAATTCTCAAAGTGACATGTGCAAAAAACATTAAAGTAAGATAGTGCAAGACTTGTTTAGAGAATGGCACCGGGCCACTAGGTGGCACCATAGAGCACAGAGTGTGAAGCCTGGAGTTAGATTCATCTTCCTGAGTTCAAATCTGGCCTCAGACCTTACTAGCTATGTGACCCCAGGAAAATCATATAACTATATTTACCTCAGTTTCCTCATCGTTAAAATGAGCCAGAGAAGAAAACAGCAAATCACTCCAGTAACTTTGCAAAGAAAACCCACTAAAGGGGTCACAAAGAGTTAGACATGACTGAAAAACATGACTATGCAATAAGCAGATAGTAAGCACCTAAAATGCTCATTCATTCATTCATTCATTATAGGTTTTGAGAACATAAGGGACCTTGGATATAATTTTCCAGATAAATATATTGAGATATAGTGTGGTAAAATTACATTTTCAAGGTCATACAGGTATTAAAGGATAGGTGAGATCTGTACCCTGGTCTTCTCTTTGCTGTTTCAGTTCATTTTCCATTTACACAAAAATTCTAAAATTTGGAAGTAACGAGTTAACTGGAAGAATGTTGGTGCTGGTAACAAAACGATAATAAATAGTTTTTAACAGGAAAATGATAAAGTGGCATTTGAGACTCCAGTAGAGACATACCTGTGGAAAAGTCTAGCCAGCCATTGGAAACGAATTAGAATTAATGCTGAAGGTAAATATTTGGGAATGTCAGTGACAACTCAAAATGACCCAAGACCAATGAAGTTCCCTCCCTAAGCCAATGACAACTAACTCTGGACATGACCCTAGGGAGATCTGTTAGTTATAATCAGAAACTTAGCTGCCATGTACCTTTCCACAGCTTAATCCACACACAAAAAAATTTGTATGAATCGAAGATCCTGTGACTAGGTCCCAATCATGAGTCAAAAAGGGCTCTGCCAATACACTCAGGTCCCCCAAGGTGCTGAAAAAACCATCACTTTAACACCTTTTGTTCTCCATAAGACCAGCACGTGGTTCTGACTGATGATATTGTCAGCACAGGGAGATAAAGGGTGGATGATTTTGTTTATTCTGGTAAAGACCATTCAAGTCAGCAGGAATTGCAAGTGTTTCCTGTCACCCAGTTTTGGTAATGAGTCTTAGCAGCTTTTTCATCAATCTCTGAGGAATGTTTTCAAATGCCTTCTAAACATTATGATGTATTTTTGTCAAAACAAAACAAAAAAATCTACATCCCTCTCTCTTCTTGTAGTTACTATGTTTTTCCCCTGAGTTTTACAACCAGTTCAGGTGAAACGTGCATCAGTCTGAGATGGCTACAAATCCAATTGCTGTTAAGGTAGAAATCAAAAGTATACTTCAACTATTACATAGAAAATAATTAAGTCAGTTTACATAAATCCCTACTAAAAGATTTAATCCAGCATTGAAACTTCTCTTTGGCAATTTACATAAAATGTTGTAGAGGTTTTGTTTTCAGTGAATATCCTGCATGACGAAGGCATTTGAAACAGCTGGAGTATATGTCAATCTTGTGAGTTTCAGCAAGATGACATTTTTTTCCTTATTGATTTATCTGAATTTCATTTCAGGAAAATACATTCTTACTTAGCGCTTCAGCATTTCTCCATAGCTACACACTTCCATTAAAAGGCCCAAAGCTGGACATTTTACTCAAAACGTAATTAGCACAGCCTTCAAGATAACAGGGGGAAAAGATTGTATTCATAAGGAAAAAATTAAATTCTTACCTGCATTAGAACAGATGGTATCTTGAGAATTCTTACACATCTGGTTACTTTTTTTCTTTGTAAGGTTGCAATTAGTTGGATATTGACAAGCTTCACCATACCAGCCTTCGTCACACTTACATTTGCCACAGTCACACTTTCCATGGCCTAGGAATTCAACGAAGTGGCATTCAATTAACATAATAACATAAAATAGGGAGAACAGTCTAAAGGTGAATGAGTAGCAAACAGAAATGGTTCTGCTGGGTCTTTCTATTTACTGCTCTTGCCTCTCTCTACCAATATAGGGCAAAATGTTCCTTTCATATAGCTCATTGTAAATAAATTACTCTAAGTTGGCCAAAGTGAGTTTATCAAGAAACTTTAGAATATGTGACAAAGCAGTAAACCAATAGTCTTTGCAGATTTTTCACTGAGAACCGAAATGCTCATTCATTTTATAGTATTTAAGCTATACAGCTCGATTCAGTCATATCGGTGTCTGTTAAATATAGATAACAGGTAACGTTAATTCTCAACATTAGAAAAAACAACAAACTTATAGCCAGATACTTTTCTTAATGTGGAATTCCTTTCAATCACCCTGAACCATGCTAAGTCCCTGAAATATAGTTGGTGCTTAGTGAATGCTTGTGGATAGATTGACTTTTAGTTGTCATTTAATTATAGTTGAAAGAATTTTCCCCCCACTAAAGTCCTACTCCGATGCTTCATTAAAGCATAGAGGTGTCTCTGTATTCTTAAAGATTGCTAGGGGACGATGAGTTCTGATAGAATCCACCATGCTAGAAAAGCTTTAAGTTGGAGTTCAGTGGGCCACTGCACATTAGTGTTCTTGAGAACACCCTAACTAAGTTTGGAGTAGTTCATCACTAGATTTATCCCTGGGAGTGTGTGTGAGTGATTTTTTTTCCTTTTTGGCCACAGAATCTGTTGAAAACCATCTATTATGTTATAGAAAGATTGAAAATCAGTCTTCTGATTAGAGTATGGATACTTCCTGCACCAATAGAGATCACAAAGTGTGACATATTACAGATAAAACTAAAATCCTTAAGATGAAAGAGCCACTTTATTAAAGCTTTAAAAAAACAGTAAGTGTCTTTGTTAATGGATCTGAAGAATCCATTGATTTATTAAATGTATTCTCCATTCTTTTCAAAGGCACAATCATAAATTCATGATTCTTTTCCTAGGGAGTGTCCAATAAGTGACCTTTCTTACAACTACGGCTATCATTTGAATGATTGCTCGTGCCCAACTAATCTGGGCACTGTAAGGATTCGGATTGGTAAGGAAGGAAGGAAGGAAAAAACTTTTAAATGACTACTCTATGTCAGGCACTGTTGTAATGTTATCAACAAATATGATTTCTCTTGATCTCAATAACCCTAGGAGATAGGGGCTATTATCCCCATTTTACATTGAAGGAAACTGAGGCAAAGAGGTATCCACTGTACCACCTACCTGCCTCTGTCTCTTATCTTCTAGGAAGTAATAATTCAATTGGGAAGACATGACAAAAACATGAAACACTAGATTATTGTCATTAGCAGCAGCTATTTCATAGAATCATAGGATAAAAGATGGAGAGATGGAAGTGATTTTGACATCATTTAGTCTGATCTCTTCATTTTCACAGATCAGAAAACAGAGCCAAGGAGACTAAATGTCTTGCCCAAGGCTGCACAGGTAGTGGCAGGTAGGAATCAAATTCTTATGACTCCAAGTTGAACATTCTTTCCATGAGAGAGATAGAGACAGAAAAGAGTCTATTATGGGTTTTGTGTAGACTTTGTGCTCACTCAAGTTCAGCACTTTTTCCACTGCATCATGTGTTCTCTCTCTCTCTCTCTCTCTCTCTCTCTCTCTCTCTCTCTCTCTCTCTCTCTCCCTCCCTCCCTCCCTCCCTCCCTCCCTCCCAACCTTCCTCCCCTTTTTCTCCCCTTCCCTCCCTCTTTCTTTCTTATATTTTTCTCCATCTCTCTTATTTACCAGTTTTATAATGGATTAGAAGAGAGAGACATCATAATGTTGTGGAGAGAGCTAATCTTTAACTGAGAGAGATGGACAGAGACAGAGTCTATTACTTGTACACACTGTGTAGAATGATTTGTTGAATACTATGCAAAATCATACCCAACCAGGATGGGAATTATAGAAAATGTAAGTTCTGTAATAGATCTTTGAGAGGAGAGACAACAGGACCACTAGGGTAGTCAAGGAAGGTTTCCTTGAGGCAGTGGGATTTCAGGTGAGCCTTGGGGGATCAATGAAGGAATAGGATTTACATGGCAGGAAGGGAAAGCAATCATTTTCTGAAAATTCTCTCCAAGATAGTTATATATTCCCCCACACATAACACAGTCTTGCATACAGCAGATTCAATTTAAAAATACAGCATTTATTAAGCACATATTGTGTACCAGATTCTATGGTTAGGGACATAAATAAGAAAAAGACCTAGTCCCTACCCTCAAGGACCTAACAATCTAACAGAGAAATACAACACGCAAAAGGAAGCTGAACGGCAGGATATCAGGTGGTAATCCATATGGGGGCATGGTGTTTCATGGTTCCATGAAGTCAAGCAGAACTGCTTATGGAAAATGAATTTACCTGGAATGTTTTGAGCCCTCTATAAAAGGTTTGGGGAGAGGTTTATTGCTCCACCCTTCAATCAGAGGGCAGAAGCAAATAAAGGTGAGTTGATAAAAGTGTTGAATATGAAAACCTAAGTCAATCTACATTGACTGCATTGAAATAAGATTTCAAGTGATCAGCTTATTCTGCTGTGTAACAAATGCCTGTTGAATCAAACTGAAGTCATAGAACAACCGATGTCTCATTAGTGCAAAAGAGAAGAAAAATAGTATTGCTTCCTTCCTAGGGCTTTGCAAACAGTGAGTAATCAAAGATTTGATTGACTATATATAACATGAGGGTTGGTTTTTCTCTCCAAGCCAATTCCCTTTCATGACTTCACAAAGACGTCTGTCCATATATTTAAAACAAACAGACCATGGCACAACAAAGTCATTTCCTGTTTGGCAATCTGGGCAGTCCCATGCACCATAGTCAAATCTATCATAGAGTGATCCAGATTGATCAGCCAAGATAAATGGTTAAGATCTGTCACAGTCCATTAGTCTGGCCACAGACAGACACAGCATGAGTATGTGTTCCACTCTGTCTCTCAGCAATGTTCTTCCATATGCCATATTCCATGTAGCCAGTTCCTAATCGTACAGCATTTGTGGAATTAATTATCTTGTCCTAAATAGAAAGTATTTCATATGCCCTTATTGAAATTCATCTCATTCGAGGCTGACTACTCCTCCAAGTTGTTTATATCATTTTCAATTCCAGTCCTGCCCTCCAGAGTACAAGCAATCCCAGCCAACCTGGTATCATCAACAAACATAAGTGCTCTCTCTACTCAACCAGACAATCTATTTATTAAAATGTTAAGCCAAATTCTTAGAGTGCCTAAACTCCTCCTGGTTGTAAATTAGCAACTTAGGTGCTGTGTTAATGTTTTCAGGACATTTAAATCCAATATTTCTTTGGTATAATAACCAGGAGCAACCAGAGGTGAAACAGGAGGGTTACTTCAGTCATCACAATCAAGGGGGCCTTCAAATTTAATGAGTAAAGGATTATGACTACTCAACTCTGAGCAAAAGCATTTCTGGATCTTGTCTTGGTCAATTTCTACTGTGATCTTGCATTACAGTTGGGATTTTTTCCATTTGTAACAAGATATTTGAAGAGAAAAAAAGTTTTCACAAGATTTGTTATTATTTACTTATATTGTACACACTCAATATATACACACTTGCATTATCTCAAAGTATTAGTTTTCTATTCTGTTTCCATACATTTTCATTTTTAAAAGATTTTGTCTATACTATTATAGTAGCTTCCTAACTGGTATCTCTGCCTCAAATCCCTCCCCACTCTAATCATTTCTCCATTCTACCGCCAAAAAAATTTTTTTAAGCAGAGTTCTGACTGTTAGTGTCTACTCAATGAATTTCAATGGCTCCCAAGGACTTTCAAGATTAAATATAATGTCTTCTGATTGGCATTTAAAGCTCTTCATAAATTTGCTCATTTTTAGCTTTCCAATCCTATTACATTTTAATGACAACACATTTTATACCCCAGCAACACTTGTATACTTGTAGTTCACGTAACATGACCTTTTATCTCTCATCTCCATGCCTCTGCCTTGTATCTTTCCCCTGTCTAGAATATTCTGCCCTCATACCTCCTCCTCTTAGTTTCTCCATTTCCAAGTTTCTATTTGAATCCCACTTTCTGCTGGAGGCCTTTCTTGGTCCTCTTGGTTACTAGGACATTTCCTACTCACATTACCTTTTCCCTACTCAAGTTATCAAAAAATATTTATTAAAAGTCTAATATGTACCAGACATGGTGCTAAATTTTTGTGTTTGTCCTTCATTGCGCCACAAGACTATGCCATCAGAGAAATGATGACATGGCTTGCACTTGACTGTTTTGAGTGAGGGAGAGCTGTGCAAGTCACCAGCCTCACTTCTCCTCCAGAGCCATGTGGATCCAGTGACCAGATATTCATCAGGATGACTAGAGATGGATGAACACAATCCTGTGAGTAGAGGCAGCTGGCTGAATGGGGACCCAGCTAGCTGGGTAACTCAACTTCTCCTCTCCTGTCTGCCTCTCCCCTCCC
Organism: Bettongia penicillata ogilbyi; assembly: GCA_023548195.1. Classification (NCBI taxonomy): domain Eukaryota; kingdom Metazoa; phylum Chordata; class Mammalia; order Diprotodontia; family Potoroidae; genus Bettongia; species Bettongia penicillata. Next base: position 5,501,163 of record JAJHZJ010000121.1, on the reverse strand, counting down.
CTTTCTTCTCTCCAAAGGAAGGTAAATTTGGATGGCCAAAAGATGTCCAATTGACTTGGGTTTTATTGGCTCCCTGCCCTCCTCTCCTCCCTTCCTTCCCTTCCCTTTCTTTCCCTTCCCTTTCTTTCCTTTCCTTCTTCCTGTACTTTCTCCTGTCTTGTCCTCTCCCAAAACATTAAACTTACTGCACTCTGAAACTGGGACTCCAGTGGGCCCCTGCCTAAGGGTTCTTCTGGACCCTCATAGCCTCAGAGTGATTTTCAATAGTAACTATTGCTGTTTCCCACCCAGCCTGACATCTTTCTTTTCCTTGGCTTCATTAAAGGGGCCATACGCTAGCTACTTCTTAAACAGGCCTATTTGGTGAATGGGCCTTGCCTCACCCTAAGTGTGATAAGTGTTTGTGACATGAAGAAAGGCAAAAGAAAATCTGCCCTCAAGGTACTCCCAGCTCACACACAGAGACAGCATGCCAACAGCTATGAACAAACAATTTACAGAATAAAGTGGAATCAATCAATAGAAGGAAATCACTAGAATTAGGGGGACTAGACCAGGCTTCCCATAGAAGGTGGGACTTTATTTGCAACTTAAAAGAAGCCAGGAAAGCCAGGAGGCCTTCCTGAAGAATAACAGAACTCTAGGTATGGTCAATAAAAATGCTCAGACTATGGAGATGCAGTGGTTTGTTCAAGGAATAGCAAGGAATCAAGTGTCACTGCATCACAGCATATGTGGTGGGGATGGGGATCAAGGTATAAGAAAAATGAAATGATAGGAAGGGCCAAGGTTATGAAGGACCTTGAATATCAAAATAGTATATATCTTTGATATGTCTAGATTTTTACATGTTATTTCCCCCATTTGAGTTTAAGCTACTTGAGAGAAGGGACATATTCACCTTTCTTCATATTGTTACAATTTGGGACAGTGCCTCGATGTGGAAGTGGTTTAAAACTCTGAATCTCTGGGAGCCTCTGCAAATTAATAATGTTGACGAAGTTTGGGGAGTTTTTGTTTGTGCTATTTTAAATATATGTACCTAAGAAGAGAAATAAAAATAATTTGTGCTCTGAAAGACAAGTTGATATAAGGGGAAGGGCACTAGACTCGGAAAGAACTTCAACTAACAAAGCCCAACAGCAAGAGATAGAAAGAGAAATCCCATCTAAAGTTGTTGTAGATAATATAAAATATTTGGGAGTCTACCTGCCAAAACAAACCCAGGGACTATATGAGTACAATTAGAAAACATTTTTTTTGTTCAAATAAATTCAGATCTAAATAATTCGAAAAAAAATATCAGTAGCTCATAGGTAGGCTGAGCTAATATAATCAAAACGACAATTCTACCAAGATCAATTTACTTATTCAGTGCCATACTAAGCAAACTAACAAAAGTTATTTCTAGAACTAGAAAAATAGTATCAAAATTCATGTAGAAGAACAAAAGGTCCAGAATATCAAGGAAATTGATGAAAAGAAATGTTAGAGAAGGTGGTTTAGCCATACCAGATCTTTAGTTACATTATAAGGCATCAATCATCAAAACCACTTGGTACTGGCCAAGAAATAAAGGAGTACATCAGTGGAATAGGTTAGGTGCAGAAGACACAGTAGTCAGTGTTCATAGCAGTCAACTGTTTGATAAACCCCAGGACCCAAAGTTCTGAGATAAGAAGTATGACAAGATAATCTGATAAGATTTTGTTGGACAAAAACTGAGAAAACTGGTGGGAAATGGAAATAGACCAACACCTGACAACCTATACCAGAATAAAGGCCAAATAGGTATACAATGTGGGTATAAAAGCTGACACTATAAACAAATTAGTGGAGCAAGGGATAATTTATTTGTCCGATCTATGGAGAATGGAGGAATTTATGATAAAAGAAGAGAGAGAGAACATTATGAAATGCAAAACAAATAACTTTGATAACATTAAATTGAAAAAAATTTTGCACAAAGAAAATCAATGCAACCAACATTAGGGAGGAAGCAGAAAACTGGGAAAGAATTTTTACAACTAGTGTCTGTGATAAAGGCCTCATTTCCATAGAGAACCGAATCAAATTTACACGAATACAAGTCATTCCTCTATTGATAAATGGTCAAGAGATATGAACAGATTTTTCAGAGGAAGAAATTAAAGCTATCTGTATTCATATAAAAATGTTCTTAGTTACTACTGATTAGAGAGATGCAAATCAAATACTCCAAGGTACCACATCACACCTATCAGACTAACCAATATGACAAAACAAGAAAATAATAAATGTTGGAGAAGATGTGGGAGAGTCAGAATAGTAATTCATTGTTGGTGGAGCTGTGAACTGATCTAACTGTTCTGGTGAGCAATTTGGAACTATGCCCAAAGGGCTATAAAAATACACATACCCTTTGATTCACCAATACCACTTCTAGGGCTATATCCCAAGAAGATCATAAAAATGGGGAAAGAACCCATATATACAAAAATATTTATAGCAGCTCTTTTTTTGGTAGCCAAGCACTGGAAATTAAAGGAATGCCCATCAATTGGGGAATGGTTGAACAAGCTGTGGTATATGAATGTAATGAAGTACTATTGCACTATAAGAAATGCTGAATAGGTAGACTTCAGAAAAACCTGGAAAGACATATAAACTGATGCTGAGCGAAGCAAGCAGAACCAGGAGAATATTATACACAGTAAAAGTTACAGTATGTTGGGACTGTTTTTTGATAGAATTAGCCCTTCATAGCAAAGCAAGGACCTAAATCATTTCTAAAAGACTCATGATGCAAAATGCCTTCCACATCCAGAGAAAGAACTATGGAGTTGGAACACAGAATGAAGCAGACTATTTTATCTTTTGTTATGTTTTGTTTTTCTCAAGGTTTCTCCTATTCATTTTAATTCTTCTATGCAATATGACTACTATGAAACAGTGTTTAATAGGAATGTATGTGTAGAGCCCATATAATACTGCATGCTGTCTTGGGGAGAAAGAAGAGAGGGAAGGGGAGAAAATTTGGAACTTACAGAAGTCATTGCTGAAAACAAATTAATAAATTTTGGGGGAAAATTTTACATAATAAATTTTCAGTTTTATGTGCAAAAAAAGAAGGCTTCAGGAAAAGTGAAGGTCAAATCCTACCTCAAACATCTAGTCATTTAAACTTTTGGTACCTCAGTTTCTTCATATGTAAAAATAAAGGGGTTGAGCTCAATGTTGGTATATAAAGTCTTTTCTAACTCTTATCTACAATCATATGAGAGGTTCTTGGCTTAGGAACATAAAAAAACATAGAAGGCTATCAAGATTTCTTTTCAATTTGTTATGAAATAATCATGTTTCTCTCCTCTCTTTAGTCTTTCCATAGAGACTAGAAATTAGGAACCTCTTTAGACCCTACTAAGTAATGCTGGGGTTTCCACCAATAGTTTTAAATATAGGAGAGGGGAAAGATCAGAAAAGTAATTAAATACAAGTTCAAGGAAGAGTAAACATAAGGGGAGAAAGAGAAATAATACCAAGGTAAATATGATGGTGGTTTCCATCAATAATCACCCTATTGTCAGCCAATGACACCAAGAACACAAATTGCCTACCTCATCTAGACGTTATATGCTTAGCTTCCCCTCTTCTATTATCATGCTGTATTGTACAACAGTGATTGTAATGTAGAGAGCAATGGGCTCACAGTTATAAAGTCACTATTTCAAATCCATCTTTGACACTAATCAGCTGATTGACATTAGCCAAAGAGTAATTTAACCTCTAGGTGCCTCTATCAATTTCCTAGAACTTTTCTACTTAAGTCATATCAAAGGAACATGTTGGGAGTTCCCCATACTGATGAAATCACAAATTACACATCTTTCTATATATTTCCACATGAAGTAGTGGTTAAAACATGAGTGAAATTAAAGATGGAATGCCCAATTGTATGCTAGTTTGATGTGAGATCAAAACAAAATTAGGTACTAATGTAATCGAATTCTTTGATACAAAATAATGGTGAAATCAAATGATGCAAAATTCATTTGTTCATCAAAACAATATTAAAAACATGGTTAGGAAGAGGCACTTGGTTTTTTTCAAAACACTTGACAAATCCTTAAATAACCAATCCTTGCTGCCTGCCTCCCTGCCACAGTCATGTCCCTCCATGTAAAAGGTGATATTAATAACTCATGTGAGGAAGCCAAGCGTCATTCAGTTTCTGGTGGCTGCCCAGACCATCCCACATTATTAATAAAGTCAAACTCCAGCATGAGTTTTCCTTTGCTCATAACTTAATTTTCACAGGTATGAAACATGTATCTCAAAATGAACAACCCCATATACTTGAAAATAAGTCTGCTGACCTTCAAAGCTGAGTCAAATGAGTCAAGGAAAAAAACTGAATGTCCGCAAAGACAAACCAATTTATGTGGATGGGAGTGGACTTGGGAGGGGAGGGATTTAACTGCTATTTTTTCCTGCTTCAGTGATGGTCAGTGGTATTTGGTCATCTTCACAGGCAAATGAAGATAAGCCTCTGTGGAGTGTAAAATAAAAATCTTACTCTTATTTTTAAGAACATAAGGGGTAAGCTTAGCCAACCTCCCTCACTGCTTGCTTCCCAAGTGGGCTAATGACTTGAGTCTGCTGCTCTGAAAAATGCTGGAGGAAATGGTTTTTGAGATTCTTTAAATAAACAGTAAAACGACTTAGTTGCGTAATATCCTTTATTTGGAGATAGGGGGTGTGCAAAGTTATTAATTTCCCTCAGTCCTTAAAGATAAGTGCTAATCAAAATACATTAGTGCACTAAGGAAGAAAACATTTCTGGTCTTTAAATTTAAATTAAACTGTTTGTACATGAAAAGAAAAAGACTTCATCTTTGTTGGGTGCATTCTTTACCAATATCCTTCTCCACAAAAAAATATATAATTGATCATCCCCATCCCTGATAAAGTAAGAAAAATGATGGAAATAAAATCAAAGCAAGGTATAAAGCTTTTGCCTGGCTGAGGGAAACATGTACACATTCTGTACTCAAATAAACAACCTGAGATAATTTTACTATTGGATTAGTCATATTCCTTTGGCTTCATATCCTCTTAAGTCTTGAAGAGGCAAAAAATAATTCTCTTGGAGTTTTATTTTTCCAATGTATACATCTATATGTATATATTTAGAAAAGTAATATCTACTTGGATCTTAACAGAGATAAAGAGAGCTTATTCTTACACATACCCAGTAACTGAGTCTCCAAATATACTATTCATCAGGCTATATGTCAAACACAATAACTTCATCCTTGTCATTCAGTGTAATTTTGTAATAAGCATATCTGGCTGTAAAAATATTTGTCAATTCAATTAAATGTAACCATATTTCCACTATAGCAATGGAATCAAGTTTTTAAGTGGGTTTCAATTCAATTTGTTTTCAGCCCTTTTTACAAGATTATCTTTGGTCTCTACTGCTGTAATAGAAAAATGCCAAGGAAGCCAAGTTTACTAATATTATTCACTTTTGGAAGCCTGTCCATGTGTAGAAAATACCATGAAAGAAAAGAGGAAAGGAAACCAAGGTTTTGAAGTAAAGAAGTCAATTTATTTAGTCAAGTTGTACTTAATTTTGCCGTTGCTATCTCTGTACCATCTTTCAGATATGTTCCCACCTTTCCACTTCCACTGACCACTACCGTACTTGTGGTTATCATCTCCTCTTACCCCGACTATCGCTATAGCTTTCTAATCGGTTTCCTTGGGTCAAGCCTCTCCCCACTTTATCCATTACACCATTGACCCAAGTACTTTCTATACAGCACAATTCTGATTATGTCCCAAACCTACTTCATACACTTTGGGTGTTTCTTATTTGCTTCACAACCAAAAATAAACTCCTCTTTGGCATTTCTCTCTCTTCAGTATCTAACTTCATCTTACCTTTCCAATAATCTTAAAATTACTTTCCTCCATGAACTCTGATGCAGTCACACTGGCCAGCTTTTAGTTTCATTTACATGTATCTCCGTTCCTCGTCTCCATGCCTAGAATATACTTTCCCTTCACAACCATCTCTCCAAATGCCTGGTTTCCTACACGATTCACATCAATTACCATTTTCTTGATAAAAATCTACTAGTGATCTCTCTGCCAAAATTGCCTTGTATCCATTTTATATGACACATATGAATACATATACACATGCATACATATATGGATATACTTACATATGTAAATTAGAATATTTCAGAATTTGAGGTCAGTGCCTTTTTCATCAATGCTTAGCATAGAGCCTGGCACACAGTAAGCATGTTGATGGATTAATTGATTGTCAAACGCCACAGTCCAATTCATGTAATCAGCTTAGCAAAAATGTTAACTCATTAGGAGGTGAGTCAGATCAAAGCTCTGCTACTAGCTAGCCATATGACCTTGGGCAAGTAAGTACCACCTCCCTGCCCCTCAGTTTTCTCATTGTAAAATGAGGAGACAGGAGCAATAAATGACTTTCCCTCTCTACTTGCTATCATTGTAACTACTAAACACAGTACTAGGAAGAGATAATAAGTAATAGACAAAAGGGAAAAAATATGAACTGAAGGTAGACAGGGCCAAAATCCCTAAAAGTCACCTGGGCTAGAATCACAGAAAACCTTTAATGGAACCAGTAGGTAGGGTAGATTTTAAGACAAGTTGTCCAACTATACTGGTTTGCAGGCTCCCTTTGGTATAATTTTACCCACCCTGACATCTTAAAGGAATTCTCTGATTCTGGATCTGAACAATGGCCACACCATTTTTCTTCTCATACAGAAAAGGAAGAGTAAAAATAAGTCAACTGCTTTTGAAAGCATGACACTGCTGGGATATCAGAGATGAAAGTAATCAAACCTTTCCAGGAGATTTTTCCAAATGCCTTTCAAGTGATTCCCTACTTTAGTCAGGCCAGAACCTTCCTTAGCTAACAAAACAGTCCCTTGCAGAGAGGTTATCTAGTTGTATAGCTGGCTGCTAGAAAAGAGAGGAAGGTGTCTGAAAAAGTCTGGGTCATAAGAAGGCCAAGCTTCCGGGCTCCACTTTGGCACTAAATACGTATGTGACCTTCAATAAATTCCATCATCTCTCTTGGTTTTATGTTGCTCATCTGTTAAAGTTAAAAGATGAAACCCTCTACAATTCTCTTCCAGCTCGGACATTGCTATTCCAAATTTGCTGTTGGTCTTCATTCATTTGTCATGTACAACTCTTTGTGTGACCCCGTTTGGGGTTTTCTTGGCAAAGATACTGGAGTGGTTTGGCATTGCTTTCTTCAGCTCATCTTACAGTTAAGGAAACACAGGCAAATGTGGCTAAGTGCCTTGCCCAAGGTCACCCAGCTATGAGTATCTCAGACTGCAATTGAACTCAGGTCTTCCTGACTCCAGGCCCTTCATCACCTTCCTGTCCCAGTACTCCAAATTAGAGCCAACAAATTTTATGGATATAGTATGTACGCTCCTTGAAGGCAGTCACTGATTTATGTTTGTATGTGCAGAGTCAGGCATTATACCTGGCCAGTAAAGGCTTTTTTATATCAAGTTAAACTGAACAAAACAGCACTCAATATTGTACAACTGTCAACCTGTTCCAAAAAACTATTTACAAATTTACTTATTTTTACCAAAATCAGAAAAAGTATTAAGATTAATTTGATATTTAGTTTATGTCTAATACAGTCAAACTGAAACAAAACAAGGGCTCGGATGAATCCTGAAGGACTTTAAAAAAACAATTTCAGTGAAATTTGCTAAACTTTGCAAATGTTAGCAAAACTCATAGTGTTTCAAAGTAATAGCAAAAAGATTTGGAAAATTTAATTAAAATCCCAAGAAGCTGGAAGGTGGTTTCTGGATAATGTGTAACAATATTAATGTCAACCAAGGCACTAAATAGGAAGACATAACAAAAATATTTGCTACATTCATGAAGAATATTCAATATCACATATATGGGGCTTAACTAGTGAGAGTCTGTCTCAGAGGAGAGAGTTACAAAAAAAGAAGGTCAACATTGTCAGATGTTAGAGAGAGAGAAATTGATAAGCCAGCTGTTCAATGAGCATTGGTCAGATGGGCATGAAAAGAAAATTTATTTGCTTTGAGTTTTGTCTGTTATTATGACTCCACTGTTGTAAGAATCTCTCTACTAGGAGTCTCCCTCTGACAATACAAGTCTGCAACCATTTGGCAACTTATAGTCGTAGAGAGATGCCAAGGGTACAGAGGATAAATGACTTGTCCCAAATTACACAGCCAGGGTGAGAGATGGACTTGGATTTTAGTACAATCTGATACTCCAAATTGTTCCCTATTATGTAGACCCCAATCTTTGAGTTTATCTCAGTGTTCAGTAGAAATTTTGCTCTCATCTAGGTGGACCAATGGATAGATCATTGGACTTGGAACCAGAAAGATGTGAAATTAGGAAGTCCTGAATTCCAATATGACCTCAAACTTACTGGCTGCATGAGCCTGGGCAAGCTACTTGATCTATGCTTGTCTCAGTCTCTACATCTCTCAATTTATATTACATAATATATAGTATCATAGTGGATAGTATTACTGTAGAATTAAAAAATGTCTAATTTTTGTACATCTATTCTGCATATTTCTTGAACCTATAAAGCAACTGATTTTCTAAATGGTGAAATCCAAGTTGTTTACTCCAAACTAAACCAGAACATAATTTTTTTCTATGTTGGATAACTTCTGTTGTTTTCTCTTATAAAACATTTATTTGTATTTAAAATAGAGAATAAAAGAATCTGCAACGTGTATCTGGGAGCATACATCCAGTTCCACAGAAAGTCAAAGCAAGATGTTGGCTCATGCGTGGTTACCTTGCAGTAATCTTCAGTCCTTGTGCCAGCAGAGGCAAGTGTCAGATGGAATGAGTCAAACCCAGCTTGTGGGGAACATAGCCATTCCACACATGCATGAGCAATTACTGCTTGGACCATAACTAACTTTGCTAAAAACTGTCCTCCCAGCTTGCCAAATTCAGTCTGCTACAATGGTGGCAAAAAAAAAAAATTGATTGCTGACGAAATTGAATGCTAGGACCAAGTAACTCGCTCATTACAGGGTGACACTGAGGCAAATGTGGGAGTAGAAGAGAAGAAGGTGGGAAGCTGAACATTTTTTACAGCAGTTAAGCATGATAAATCTGAGAGCTGTTAATGAGATCAGTAAATAGCCATAAGAACAGTACTTTTCGGGACCTTTGCTTGGCTCAGCCAAATACACCTTCTGTTCTTTACAAGACTTCTGTCCCCAGCATGGAAAGATGTTTAGATAATTTCCCTTCTAGAGAAAATAACAAACAAGAGATTTCTTTCAGAAAATGAGAAATAACACTGGGGATATTATATTCTTAGTTCCATGTAATTCCCTTTGGTCTTTTTCCACTTAATGCTTTGCTATATTGATTAATGGGCTCAGGTATTTAGCTATGAGTGGTATGTGTTGGAATTAACTTCACTGTATTCTTCACTCAGCATCTTTGCAAGTTTTCTTAAATTTACAGCTTACAAAATGGCACCGAGCAGACAAACCAGACCATCATGGTTCATACGTTACCTTCATTGTGTTGCATGAAATATCCTATTGCTTAGACTGGCCCTCTTCTACAATGTGTACCATTCCTCCACAGAGGATCATAGATTTAGAATTGGAAGGAATATCAAAGGTTATCTGGGACACTAGAACTGGGGAAGGTAGAAAACAGCAGAGTCGAGTTGTGTCAAAGAATCTGAATGACAGAATCAGAGAGTCAGAAGGGGCTTCAGAAGTCACTTAACCTACACAAAAGTAATTTCCACCACAATCCAACAAATCATTATCTGGCCCCTGCTTGAAGACCCCCAGGGGGATGCACCCACCATTCTTGAGGCAGTCCATTCCACTTTTGGACAATTTAAATGATCTTCTCTATGTAAATGAGTCCCAGATTTAATCACTCCTTTGTCCTCAAGACATCTCCATAGATATATTCTGAGAAGAGGAGGAGTAGGCCAGAAATTTCCATGTTAACTTTATTATATATTTAAAAGGGAGAGCAAGTTATAAATAATAAATTTGTAGTTTCATGTGATATATTATATTATAGAAATGTTTATTTCATTCTATAAATTAAAATAAATAAAACATTTTCAAAAAGAGATCCCCAACTTAATGTTCAATAGATACTTCAAACCCATTTTATACAAAATGGCTCGATCCAAATGCTACTTCCTACATGAGGCTTATCATGATAACTCACAAGTATTAATGCCTTCCTCCCCACTCTAAAATTACCCAGTATTTATTTTGTATTCCCTTTTTACAGGGTATGCTGTTTTCCCACTCACAATAAAATGTAAGATCCTTGTAGTCAAGAACTGTCTTGTTTTTGCCATTCTGTTACTAATATCTAGTACAGCACTGAAAACATAGTAGGTGCTTAATAGGTACATGTTGAAAGACAGACTACTCATTCCAATTTTAGATGTCTCTGATTGTTAGCTAAGATTTTTCTTTTCCTAAGCCTCTCTGCAACTTCCACTTACTCTTCTTGATTCTGTAAAACTGAGCCAATAATCTAATCCATTTTCTACATTATAGCCCTTCACGTCCTTCAAAGCAACATCAACACTCCATCAGTATCTTTTCCTTTAGGCTAAACACAGCCATTTTCTTGAGCCAATCCTTCACTCACCATCCTTGTAGCCCTCCTCTGAATAGAATCCAGTTCAACAATGTCGCACCTTAAGCAAATGATATAACACTAACATAATATATTATATACTATATAACACTAACATATTTAATATATCTTATGTATAATATCACCATGATATATAACTATGGCAATAATGAATAATATACATTATAAATAATAATATAATACTTTACATATGATGTGCTCAAAATAAGGCACATTGTTACTATAACATCCTTTATTCTGAAAACCATCAATTTTTAAAAATATAACATTTTAATGTTTTCCCCAACTACATGTTAAAACAATTTTAAAATCTTTTTTTAAAGTTTTAAGTTCCAAATTCTATCCTTCCTTTCCTTTTCCCTTCTCTGGTCCCTGAGATGGTAAGCAATTTGATATAATTTATGCATAATGTATTCCTCTATTCAAGTTAGGTTTTTTTGAGCTGCCATGTCATAATTCTGATAAATATTGTTCTTATCCACAAAAATAGACTAATGAAAAATTTTAAACTCTTCCAGAATTTTTCATACTTCCATATAAATGATTAAACATTTACTAAGCATTTACTATGTTTCAGGCAGCTGTGCTAAGTTCTAGTGATACAAAAAGAGGCAAAATATAGTCCCCACCCTCAAGAAGCTTATACTGTAATGGAGGAGGTAATATATACAAACAAACTATATATAAGATAAATAGAAAATAATTAGCAGAGATTGACAAAGGCATCCTGTAAAAAATGGAATTTTAGTTGGGACTTGAACAATCCAGGAAAGCCAGTAGATGGAGATGAGGAGGCAGAACATTCTAGACATGGACAGGCAGAGAAAATGTCCAGGGCCAAAAATGGAGTATCTCATTTGTGGAACATTAAGGAAGCCAATATCACTGCTTTGAAGATCATGCACCAGGCAATCAGGTGTAAGGTAGGAGGTGGCTAGGTTATGAAGTGTTTTGAACATTAAATAGAAGATTTTTTCACTTGATCCTAGAAGCTATAGGGCACCACTGGAGTAGGGAGGTGACATGGTTGGACCTGAGCTTTAGGAAAATCACGTTAGTGGATAAATGGAAGATGGATTGGAGCAAGGAGAGATTTGAGACAGGCTGAACCACCAACAGGCTCCTGTAACAATCCAGACATGAAGTAATAAGAGGGCACCAGGGTGGTGGCAGTGTCAGAGGAGAGAAAAGGGCATATACCAGAGATATCATGTAGGTGAAATTGACAGAACATGGCAACAGATTAAATATAAGGGGCAAGAGAGTGACAAGTACAAGATAATTCCTAGTTTGTGAGACAGAAATGGGAAGATGCTGTTACCCTCTACTAGGAAAGGTAGGAGTTGAGGCCTGGGACGAGGGGTGGGGGATAATGAGTTCTGTTTTGGCTATGTTGAGTTTAAGATATCTACTACACATCTAATTTGAGATGTTTTAAAAGCAGTTGGAAATGAAAGATTGGAGTTAAGCAGAACAGTTGGGGTATGACAGGTAGATCTGAGAACTGTCAGCATAGAGATGGATGGTTTAATCCATAAAGGTTATGAGATCACCAAGCGAAGTAGCAGAGAAGGAGAAGAGAAGGGGACCCCAATATAGAACCATGTAGCACACCTATGGTTGGGGAGAGTGTTCTGGATGAAGATCCAACAGAAAAAACTAAGAAGGAATATTCAGATACTGATTTAGAGAACCAGTAGAATGGTGTACCAAGGAACCAAAGAGAAAAGACTACAAAGAGGAGAAGATGGCAATGGTGTCAAAGGGTGCAGAAAGGTAAAAGAGAATGAGCATTGAGAAAATGCCATTGGATTTGGCAATAAGGAGACATAGATTTAAAGAGTTCATGTTAGGCGGAATATAGTAAGGAGCAGGATTGTAAGTTGTAGAGAAGAAATAAAAAATGAACATAAAATCTATCAGAAAAAACGATGTAAGGTAATGCATGGATAAATGAAATTTGTACAAAGAGAAGCAGAATGTTTGACTTTTGGTTACTTTTCACCCATATAACATATATTGTCTCTCTCATACACAGACACAGACACAGATACACACACACACAGACAGACAGACACACACAGACACATTTTTACTGATATCTTTATTTTTAAATTACCTAAATTTCCACTGTGGGCAGCTCAGTGGCATAGCGAATAGATCATGTGAACTGGAGTCAGGAAGATAGGAGTTCTAATCCTGCCTCAGATCCTTAATAACTCTGTGACCCTGGGCAAGTCTTAACCTCTAACCCCCTCAATTTCACCAGCTATAAAATTGTATCTACTTTCAGAATTGTTTTAAGGAAATAATAAGATGACATTTATACAAGCATTTGTAAAGCTTAAAGGGCTATATAAAGTAAGCTGTTACTTTTATAATTTCTCTCCATCCTAAATAATAGGCTTTTTTTCTGAAAGGAAGAAAAAAATGAAGAAAAAAAAATAGCAAAACCAATCAATAATAAAAACTGCTTAGAAAACCAGAAATCAGTCTGGCAAAAATTAGGCTTAGGCTAACATCTCACATGACACATCACAATACATTCAAAATGGATATGTAACTTTATTACTAAAGATCATGTTATTTTAAAAAAATTAGAAGAGAAGCAGATGATGTATTTCTCACAAATATGGGTAGGAGATGTTCTCTTAATCAAACAAGAGATAGAGGAAATTACAAAAGATAAAATAGATAACTTGGATTATGTGAAGCTCAAAGGCTTTTCACAGACAAAAATAATGTGTCTAGCAAAAGAAGGAAAGCAGTTGAATGGGAGAAAAAACTTTTTCATCAAGCATCTCTAATAATGTTTTAGCATCAAAGATATATAAAAAATTAACCCACACATATCAAGTCATTCCCCAATAGGTAAGTATTCAAAGGATATGAACAGGTATTAAAAGAAGAATAATAAACTATTAATAACCACATAAAAGGATCATCCAAATCACTTATAATAACAGAAATGCAATTCAAAAGAAAGATAAGGTTTTATCTCAAATTCTGAAAATTGGTAAATATGACAAAATATGAAAATAGTCAGAATGGATGGGTGGTTGGAAGATAGTTACGTTATCTGGTCACTGGATTCAGATGGCTCTGGAGGAGAAGTGAGGCTGGTGATGTTGCACAATCCTCTCTCATTCAAAACAAAACGCAACTCATGTCATCGTTTCTCTGATGGCACGGTCTTCTTTGGCAACGAAAGACGAATACAACATTGACAAGTGCATTGTTAAGTTAGAACTGTGTGTCAATACAACTATTTTATGAAAGTAATTCAGAATTATTCAGTAAAATGCCAAATAGGTACATATTCTTTGACCCATATTAGACTGCTTATATTCTAAGGTGGGCATTTATAAGAGAAAACTCTTCATACGCACCAAAATATTTATGGAAAATCCTTTTCTATGGTAGCAAAGAATTAGGAACACAGCAGAGGCCCATTGAGTGGGAAATAGCTAAACAGATGTATTATAAATGTGATGAATATAGAGAACTACGGAAACTACATACTTCAGTCAGTGTTAACACTAAACTAACGCAGAATGTGGTAATTGGAATCATAAAGAATATATAATATACAGTGACTACCACGACATAAACAGAAGCCACATACATATACAAAATCAAAAGTAAATGTTGAAAAAAAATTTTCAAAAACCACAAGCATTGCTAGTAAGAAGAGACATAATCCCACCAGTTTACAGAGGAAGGTAGTTCATTTCATCAACCTTGGTTCCTAGCACTAGTAACCTCTCGTCCTTTTCTTCAGACCCAGTGAAACTTCCTATCCTAATTCCCTCAATTCTTTATTTCTTGGACTAGGCTGAATGGGTATCTATCATATTTTGCATATTGGGAGAGGGTAGAGGGGTGTTCTTTGTAGAACTTCTGCTACCTTGTGGTTTCCTCAGACATAACCCAACCTCCCTCCCTCTATATCCTTTGTCTCCTTAAGTTTCTGCGAAGAGCTGAGGCTTGCTAATTATTGCAGAATTCTGGGTAAGAGCAGGAACAGGTGTGCTGGCAGAGACCATAACAGTAGGGAAATTGCTAGATACCAGAACACAAGTAAGTGGACTGAATTGTGGCTCCTGCTCCAAGTACTGAGGTTAGACTGGAGGGAAGGGGGTGCTAAGTGACTACTAGGAATTAATGTTCTGCCCTGTTAATATAATGGTGAGAGTTTGTTGAGCCTTGCCTTCCCATCCTATGCAAAGCTTTAATTGTTCAACCTATGGAATATCATTACTCCTCATTTCTGCTGGTGGTGGTGGTGATGACTTTTTCTGAGTTAAAGGGTACTGGAAGAAAAATGTCTATTCCTTCATCTTGTTGGTCATGTGACTAAATTTTTCCAATTTTTAACTTTTGTTTTCCTGTTTAATTTTGTGTATGTGGTTAAATCAAAGCAGAAACAAAGAAGCTACAGAAATAACAGGTTTCTTTTTTCCTGGTGATGAGAGGTTACAAAACTATTATTTTATTTCAAAATGTTTTTAAACATTCACTATTTTAAAATGTAAACATGCATGGATATATCTATGCATGTGATGAGTAACTCATCTGAAAATTAGCCTTAAATAGTACTCTGGGGTCTCTGGAAAGTTCAGTTGTGATTGACACAATGAATACTTCTTAGGACAAAAAGCCAAATCTTTCTAGCTCATCTATGCATTAGTGTATGTTCTGTGTCTCTGTGTAGGCTTTATAATTTATTTAGAAACCTAGGTGGTCTAGATCCTCAAAGAGAGTAATCATTCTTGAGTTATTAAAAGAATCCCAGTGAACAAATATTTAAGATGTTTGGTTACTTTGTATGAAGAGGAGGTCTTTGGCCTTGGCGATTTATTTAGCAGTGTTGTTACAGATTCTCATTACTGCTGCTACCTGAATGTTCCTTTTATACAGGAGAACATGTTGTAACTTACAAGCTCCTAGCACATAGATTTATGTGCTGCTGTTCTAATGAGTCTGATAGAATTGAGACCTTCTGCTGGTTAAAGATTCCTGGAATATAGGACCTATGCTCATAAAAAATAACAGCTGTCAATATGGCAATTTTCGGTAAGTACTGGTAGCAACCGGGCTCAGGATGGTAAGACAGAGACTTTAAGTCTCTTATTTATGCCATGAACCAATACCCAGGACATTAAAAGCAGCCTGCAAAATCAATTTTGGCTATTAATGTCAATAAATATTTAATTCCAGCTCTAACTTGTTAGAATTTGAATGGGTTATCATATATTTCATCTAGCTTCATTGGAAAATACTGAATTACAATGACATAAGAAAAGACTGGGTATTACACTGATAGATGTATTAATATATCTACTATGAAAACTTTAAAATATGCCTTCAGTTTGTTGGGACTATAGAACTTAGAACTTAAAATTTAGATCTGTCACCTTCTTCCTTAAGTTTCATTTTTTTTAATGAACAGCATTTATATTTTCCTTATCCCGCATACCCAACATTTAATGATTATGATGACAATATTAACAATAATAGCTATCATATATAGATAGATATAACATTATTTGACAGGCACTGTGCTAATCATTTTACAATTTTTATTTCATTTAATCCCCACAACAAAACTGAAGTTTAAGTGAGCTGCCCAGGGTCACATAACTAGTAACTGTCCAGCACTCAATCCATTGTGCCACCTATGAAAAAATGAAAAACCAAATGTTTATAAACATATAGTTAAGCAAAAAAAACCCCAAAACAATTATGCATTGGCCATGTCTTAACATTTGTTTCATTCTTTATCCTGAGTCTATCACTTCTCTTTCAAGAGGTGGATAGGATGCTTATTTACTGGTCTTCTGGAATTATAGTTGGTAATTGCATTTATCAGAATTGTTAATTCTTTCAAAATTGGCTTTAGGATGGTGTATTGAATAAATATAATAAAGAAGCAGCTAAGTGGTGCAGTGTATAGAGTGCCAAGCCTGGAGTCAGGAAGAACTGCATTTAAATGCTTCTTGAGACCCTTACTAGCTGTGTGTAAGTTGCTTAACTCTGTTTGCCTCAGTTTCCTCATATGTCAAATAAGCTGGCAATCCATTTCCAGTATGGAAAACTCTCCAGTATCTTTGCCCAGAAAACCCAAAAGCGATCACAAATAGTTGGACACAACTGAAATGACTCCATAACAATGATTCACAGGGTTGTTGGAAGATTCAAAAGAATTAATACAGGTAAAGCACTTTATAAATTTTAAAGCATTGTATAAATGCTGGTAATAATAAGGATGATAATCAAATGTTCTGTTTCTGTTCACTACATCAATTCACACATCTTCCCAGGTGGATGTAGCTTCCCAAATTCAAAATAACACTCAGTGGAAGATGATGACAACTTGGGACACATTATTTATACCATGACGCAGGAAAGAGAATTCAGTCACCCTAAATCATCTAAAGTTTAAGTGCTGAATATTTCCTTTAAGCATAGCGAGTCACCATTTTCTCACACTGCTACCTAAAATGGCTACCTAAATGGTCTTCTTTCCAGTGCTTGTGAGGGAGGAGTTGTGATGTTGATGAGTCTGCCTAACTAAAAAAAAAAAAAACAAAAAACATTTCGACTAGACCTGAGGCATGTTCTTCCTAGTATTCTCATTCATAAAAATAGTCAACTTCACTAGAGCAGCAGAAATGTGGTGGAGTTTCAGTAGGGAGCAGCAAAGCAGGGGATGTTAGGCACCATCAATCAATCCTAAAGCATTTGTTACATTTCTGATATGTCCAGGAATTGGGGTTACAAATACAAAGAATGAAACGGAGCCCATTTGTATGCTACTGAAGAAACCATATACATGAGCATTTGCAGAATAAATATAAAGTCAATAAGATATTTACAAAGAATTTTTTTAAAAAAGAAGAAAGTTTAAGAGGGAGGGCACTGACATCAAAAAGTGAGCTCCTAGGGGAGCAAATGTTGGGCAAAGTAGAGGTGGCAAGAATGATAATACTTTCCACTAGTTGACACTGTGCATAGAGCGCAGGGCCTGATGTCAGGATGACTCCTCTTCCTTACTTCGAATCTGGCCTCAGATACTTACTAGCTATATGCTCTGGACAAGTCACCTGCCCCGCTTTGCCTCAGTTTCCTCATCTGTAAAATGAGCTGGAGAAGGAAATAGCAAATCACTCCTGTATATTTGTCAAGAAAACTCCAAATGGGGAAACAAAGAGTCAGACGTGACTGAAACAACTGAACAAAAACATTATTAAACTGTTGTCGTTGTTTTTGTCCTTGGTTATCGAAGAGGACCATGACATCAAGATGATGACATGACTTGCAGTTGACTTTGATTTGAGTGAGGGAGGGCTGTGCAAGGTCACCAACCTCACCTTCTTCTCCTGAACCATCTGGGTCCAGTGGCCAGATATTCATCAGGAAGGCTGGAGATGACTCAGGATGCAATGTGAAACCCATGCTTTTCTTTAATACCGATATTCAAATAGTTACTCTCAATAATGGTAATAATTTCAGCTTGTATTTATATGGCACTTAAAAGTTTGAAAATTTCTTTACAAATATTTCTTCATTTTATTCCCACAACAATCCTGGAAAGCAGGTGTTATGATCTCTCTTTTAGAGTTGAGGAAATTGATTAATTATCATTAATAAGAGCCTGAGGCTGGATTTGAAATCAGACGTTCCTGACTCCTTGACCAGAACTTTACTGAGCCACCTAGCCCAAAACAAACAGAGAAATACGGTAAAAGACAAGGCCAAAATCATGGCTTGAACAACAGTACAGAAACATTAGCATCACACACGGCTCCTTAATTTCCCAGACATCCTAATTCAGGATACCACTTGCACCTCTCCTTTCTGATAGAACTGTCCTCAGTGAAATGCACTTACTCCCACATAACCATTGTGTTGCCAAGCTTTGTTATTTCTAACTTCACAACATTCATCAGATATGTTCCCTTCTCTCCAGTCCCATAGCTACAAGTACTTGCTCTACCTGACTTAATTTCCTCCCCACTCTAATTCATCCTCCATTCAAATGCCAAAGTGTCCTTAAAGTGCAGGTTGGATCATGTCATCATCCCTTTCTTTAATAAATTACAGTAGTTCACTATTCAACCCAGGATCAAATAGACCATTCCCTGTTTGACTTCTTACACTTCATTCTCCTCCACCGATTCTATGGTCTAGCAGCATTGCCATTCTTCCTGTACCCTGTATATAACTCACCTTCCATCTCCTGACTCCATATATTTTCATTGGCTTTCCTCCATCCCTAGAACTCTCTTTTTTTTCATTTCTTCCTCTTGGCCTTCTCTGGCTTCTTTTAAGACTCAGTGTAAATTCAACCTCATGCAACAGGCCTTTGCCAATCCTCCCACCCTTAATTCCTTTCCCTTCTAATCACACCTACCCCCATCTAGATTAGTGTCATGGTCTTTGAATAGCAGGTTGTACTAAATGTAGCCTGTATGCACTATGAAGTTATTTGACACTGTCTTCTCCATTGTAGCATGTGCTCCTTGAGCACAAGGTTCATATTTTTCTTTGTGTTGCTTCCTTTATGTCCCCAGGGCTTAGCACAGTGCTGGAAACATCATAAGCATTGAATTAGCGTCAAGTTGTTGACTAACCTTTCTGTCTCTGTTTTGAACTTGCTTTCCTCTGTCCAGTTACTTCAGGGTTTTGCTTTTTGATCCAGGTAAATATTTAGGTTTGAATAGAGGCTATCTGGAGATGATACCTGAACCCATGGGAGTGATCCTTACAGTAGGAGTTACCAATACTATAGCAAGTCAGTGTAGAAGATATATGATAGTAATGATGGTTCATATTTATGTAGCACTGTTTTTATTGCAACTCAGTAGTGCAGTTTTAAATAACACTATTGTTATCTTGCAAATAAGGAAAATGAGAATGTAAGACAAGGATTTACTCACCCAGGGTCACATAGCTAGAAAGTGGCTGAGCTAGGACAAAGGCCATGTCTCCAAATTCCAGGTACAGCATCCCTCTCCCAATATTAGATTACCTCTTAAATGGATCTTCTAAGACCAAAGAGAGCTGGTTGTTTTTGAGATTACTGGAATGCTGATCAACTTCCATTAAAGGCTAAGAAAGGGGAAGCAGCATCCTGGGAAAATGAGTTTTGATTCTGTATCCTGTGCCAAACAAGTCAGAACCCCTACAGAAATGTAAAATCAATTTCCTATTCTAGAGATCTCCTGACTCACGTGTGGCGACCTTAGACGAGGGCTAACTTTTGCAACAGTTGACTCCTACTTAACGGGGTGCTTCTAGGCCCACCTAGGTTTCAGGGTCTCTGAAAATGCCTAGAAGAGCTTCTGGAAGGATATTTATCAGCTTCACAGAATTGTGAGAAAAGCAGTTGGTAAATCTCAAAGCCCTCCCTACGCAAGAGTATTATTATTAGTGACAGTATTTCTTGTTCTTTTCTTTTTTTTTTTCTGACACAACTCAAACAGAAATGGTTCTGGGACACCCCGTCAGTTTATACTTAACATTTGGTCAATTGCTGCACAAGTAAATGAAAATTGTTATATCTATTTATTATAGTTGAATAAAAGTGTTAAGATGTAGGTTCAACTCTTGAAGACTTGTATGTTCAACTCTTGTACCTTCAGGATAATTTATTAGTTGAAAGTCTTATTGTGATGATATGTTCTACTTCTGCTCCCCCATAGTTTTCTTTTCTTCTCTACATCTCTATAGTTTTTTTGTTCAATATAGTATAGGGGTTATACATGTGCCATGTCATGACATCTCTAAAATATTGTTCTAAAATTTTAGTGGATCAATACTAAGTACAGACAAATTCAAACATATTATTTTGTCTTGATAATGTTCTGGTCTCCACATGTTCCAGTTCATTTGAACATCCTAATTCTTTAGAATTAAAGAAGGGAGGCACTGAAAATATTGCTCCACATCCTTTGCTTTTAATTTTTTACCTCAACTCTCTGCTTATTAGAAATTTGTATTTCAAATAGGGTAGCTAGTCTTTCAAAATTCTTTGAATGCGGTATGACTGCTGCATCTATTTGCATTTAGGTTAATCTCCCCCTTCACCATTTAGAATAATTCTAGTCTCTTGGGATGGCTGTGTTTCAGAATAGAGTAATGGCCAAAAATTGGTGATCACTTCTGTCTCCTAAACCCCAGCATCTTTTCAAAACACAGATCAGTTATTACTTCCTAATATAGTCTTTATCCCTTCAGTTGCTAATATTCTCAACCACTTTAAGTTATTGTGAATGACTTTGTATATTTTTTTTACTTATCTACATCCATATTTTAATTATATCCTTCCCCTTCCCACCCCACCACACCTCCAGCATCTTTTTATCTCCAGTTTTTTAGCCAATGTTTTAGATATAGTAGGTTCTTAATAAATGCCTGACAAATTAAATGGGATAGACATGAGAAACTTTGCAGAGCAAACTATCTATTAAGGAAAATTGCTCACGTATCTCGAAGGACTATCCTCATTGTTTTATGCCCCTCTCCTATCTCCAAATCATTTAGCTTTAAATCATGTTAAAATGGACACATCAGCTGCATCTGTAGCTTTGCAAACTAGAGGTTTATAAACTCCATAGGGATTACATGTGGTGTTTGGAAGCACAGACATTTCCACTTCCTGGTTTACTTTTCTGTCTGTGGCAGTTCAATTATTTATCGCCTGTCCTGTTAGCAAGACCCAGCACTTAAATTATAGTCCAGGTTTATGTTGTTTTCTAATATACTAAATTCTTTTTGGTGTTACTAGGGAATATTAGTGCTCCTGAGCAGTTGAAAATGATAAAGACAGAGTCCACTACTGCTTTTTTGTGAAGTGTTTTAGAAAGCGGAGATCTACACCAAAGACAGTGGTTTTAAATCATAGGGGTTGAGAAAGATTTGTCACCTCTTCATCCCATGCCTTGTTTGCACCCATTTCTTGTACAAATGAAGTGCAGAGTGTTATTTGCTGAGGAAGTTGTATCAAATATATGTTATTGAGGAAATGAGTCACTCCATCAGTATCAGAGTGTGTGGTAGAGAATATTAGGTATTAAAAAAATAATGTCCCTGCTGAATCTTTCCCTATAGCTTTCAATTTCTCTTTTCTATCTACTGACCCAGTTTTATTTTTAAGGGGTTCCATTGCAGCTTCATTTTTCTTTTTCTTTTTTTTTTTTTTTTACCATATCCAAGAAGTGATTTTTGAATTTTGTAAAATACTCCATGAGTCACCAGGAAGCTGATAACATAAATACTAATGAGCCCAGTTTGGCCCGCCATGCCAGCTGCTGCTCCATTTTTTTTTTTTTTTATGATGAATGATTTTGTATTCTAGAAAGTGGTCCTGACTGAAGTCCTTTCACCTGCCGGCAAGAGAATTATTTCATTCTAGTCAATCAAATTCAATCAAGTGGTCAGCCAGCTTTCATCAGCACCAGCGGTGGTAGAGGTGCAGTAGGGGAGTAAACAAAGTTAATAGAGGAACAAATCTTTCTCTGTTAGGAGAATTTAATTATTTTTTTTTCATTATAATACAAGAAAACAAGTCCTGCTTGCTCACTTAGTTTGGATCATGTAATAGATTTTAGGAATTTGCTCATTCCCTAAGATAGTGAAGACAGAAATATCTAGGTATAGATATCCATGTAAATGTAAATATAGTTTATTTTTTGACTCAAATAATACAGGGAATAAAACCACATTTAAAGCTTTTTGTATCCTGGCAAATTCATATGTATTAGTGTTTCAGCCATTGCATGAATTCCTGACAAGCGGAAAAAAATCTAGATATTGCTTCAAAAACCTCGTTGCCTTTTTTTGAAAGCATTCTGTGAGAATTACCCAAGAAACAACAGGAAGAAATGTGTCTCATTGATTAAGAGAGTGAAAGGTTTGGAGGATTCAGCCTTGATTCGAAGAAGACATGGGTTTTTGGAGGGAGCAAACAGTGGAAGGGATAAGAAAGGCATATAACACAGAATACTGATTCTGAATCGCTGAGTACACAGTTTGCTCTTGTGTAGAATTTTGATTGAATTCAATTTCTTAATATTGATTTCTGAGTATAACATGCGGAGGAAATAAACATTTTTGCACATGGAATTTTTTTTCTCATATAAACCCTCAGGGTGGACAAGTCTGCTCTGTGTTCTGATATAGTATCTATAATGTTCATAAGACTCATGTAAACACCCACCCTTTATGATAAAATACCCAAGCAAATGACTTTCAGCTGCATTCATGATGCTTTGTGCCTGTGACTTCACTCAGGACAATGACATATCTTCACTTATGGAACAAATAATGAATTGGAAGTCCCTGTGCAGTCTGGAGATATGAGAGGAGGATCATAACTTGAACATTGCAGTTCAAATATATTTTACCTATCCTCAATATATATGCAAGTGTGTAAGAACAGGATGATATAATTAAATGAGACACCCTGTAAAATCAAGATTATTGCACACAAGTGACTCTTTAATAAAGAATAAAATAGGCTCCATTCAGTGCAAAGGCTTATACTGCCCACTGGGATTCAAGTCATTGAATGGAATTGTGAGTGGGGGTTGTGGGACGCAGGGGATTTTGTTGATTTCAGAGAAGACAGAAGCTGCTTCTCAGAGATTAATAAATATATAGTTAGTTTGCCCATACAAAGGACAAATGAGATTTTGCATATAAATAATTACAACGTTCAAATGAGGCTTATTTCCCCTGGATAATAGGGTGGGGAGAAATCAGGGAGAACCCTTCTTCCATCTGACTTACCTATTTTCCCTCCATTTTCAATGACAGTATGATTTGCCTCATCAACTTGGCACCAATAAAAGCACTAAAATATGTAAGAGAGGAGTTTTGTTATGACCCTTAACAGTATTAAACAAATGCCAGTTAGAGGATCTCTTGTGTTTTTTATAAGTTGATAGCTATGTCTATAGCTGCCAGTGGAGGATGGGCTAAGATGAAAGGAAGATGTTATACAGGAGCTTCAACAGGAATAAAAGAGATATAGCTCTAACCATTTCAACTGGGTTTATTATCTAAAGTTAGCTGATCATACCATCACATGACTTAACATATATGTGTGGAAAATATATCAGAGAGGAAAGAGAATGTGATTAATGAGACAAATTAGACTATTAAAATAATTCTGGTCAGAGAAGATAAGAGCAAGAATGGCCATTGAATGAAGAGTAAGATGAAATGCTAGAGGTGATTTGCTGGTAGAATGAATTGAATGGAGGGAAGAGGGAGAAAAAAGAATCCAAGATGATACCAAGGTTACAGACCTGGATCATTGAGAATATTGTAGTACCCTCAATGGAAATAGAGAAAATTGGAGTAGAGTCTGAGTTATAGTGAAAGATACTGACCTCTGCTTTGGACACATTTAATTGCAAATGCCAGTTGGACATGTAGAAGCAAATACTCATCAGACAAAATTGGCACTGCAGGATTATGGTTGAGGTGAGAAACTGTGGTTAAATATGTAGATTTGGGAGTTTTCTATGCC
This sequence comes from Bettongia penicillata ogilbyi, assembly GCA_023548195.1. NCBI lineage: Eukaryota > Metazoa > Chordata > Mammalia > Diprotodontia > Potoroidae > Bettongia > Bettongia penicillata. Next base: position 5,476,892 of record JAJHZJ010000121.1, on the reverse strand, counting down.
TGGTGATACCTGAACCTAAGGAAGCTGATGGAATCTGGAGAGGAAAGAAGCCAAGTGAGTAGTTAATTACATCCACGAGTAAATTATGATCAACAGATGCAAAGTGGTCAAGAAAGATGAGAGCTTAGTTTTGCATAATTATGGGCAGCAAAGAAGAAGCCAGTGGCAAGGCAAGATAAGAATGAGGAAGGCACAAGCTCCCAGAGTAAATACTGGAGGACATAAGGAGAGATTCTCAACAAAGAAAAAACCTCCTTTTCTTCAGAGACCAGGGCAAAGGAAGAGAGAATGGAGATAGGATAGAGCTTGAAGTAGAAGAAATGAGGGAATGCAAGAAAAAAAAGGCTATTTTTTTTTTTTTTACTGAAGTAGGAGTTGAGGTCAATAGCTAAGGGGAATGAAGAAGGGATAAGGAATTGAGGACAGAGTGCTATAGAATGACAATTAGGAAAGAATAAAAGGATTTCTGTTCAGTAATAAGGCCCCAGCTGAGGGTCAATAACAAGAAATCAAATGAATTTAACATGAATGCACAGCAGGGGCAGGAGGAGAGGAGAATCCAGAAGGTTGAATGTTGGAGAGTGTCGGAGCACTATGACCGTAAGGCAAGAGGGAAAGGTAAGAAGCGTATACGTGTGTGTATGTATGTGTGTGTATGTATGTATATATGTGCATCTATGTGCATATATATATGTATGTATTAATTATGTAGTCACAATTTGAAGAAAAATGTAAAACTACAGTAGGTGTGATGGGTTTGAAGAATAGAGTGGAATGGAGGGGCTGAAGGTAACAGAAAGGACGAAAATAGGTTTCTGGGGAAATGAGGCAGAGGAAGGAATGAAAGGATAATAGATTATAATGAGAAAGAAAAATGTCAGGGTTTGAGATAAAGGAGGCGGAACAGTCATAGGTGATGGGGAGTTTTTACAGTATGATCATCCCTGCTGGTAGAATTAATACATAGGTCATGAGAGTTTAGGAAGCTAATCAACTTGGAATGTAAAGTACACAAGGAGATATTGAATTTATATAGAAGTTCCCAAGTATGATGGGAGGGATTGAACAAAACTCTATGATGCAGGTCCTCAAGTTTTTTAAACTGATGTGAGGGGCAGTATCGCACAGCAAGAGTGATCTGGAAAGGGTGACGTAGAATGATAGAGCGTTAGAGGTAGAAGGAGTATCCCTAGTCTGGGCCAGACCAACCACAGTATAGTAATTCAGCCTTGGGGTTAAACTGCAATGAGGTACCCACAGACCATAAACAAAAATGACTTTCCTAATCACAAGAAATTTAAAAGAATACAATTCGTATGTTCTAAGTGCATAATATCCTATTATTTCCTTCTGCCTCTGGTCAGCAAAGCAACCAGCTACTAGATCCTCTGGTTTAGGAAAATATACCCTACTACAAGAGCTTTGCACAAATTCCCCATTAAACCTTATATTCTACATTTGGCAAGGAGGCCAATAACCTCCTCCTCCTGATATATATATATGTGTGTGTGTGTGTGTGTGTATGTATGTATGTATGTATGTATATATAGTATGTATGTATATATAGTATGTGTGTATATATACATATATACATATATGTGTGTGTATATACATATATACATGTGTGTATATATATATATACATATACACATATATATATATATATATATATATATATATATATATATATGGTTGAAGCATCTTGGTGCATGGGTAAGAGAACTCAGGAAGAACGGAGTTCAAATCCAGCCTCAGACACTTACTACTTATGTGAATCTAGGCAGGTCACTTTAGCTGTCTTGCCTCAGTTTCATCATCTGTAAAATGAAAATAATAACAGCACCTACCTCCCAATATTGTCGTGAAAATCAAACGTGATAATACAACACAAGCACTGTGTAACCTACATAAATACAAATGTATCTATTCTTATTTGTCATCCTGCTCACCATCATTATATTACTGAGCATATGTAGCATCAGCTTCTATATCTTATCACTCCAAACGCTAACAATACAAAAGTATAAGAATCAAGGAATTCTGTCAGCTGGGCAAGTAAATAGGGGTCAACTCCTCAAGCTGTGACTGAATTGACGGTGAACATCAGCCTTGAAACCTAACCCCAAGATGGTCAAGGATGAGAACAATGCAAAAACATAGCAAGACCCAGCCCAAAGGTTCATGAACTCATTCCCCCAAGCATACATCTCTACTGCCTTTTGCTCCTAGATTGACAACTGGTAATCAACAACATAAAAAGGACAGGATCAAACTGTCAAAATCCAACCCACTTTTCATGGACCAACCCAAGTACCAACTTCTTTGTGAGCCTTGATCCTCCCAACTGAGAGCAGTCGTTTTAAACAGCAAAAACTCTCTTACGGTCTTTATCTGTTATTGATGTGCTCTAATCATTCAAGTACTTCTCTTTTTTCCCCTTGTATCTTAGATCAAAAGATCATCCAGAATAGAGGCTTGTCTTACCCATCTTTGTATCAAAGCGTAAAGTTCTTTCCCTGGCTTAATAGAAATGTTTGCCAAATTTATCTAAAGGTAGGTTTTCTTGACAGTGGTCAACAACAAATATTACTTTGTAGATCATAACAAGATCTTCTCCCAGCCTTTGTATTTTCATTAACAAGCCTATATTGAAGTTGAAAAGAGAAAATATATTCTTAGATCCAAAAGACCATTTTTATGAATTCAGTCAATCCTTCCACAACCTAAATCAATATGTATTTTCTGGCTTTTACTTTCCCTGTTCAGATGAAACCCCTTCAATTACAAATCTCTAAGGTTATAATCATACTATGAAAAGTAATGAACAGTAATTCATAAACTCTCAGAGAGGAGTAAATCCATGTAGGGGTAACAGTTTCTTAACGATACAATCCAGACAATCTGACAAAATGTTTCATTGCAATTTATTTCCTTAAGATAATTTGTTTTGCAGCATAGGAACTGTATATTCAAGATAGTTAATTCTTGTTCATCCATTCAGTCAAAATTAGCTCTTTTCTAAGAGACTTCTACTCCCACTAAGGCCTCATGACAAGCAAGAATGGTTTGTTGGGAAACTGGTACCCCTTTCTCTTTTCTCTATAACTTAGATTCCAATCTTCTATAAAGTGAAATAACCAAACTGAACCAAAAAAATAATTCAAATGTTCTGAATGATTAGGGAGCTGGAAGTGAGACTAAATCAATTCGACTTCAGTTTGTTACACTGGAGGTGGTACAAGTTGATGCAATTTTAAATGTGATTCATGCTGTTTAGACAGACTACATAAAATACCTGGGGTAGACAGAGACAAAGTATCCATCAAAACAGTCTTGAGATGAATACGTTAATATAGCATACCTTTTTAATGAGTTTTTAATCAAACGCTCTCATAGTTAGAGAGATAAAGTTTGTTGAAGGTAGAAGTCATCATTACACATTTTGTCTCCAAAGATAAAATTAAACATGCTGTAATTTTACTTGGTAAAGACTAAAACTCTACCATAAAGGGGATATCTTCAGCATTCTCCTTCATGGCTAACAAACATTTTAGGAAAAGAGGATTTTTTTTTCTTTTCCCTATTGTGAGGATATAAATTGAGGTGCTAAGTCTCTCCTTTAATATTATTCTCTTCACCTTCTATAATTTAATTGAGAGTCAAATCAAATCACACATTATGTAGATGAGATCTTTAATCAGGGAACAGGATGGGGGACAGTTCAAGAACAGTAAGAATGTCAGCTAAAAAATAAAATAGCCTGTAGGAATTGCAGTGGTCCAAGGATGGGGAATCTGTGGCCTCAAAGCCACATGAGGCCTTCTAGGTCCTTGGGTTTGACCTTTTGACTGAGTCCAAGTTTAACAGAACAAATCCTTTTCTTAAAGGGATTTATTTTATGAAGTTTGGATTCAGCAAAAGAGCTGCAGTTGAGGATCTAGAGGGCCACACGTTGCCTCAAGGTCCCAGGGTCACCACCCCTGGATTAGGTTTATCTAGAAGAGACTGAGCCTATCTTTAAATAGCCATTCTTAACAGAGGATCGCAGATTTTAGAGCTGTGAGTGACAGTACAGATGGAGAGCCCAGGGGTGTTAAACTCAAATAAAAACAGAGGTCACAAATAAAAATAAAATAAACCACATGTAAGGATCTTTGTGAGCTACATATTAACTTAGAAAATTACAATATATGTTTTATTAAATTTTATTCATTTTGTTCATATTTCCCAATTACATTTTAATCTGGTTCTCACAGCACTTGGTAACAAGAGTCGTATGTCTGATACCTCTAATCTAGTCAAACTCAAATGGCTTATATTCTAAAAGGAAAGATAAGGCATGCAGCGAAGACTGTATGTTACAAAGTGTGGTAGATTCAAAGGCCAGACTAAGACAGTGCCTTGAGAAATCTGAGGCCATAGAAATGACTTTCTGCTAGGGGGTAGTAGGGAGTATCACTGAAAATTCAAGATGACATGGCACCCGAGTGAAACCTTAAAGGAAGGAAGTGACTTCAAAATGTAGAGGTGGAGGTAGAGAAGAGTCCAAGATATGGGTGGAGGCAGATGGAGCAAAAGTACAGGGGAAAAAAAAGCACAGTCGAAGAACAAGGGGAAAAGAGTACATCCCATTGGGTGAAACCATAAATGGGCATAGCTTTCATCCTGCCATCAGTCACAAGTGTTTCTTTTCCATATTCATGAATTCCAACATTCCTTTTCCTGATAATGATATTTTATCATTTCATCTTTCCCAGTACCGTACTCTAACCCTGCGATCTTTCTCTCTCTGTTCTTTCCCAAGTCATCCTTTATGAACTGGTTATATTTGCCTCCCTTCTTTATTTCAACTGCTTGGTGCATCAGTTCAACTTCACACTAACCTCTATACTTGAATCCCTAGGTCACTTATTCTACTGCCAACGTGCTTTGTGAAACCCCAACACTGTATTACTCCCACTATCTGCCACCCTCATTCCTCATCTATGTTGTTGAACAGAGCTGGAGAAATTCACAAAACTACATGGAGTGGATCCACTACAAATGCATGTTACATAATCTCCACTGAGTGCTCAGTGCAATCCTTTTATACCTACCAAATCAACTTGCTCTCACTTTCACATCAGGGGCAATTCTAAACCTTCTCATTAAAACTCAGGTATCTCCTCTACCCCTCAGCAGGGAACCTTGCCTCACAGTTCACTGAAAAACTGTGACCAGTGGACAAAAACATCCTCTTTTTTCATCTTTCTCATTTCATATGACTCAGATATCTTTCCTGATTATCTCCTCCTTTACTACTGTCTGTTTTGAAGAAGTGGCCCCTCTCCTTGTCTACAGCAAATATTTCAATACGCAGCTTTGAGCTCATTCCATCTTGTCCAACAAATTGTCCCTTAAATGCTCCACTCTTTCTTTAATATTCAATTTCTTTGCATCTAGTGATATTTTCCTTATTGCTTTCAAACATGCCCATGTTTTCCCACACACTAAAAAAAAAAAAAGAAACCATTGATCTATCTATAGCTACTTTCCTTCTCAGCTAACCCCCTTAGGAAAGTTATGTATACTTGGTGCTTTAAATTTCGATTCTTTCACTTTCTTCTAAATCCTCTATAATCTAGCTTCAGTCCTCATCATTCAACTAAAATTGTTCTCTTTCCACACTCTTTCTTTACTAACACCTCCTCCCCACACATACACAGAGTTGATCACCCTTTCCTCTTGGATACTCCTTCCTCGCTAAGTTTTGGTGACACTGCTCTTCCCTGGTTCTCCTTATGCTGTCTGAACAATTCTTTTAAGTTCATTTTGCTGGATTTTCATCTAGATTGTGCCCGCTAACTTCAAGTATCCACCCAAGGATTTTTCCTAGGTCCTTTGACCTTTTCCCTGTGTGCAATTTCACTTGATGATCTCAATATCACCCATGAATTCAGTTATACAGATAATTCCAAGATCAATGTATCTTAGTACTAACCTCTCTCTTGCTCTCTACTCTCAGATCACAATCTATTGGGCATCTTTAACTGGATGTCTGGAAGACACCTCAAACTCATGTCCAACACTAAAAAGTAATTATCTTTTCTTCCCAAACTGTCCCTTCTTCCTAACTTTTCTGTGACAATCACTCAGACTTGCAACCTCAGTGAAATCCTCAACTCTTCTTTTTTTATTCCCTCCATATATCCAATGTGTTGTCACATATTGTCCTCAATATTTCATATATATATACATTCATATATATTTTATTTTCCTCAATCACATATTAAAGCTTTTTATAGATATTTTTTAAAGTTTTGAGTTTTAAATTTTCTCTCTCCCTCCTTCCCTTTCCCACTCACTGAGATGATAAACAATTTAATATAGTTTATACATGTGCAATCATGTAAAACATTTCCATATTAGTCATTTTTTGCAAGAAGACTTGAATAAAAAAGAAATAGAGAAAGTAAAAAAATAGCAAGTTTCAGTCCGTATTCAGATAGTATCAGTTCTTTCTCTGGAGGTAGATTGTATGCTTCATCATTAGTCCTTTGGGATTGTCTTGGATCACTGTTTTGCTGAGAAGAGCTAGTCATTAATATTTCCACAATATCTCTTTTAAACATTTCTCCTTTTACTTAGCTATCATCCTGATACAGGCCCAAATTATTTCATGCCTTGAATATATTGTTATAGCCACCTAACTGATCTCCCTGCTCCAAGAGCCTCCCCACTCCAATCTATTTTCTATTTAAATAACAAACTGTTTTTCCTAAAGTGCAGGTCTGATCATGTCACATCCTACTCAATAAACTTAACTGTCTCTCTTTACTTCACACATAAATAAAAAATCATTTTTGTTTTTAAAGCCCCTTATAAGTTGCCCTATCATCCCCTTCCACATCTTCTTATACTTAATTCCACTCCACATATACTACCATTTTGTTACACTGCCTTTCCTGGCATTTCTTACACAGGACCGTCCATCTCTGTACTCTGTCTTTTGATTGGCTATCTCCATGCCTAGAATTCTTTCCCTCCTTACCTCCTCCTCTTGTTTTCCCTGGATTCCTGCAAGACTCATTTCAAAACCTACCTTCTGCCAGATGCCTTTCCTGGTCATCCCTCCCCTTCCTATCATCCTGTACCTTCCCAATGAGATTACCGTGCATCCACTTAGATTATATCTTGCATATACGTAGCTTTGGATGTTTGGTCCGCCCCATTATTATGTGAGCTCCTTGAAGATAGGGTCCGTGTATTTGCTCTTCTTTTTATCACTAGCACTTAGTACAGTCCCTGGCACACTCTAAGTACTTAATAAATGTTTGTGGATTAACTGGTGAATTCATTATTAGAGGAGAGCAAAATGAAATGAGACTGGAAAGAAAGGACAGGACTAGATTATGAATCACCATGAAAACCGGGATAAGAAGTTAATACTTTTTATAAGTAGAAAGCTGGAACAGTGAAGATTTGTGAGTGCAAGTTAATATGATTAGTACAGTATACTAGGAATTTATTCAGGCATGGACAGCTGGGACAGAGGAGAATAAAGCAATCCAATTGTTCTTGCGAAGACTTTATATGCAAATTATATCATTATAATATGCTATGTGACCAGAAAATTATTGGTTTAGAAAAAGTGGACCTTTATTTCATGAAGAAGCTCAGAGACATTAAAGTACTAGACAATTTCTTAAAGATAATCCTATCCACTCTCCTCCTATTCAAGTATGTGGCTACTTCATTGACTCTGCATGGTGCTAGTCTAAGTTATAAGTATTGATGATCCAAGCCAATGAAATCATATCATAGTCTGAAGAAGAACCATTCTTCCTCCACTGTCTGAATAGTTAAATTAAGTCATAATCCAAATAATTGCTTCAATCTCTCATTTCACATAATCATTATCAAAAGTGAGACCAAGAGAAAAGGTTTCACTAAATGAAGTCACTATAGATCAAAAAAATTTCATTTATACTAAGGAAAGCATGTGAGATGATTCGTAATCCAAATGGAGGAAGAACTGTGATAATGCTTAATTTTGTTAGAATAAAAATCTTTAGCTATCTCTAAGGAAAGCAATTTCATTTACTTATTCATGTTTAAAACTAGAACACAAGGAGACTCCTATAACAAAGTTGATTAGCACCGACAATTTTTGTAGATTTCTTTGTGCAGAAATGGAATTTAAATGTCTTATGAGCATTGTCAAATCTAAATCCCAGGGAATCATGGGTAATAGGTGAATTAAATTCATCACTCTGTGATTCTTAATATACAGAATTAGAAAAGGCATGAGGGAATACAGGTTCTCAGGATGAAAAAGAGGATTATAATATTTTAAAAACTCTTTCTTCGAGTTCACATTGTGAAACACTCCAAAATGTAAGCTAACAAAAACAAGACAAATTGAACAGTCATGCATACAAAGAGATTTTGATATTATGTGATCATCTGTGGAAGTTATACGATGTAGTGGATAGACAATTGGCCCTTAAGTCACAAAGGTCTTGGTTAAAGTCCCACCTCTGACACATATTGCTTGCATAAACCCAGGCAAGTCATTTCATCTCTCAGGGCAGTTCCCCATTTTCATCTAAAAAAAGCAATAATAAATTGCAGCTTACTGATTTGTCTTGGTAGAGAGAGTTTTCCAATCTGGCGTTCCCAGCATTGATGAAATTACTATTTAGAACTTCTCCTACAAGATTTACTTTCTGCATTGATTGGTGCTTGGCAGATGGTAAACATTAAATAAACTTGTTCTTTTATACTCTTTCATTCATTGAGAGAACTTAATGATGACATCATCATCATCTTTAAAAGTAACATTCAAGAGACATTTCTATGTCTAAGATGCTAAATTTCTATCTCTAAAATGTTAAATGTTATACTATATGTGATTCAAACATCAATTATTTGTAATTTTTTTTTCTTTAAAAAAAGCACAGCGCTCTTCAAGCTAGAAGAACATAATGGTGTTATGGAGAACAGATTGCTTTATTTTCTCTTAAAATACCATGCTTCAGTTTTGTAGTCAAAAAGACTTTATCTAGGTGTGGGTGGTATAATTGAGTTAATCAGTCCTTTCATTTAGTTATTCTCCTCGATGCACATTTAAGTGCAGAAATTATAAGTAATAAATTCTAGAAATATGTAATTGAAAAAGGTAGAATAAGCTTTTCGATTATTGACAATAAATGCTAGATGATATAAAAGCACATCACAGATCATCCTGATGGTGTAGGTGAAGTGGTAAAACATCAGTTATAGACTGGTCCCCCTTAAGAAAGACTTCTAAAGAACAAAAACAAAACCGAAACATGAGGTACTCTATAAATGTGATATTGACCTCATATCCAATAATTAAAAGATGAATTTGTTTTAAAGATCACTTTTTGATGTCCAACATTACAGATCTTTCCTATTATTTTCAAGTTTGCAAATTCATCCTGAGTTGCTCATTTTGAGAAAACATTATCTAGAAGACTGAGGCTATCTAACCTGAACTCAACTTTCCTCTTTCACATCTCAAAAGTTTCCTTTATCCATTGTCCTCTCCTTCCCTCTTCTCTCAGAGGAATAGGTATCCTCTGCAATTTTTTTGTTGCAAAATAGTTGCTTTCACATTGCCTTGGATTCTATTTCCTTCTACCTTCTCCTCAACCTTACTGTACGATTCCCCTCTCTGTCCTCCATATCTGACGGCTGATTCTTTTTGTCTACAAATATGGTGGGTTCTCTTCAGTTGTTTAACAAAAACATACAGATCTTTCAGGAGATGCTAGTTTGAACTACACAATTATCTCCTGTTCTAGCATTTCTTCATTATATGAAATGCTGGCTCTTCATTTTAGATAAATACTATGTATCATATTAAGGAAAGGTTCATTTATTCATAAATATTATTATGCTTTTTTGTTGAAATTCATGTAAACTCTTCAGCCAAATAGAAGAAGTCTAATGCCTTTTCCACAAGGTAGCCATTCAAATACTAGAAGACAGCAATTATGTCATTTCTGACTGTTCTTTTTCATTCTCATATGGTATAGACCCAAGAACTTTTCTCTTTCTTACAGTGTTAGCTATAATGTTTTTATGCGATTTTGACTACTTGCAACATTTTCCTTTGACCTTGATTTTATCAATGACATTTTTTGAATTTTCACTTTAGTCTGAGGTTCTATTAAAGGAAATTTTCATTTATGATTTCTCAAAATACAGTATTCAGGATTTTTTTCTCATGGTTTTTTCAGTCTTCTTTCCTCAATTCGTTTTCCTAGGCTAGTTGTTCTGGTAGTAGAAAACATATTTTTTTCCTTTCTTTTCAAATTTGATTTTGTCCTAATATTTCTTTTCGTGTTTTCATGCACTGAATTCCGTTTGGTCTATTCTGAGTATGCTACTTGGGTAAGGTCATCTGCTTTCTCTTCATTTATTCTCATTGAATTTCTTTGCTCCTAAGTTTTTCATTTCACTTGTCGTTCCATTTTTTTTTCATTTGTGCCATGTACTCTTATAATCACTGTGGCCAACCCATTTTTCTTCCACATCTCTGCTTATATTTGTAATGGAGCTACACAGCTTTTCCAGATTCACTTATTCTTTTTATTTCTGTCTCTTTTCCTCAGTCCCTGATTTTGGACTTTGTTCCAGAGCTAGATTCTTCCCCTCTCACATTGTAAAATGGAGGGGGGGTACTGAGAGGGGAGCAACATATTTCCTGTTTTATCTTAGCCTCAATTTCTTGAGTTACTGAAATTAACCTATTCCATTTTGTTTCTGCTCAGAACTCTAGCGTGTTTCTGTGTCTCTATTTGGAGTTCTACGTTCTTCCTGCCATGAAGGTATATTCCCAGTTAAGTGCTCCTGTGATCATTTCCTTGAGTACTTACAGACTAAAACAGGCAAAAGTAAATTCCAAGAATTCAGGAAATTATGGTCGGAAACAAACAAAGTCAAACTGCCCCCTTAAAGAGGGTGAGAGGGAAGAACCTGGATGTGGTAATGCACAGTAGGGCATAATAAGGTCTACTGAATTGCATTCTAACCAGTGAAGAAACTAAAATGTAAAATATGTTTCTTTCTCTAGGTAACTTTGAGATACAGTATATGAGACAACTTTATTTGGAATCAAAAGATGCAGGTTTGAATCCAAACTCTAATTAATTAACTATGATCACTTTGTCCAAGTGATCATGGACAAATCACTTACTTCTTTGTGCCTCAGCCTGCAGAGTTTATTTGGAGTTTATTTCACTTGTCTACTTTGTACCTGGAAAGTTTAGGGATTGGTTTAGCTCTCCAAAGGCCCTTCCAACATCAAAATCTTCTCATTCTAAGTAACTCAGCTACTATAACCTGATGTAAGAATATCCCAGTCATATGGTTTTCCAAACAGAGGAACAGAAGGGATGAATCTTGTACTGTTGATGTAAGGTTAATGGTGGGTGGGGGGTAGAGTCAAAGATCTTCCCTGTCCATTAATAGGCCTCAATATCTTTCATTAATTTCTACTGAGGCACTGAGTCAGAGGGTTGTGTCTTCTGGCTCTGAAAAGTGTATAAATACTGTGAAGTGAGGTTTTACTTTGGGGCTTACCCATTGGAAGTTTTTGTTTGGCCAGATGAAACTCTGTGTAACCACTAAGGAACCCCCCAGCTTTGAATACCCAGATGTTGGTGTTTCTGTCTTTGGTAACTACGTATGTATGTAATGATCAGACAGTTGGATCTGTCAGACAGTTGAAAGCCCTGTCTGTTGATCTTTATTTCTCTGTATTTTCTATGCAGTTCAGGTGCTGACTTTTTCCCTTGAACTAAGTGAATGATATATGTGCTTTATTAAAGTAGATTGCTGACCCCTCAAAAGTTGCTTTCCTTTTAGAAAATCATATCTAAGAACCTGTACAGTAGACTCTCCTGTGAATGCTGTGATCCTTGCTGTTACAGATCCCTCTACTTCTTTCCCCTGATAGAACCTCATACTGGAGGTTACCATCACAGAATTCCTTTGATTCCTTTCTACCTAAACCCATACTTGTAGATACCTGTTTTATAAATTTTTTCTATCTTTGTTTCATTTTGCTCATTTTACTTTGAAGTTATTGATACTCATTGATACCAGAAATCATAAGAGCACTCACTTTTTTTAAAGGAATTCCATATGGGTCACTAATGAATGAGAGCCAGATTTGGATGCTGTCAGTATGGATTAACTTAGATGATATATATTCAAGTTCAGTTTCCCTGGGTACAGATTTAAGAGATATTGGGTGAACTGGTCATTATTTTTATTCACCAGAACAAGGAGGAGCACTTCACTTTTGTACATGTGTTAACATGCTTTAACCAAAGCACGTAATGGCCAGTGAATGGAAGACACCTTATATGTGAGATAAGTGCCCATTACGAATTTGAACATTTTAGATTCCCTGCAAAGCTAAGGCTGATTCACATTAGATGGAAGGAATAGGGAGCCCTCTGGTGGCCAAAATCATATCGAATTATAGACAACCATCTCTTAACTGCTTCTAACAGAGAATATTCTGACTTTTGGAGTGTTGGAGTGGGAGAAAAGAATCAAGCAGGAAGAACTGAAGTTAAAACCCAAGATCCCTAGATGTTAAATGGTTAAGTTTGTTTTTATTTGTACTTTTGTATGGGAAAAATTTAGCTCCTAAAAAACTCTGAATTATTTGAATCCAATTTTGAAATGGTGCAATATTAAAAATAGAGAGGGAAAGGAAAAATTCTAATCTATATAATATTACTGAGCATGATTAAATTCATTCTGGACACATAACTGATTATAAATATGTAACCCCCAGAGAGCAAGTTAGAGAGTTTGAGAACTATTAACTCTTACTAAATGATCCCCTTGTGACCTGTTACAGAAAATAATTAGATGTAATTTACCAAATGGTACCCATTGTTATCTGAAAGAGTTAATGTACTTCCAAAAGTGCCTAATTAATTCTAAGGGAATCATTTATTCACTTGAGGGACCTAGTTTAAGAAAGGCAATTTGAAAGATGTAGATTTTTTTTTGTAGAATGAATTTTTAGTTCTAGTTGAAAACAGTGTTTGCCCTAAGATGCAAATTTCCTCATTTGCACTTGGAAATAATAATAATGCTTTAAGCTACAGAGCAGTCATCAAACATCATTGGTGAAGGAATTTTCCATACTGAGAATTCCTTTATCAAAGAAATCATAGGCCCAATGCAAAAAGGCAATAGTTCTGATGAGAATAATAACACACATAAATTAATTATGAAAGTTTACAAAATATTTCCCTTGCAGCGATCCTACTCATGAGTCAAGATTAAAAACAAAAATCAACCAACTTATCTACATACCTCAATAAAGATACAAACATTTTCGGGCATTTTTAAATCAGCAAATTCATGGATCTTTAAAAATAACAAGGAAAATGCTATACTTTAGAAAGTGGTTAATTAGTATTACATTTTGTATACCAGTATTGAGGAACTACAAATCACAAACATGTCATAAATGGCTCTAATAAGGACTAAGAATAGTAAGCAGATTGCCATCTCCAAGTACTAAGATGAATTTGAACTGGATCAGCTTTATCATTGATTTTTAATGTTTTCCTTATTCAGTCTACCTATTCAGCAAATCCATCACTGTTCATTTTAGACTAAAGAAAAGAAACTGCCATATATCTGCAAAGCAACAGATATTGTGATATGATCTGTGAGAGAATAAAATATTCAGATTTCTGTTAATTCCATGTGACATCTGTCTATTACCAAAGGACAGCTTGGTTTCCATTGTAGAGGAGGAAGTAAAAAGGGCTGACAGAACTCATTTCTAATACCTATGTAATCAGGAAAAATGAGGGGTTCCTTGAATAAGCACACGTTAAAGAGATAACAAAAAAAAGATAAAGAGGCATGGGGTAGTTTTACCCATGTCAAATGGTTAGGGAATAAAAGAATGTGACACAAGGCAGGAAGATAAAATGGACAACTGAACATTCAAAATATTTAGCTCCTTCCTATAAAGGAATATAAAGACATATTATGCTATAATAAATAAATATAAAGGAAGGTATCTGGGAAAAGAATAGACTTTTGTGCTCCAAGGAAAAATGATATAAATCTGCAGGCACCATTAAATTAAAGATCAACCATTAATGGTGAGTGAATTAAAAAATAGTAGTGGTTGTTGAACATCTGAATGATTTTCTTATCTAACATGAACAACAGGCAGGTCAACTGATACTTTGGGGAATTTTTCTGAAGGCACGACAAAGAATCTCCCAATGATCTGATGATCACTATCTATTTTTAGTAATTCAGAGGGAGAAAGTTACCACCAGAGGGGATCTAAAAAGCATTTAAAGATTAAATCCTATGGATGAAAAAAAGTCAAAGTTTTTGCACTGGTTTCATCTGCTAAAAAATGAAAGTAGGAGCTTCAGGAGAGAACAATGGTTTTGCCAATTAAAACAATGGATTAAGAAGACAGGCTCTGAAAATGAAATTTGTATTTCTGGGGGACAGTTTGAAATATAAAAATGATGAGCTTTTGGCAATGGATGAAATGTACCTAACATAGGCCAGGAAGGAAAGGAGAGGATTTCAAATCTATTCCAGAGGTCTTTAAACCAAAGAGCAAACTACCCCACTATTTGCTGTGAAAAGTCTGGTGTCAATTAGTAGCAAGTATAAAGCAGGTATGGCACAAAGGGGAGAAAAACAAACTAGAGAATGAGTAAATTACGACAAATTGTTGCTGCTGTTCAGTTATGTCTGATTGGGTGACTTTGGCAAAGATGCTAGAGTGGTTTCCTGTTTCCTTCTCCAACTTATTTTGCAGATGAGGAAATGAGGCAAACAGGATTAAGCAACTTGCCCAGGGTCACACAACTAGTAAGTGTCTGAGGCAAGATTTGAACTTAAGAAAATGAGTCTTCTCCCTTCCATGGGAAGTGCTTTATCCAATATGCAACTTAACTGCCATGACAAATAGTGGCTAAAAAGAAAACCTCCTGTGGCTTCAGATATAGAAATGTATGCAGCATGGGCAAGAAATTGTGTGACCCAAACATTCTAATGGAAGGGGACACATTTGTTCTCTTCCGTATCAAGAAGATTCATAAGACTGGAATCTATGACTGGACTTTGGCTCTGGAAGGGTACACCTTATTCAATAGAAATAAGAGAAAAAAAGTCATGTGAAATAGCATTATATAGTATTTTAAATTAGATTTTTTTCCCCAAAGAGCAAGAATATATTTTCCTTCCCACCTCCCCCCAGCCCACTAAAAAAAATTCACACATTGCCTACATTCAAAAATATATGTAAGCACAACCTATACAACAATTTAAGTAATATTACCAATGTAAAGACCAGCAACCTTGAAAAAGCTAAAGAACTCTAATCAATATAATGACCAATTATGATTCCAAAGGACTGAAGACAAAGTATGCTACCCACTAACAGAGAGTTGATTATTAAATACACAGAGTACTATATATTATTGATATATACTCCTATAAGGAAACAGCAAGAAACCTGGGAAATACATGATAGAGGACCTTAGATAAACATCAATGGAGGTAGAAAGGCAAGTGATATTTCTACACGACCACAGATATCCTTAACTAAAGAAGATTTTCTAAGAGAATTCTGGGAAATATATCATTAACTGGGAACAGATGAATATATCACAGAAATAGGGGGATTTCAATTATCCAAGCATCTAGCAATAATCTCATGCCCAGAGGAGCAGTCATAAATGGATGGCTTGCCTCAATGATTATTTCATCTTTCTGAGAGAGTTACAGCAGGAACTTTTATTCTGGACCTGATTCTGAAAGAAGGAATTAGCTGCTGAAGTAGAAATAGTAGGAATCTAGGAGATAAATGACTGTCATTTTTTAGAAGCAACTCCCAAGAGTCTTCTATGTAAGTAAATACGCAGACTTATATGTATTTTGTATGTCTTCTTGTCCTTGCCTACCCTTTGTTCTCAGAGGACCAATGATAGCAGCAGGGTATGTTCAAATACACACACACACACACACGCACGCATGCACACACACATACATGCAAAGGTTAACAACACTTCTTCTAGACATAGAAAGGCTAATGAAAAAAGAATATGAGGAAAGAAAAAGCTTCTATGGAGCAGTTGAGGAGGTAGCACCATAGTTGTTGAAGGTCCTTGATTATCTGTCCTTGGTTTTGTGGCTGGCCAGCTAGCTTAGCTCTGCTGCTGTCCCTCCCTGGTGTTAAAGGTTTCTAATCACCACACACAGATCCCACACTCCAATTAAGGCTTTGTGGCACCTAGTTCCCAAATTACAAGTGGATTATATTATACACAAAGCCCATGCTATGTGTGGGCCCTAAGACCCTTCATATACATAATCAGACCGGGTGAAAGGCAGTATATGACATTTGTATATTACAAGAAACTAGGAAGGTTAGTCAATAAGTTGAGATCCAAAAGAGTTCAGATCCAAAAGGATCTAAACAGGTGAGACTGATGAGCCAAATCCAATAAAATTAAATAGAAAAATGAAAAGTTCTATGTATATTTAAGTTGAAAAAATATCAAATTCCAAAGCATAGACTTGTGGATGTATCTAGATCACAATGTTGATAAAAACCAAAACCAAAAAAGAAAAATTGAGGATCACAAGTTCAAGATAGGCCAAGAATGCTAAGAAAAGCAGAGAAGTAATATTTCCGGAATACCTTGATTGGGTCACATTTTGGGTTTCATGTTCAGTTAATGGCATGTCATTTTAGGAAACACAGAGGAGTTGAAATATGTACAGAAGAGAGATCAGAGCTATGAAAGGACTGGCAAAGGTGGTGAAGTAAGATATTTTGAAGGAACTGGCAATGTTGAGCCTAGAGAAGAATTTGAGAGGAAATGACTGTTTTCTTCAAATATTTCTAAGTCTTTCATGAAGATTAAGAATTAGATTTGAACCAAGACAAAGGGTTGGAAGATGCAGATTTAGGCATGATATATATAAAAAAAACTTCCTAATAATTAGAGTTATCTGTAAGAGGAATAGGCTGCCTCTGGAAATAGCAAGCTTCCCCTCCTTGAGAGTTGCATAATAGAGGATAGATAGTGTTATTAGAGGAGATGCTTAGTCAGGGATGTTTTGGACTATTTTCCCCAAAGGAGTTCCCTTTCTGGCTTTTAGAGTCTGTGATTTATCTATCCTTGTGTATTGGAATGCTCAAATAATTATCCAAATGCACAGCAATTCTGAAAGTAACTTCTGAAAAAATAAGATTAAATTATTTTCAGCAGATGAGCATCAGAGAGGCCAAAACTGGGTAACAGGCAAATTCAAGACTTGATTTCAGGGCTTCTAGTGCAAAATCCAGAGCAATGTGTACCATATCATGTTATAAGGGCATTAAAGCCCAGTAGAAATGAGGAAGGGTGAGAAAGATTTTAGGTAATCTGCCTTAGAAAACTTGTGTACATAGGAATAATCACACTAGCAATGCTAATCAATACTATAAATAATTACTGTTTTACATAAAAATTATTTGACATTGTTGGGGGAGAGAGGAGAGATGAATATCTGCTATTGATAAACTCAAAAAAGGAAGAAACTAGAGAGATAAAGATATTAACTTTGCCTAAGAGGAACAGAAAGTGGAACCAAGGACAGATTAGGTAACAGGCATTTCATGTCAGGAAATGCTATGGCTATGCAAGTTCTTGAAGATAGTATTTTAATAAGTTTTAGTACAATAATGATGCTGACCTGGGAAGACACCATCATAAATATATGCTGAACAGCATGGGTTTTCTTTCTTGCAGCTTCAGTTTGGTTAATAAGTCTGTGCCCCAGGGAAGTCCTGCATGAGCCTGGAGAATCCTCACCATTAGCAATACAGAACTGTATGTTACCTCCAAGCTTTATTGCCAGGGCAGCAATCTGATGGATAGAGAAATAGATAAGTAAACCCGGAAAGTTCAGGTGAATGGTACAGAACAGAATAAATGTAGATTCAAGATGTAAACCTAGACCTGGGCCTACCTTTTACAAGAGTTCTGGGCATACCCTATCAACCTTATATGCAAAGCATTAAACACACATTCACAAACCTATGCTAAACATGTAGAAGTTGAGTGATAGAATCCTAGTTCTCTATTGAACATACAGAGCAATTCTTATTCATAGATGTGATCAAATATCAAATGGATTTTTTTTTTAATTTTAAAGTACACCAATACATGTTTTCACTTTGAGAAGTACAGGATTGGAAAGGTAAAAGGCACCTTTAAAATCATCTAACGCATACCTTCTGCTCATTTTACAGATAAAAAGGCTGAGGACAAGCTTCCCTGAGTCTCAGACCAGGACTCTTTCCTGACTGAGGGAAAGGATCTGATATTGTCCATGTAGAGCAGCCATGCTAGGAACTCTGACTGAGTGGGGTCCAGGTAATTCTGTACCTCCTTTTCTGTCATGCCATACTAGAAACAGGTTGAAAGTCGAGTCATGATAACAGAGAAGAAGACCAGGAAGAGAAGAGAGCAGAGAAAAACTGAAAACTAAAGTGGAAGAACCATCCAGACTTAATACTATGAAGCTGGGCAGTCAGATTATGTGGGAAGCCTGTTCCACAGAGTAGGAAAACCTTCATGTTCCCAAGTTGGACAGGGATTGTGTTATGGGCTGGAAGGCATGGGATATATGGAATACACTTCCTCCTCACCTCTTGGATTCCTCAGACTTCTTCCAAAGCTCACGGATTACCTTGTCCTCGAGTCCTTTCTGGATCCTGTTCCCCTATTATGTTGTGTTTATTCTATATGTGTTGCCTATACATATAGGCGTACACTCATATGTGTATATATGTACAGCACACACACACATACACACACATACACATTTTATCTTCCTCAATAAAATATAAGTTCCCTGAGGGCAGAGACTATTTCATTATTAGTGCCTCTATATACCTAACTCCTAGCACAGTGACTGGCACATAGTAGACATACAATAAAAATTTATGGCTTAATAGCCAGAAGTAATAATTGTTCAAGAAGCATTTGCAGCTTATGGACCAGAAATTTGGCAGGGGAGTTCGAGCCAATGCCAGGTCAGGAAGGGCACGAAGGGTCAAAGAACAGACTACAAGAAGACACATAGCAGTTTAACATGGAAGGAGTCAAACAGCAAATGTTCTAAGGTTAGGTAAGCAGGGTGAGAAAGGAGACAGATGGATTCAAAACAAGGAAGTAGAGACAGGCAAGGGGTTATCAGGTGAGCCAGCTGTTGTAATCGCTCTAACAATAATGCTCTATTGGCAAGTGAAGCTCTCTGCGTCATTCTAGTGGTCTCTGATTGTGACCCCACAGACTGACTCATTTTCCTTAGGAAAGACGGAGGGACTCAGAAGTTGCTGCTAAGGATATAGCTGTCCCTTAAGCTTGTGACATGACTGCTAAATCCTTTTACATTTCTGAGACTCTGGGCAGCTGGAGAGAAGGAGAGGGAGAGAGGGAGAGGGAAAGGCAGAGAAATATCTCCACTAGGACACATACAACAGAGAAAGAAGAATTCACAAATGCTTAGGGACTCCCCAGAACATGTGAATCTCACAGCTGAGCTGGTCTGTTGTGATGAAGGACTTACCTTCTTTTTTGCAAAAATGCAATCCAGGGGACCAAGAAGCATTACTTATCCACACACTGTTGTGTTAGACACAGGCTATTTCCAGGGTAAAAGAAGGGCTAGTGAGCTATCAGGGCTATTGATCACAGCTGCTCTCTGGCCACAACCCATAGCCTTACCTTCTTTAACGTGCAGCCTTGAAGAGCAACCTGCTGGCATGATTTTGCTTGTCTAATTGTTCTCTTAGAGCTTACTTATAAAGGAGTCCCCTCCACAAAATAGTAACAAAGTTAGAAAGTTGGACCTTGGTTTCTAGACAGGTGGGGCAGGTTCCATGAAGCACATTCCATCCTTCTTGGAAAATCTAAGATTATCTTAGATCCCAGAGAAACTGATGATTTATATTTGGGTAACTCCTGAAAATGAGAGAAGGGTCCATGTGTCCAATTCCTCCCAAGAGAAAGGGTCCAAGCATAACCACAATAGTAACGACTAGTGTTTGTATAGTGCTTTAAGGATGTACAAAGTGCTTTATATGAATTATCTCATTTGATGATGGCCCAAGAATTTCCCTTTAATAGGATAGAGCTAGGCATCAGAAAGAAAACAGTCAAGGGACAGTTAATAGAAGTTAAGGCAAAGCAGCAGGGCATGAGCCAAGCAAGCAGTCAGGAAGAGGACACAAGTCACCAGTAGAACAGAAGTGAGATACTAAAGCAACATGTACCCCAACCAGGAAGCCTCTGGTGTAGCCTGCTGAATCATTAACCAGGTTCTAGCCAGTGCCTGTTGATGGTAACCAAAAAACCACATTGGGAAGATGGTTATCAGGAAGGGGGAAACCAAAGCTTCATTCGCTACCATTTAAGGGAAAATATCTTAACTGAATTGAAGGTAGGCAACACACAATTCATTTGTCCTAGTATCAGATGCCAATATGGGATATTGTAATGACACAAATTTTTAAACCTTCTCTAGGAGATGAGGTGATCAATGCAGGGGGTAGAGAAAACACTTCTAGGCATAGGCATCAATATTATATCTAAAAACTAAAATGTCATCTCCTAAGACTCAGCTTTGTCAATTGGGCCCATCATCTTTTAGCAGCTATATCCTGAGCATTTGGTTTTTCTCAATGTTTAAATGTCTTATCTTTCAATATGAGGTTTTTCAATTTGACAGCGAAATAAAAGGCCTAAAAATCCTCACAGTTCTTACTGCTCTAGGGAAGTTTTCTCATATAGACAAAGAATGTTATATTTTTGTGAGCTCTCACTATATGTGTGACCCTGGACAAATAATTTAAATTTACAAGCCTCAGTTTCCTCATCTGTCGCATAAAGATGTCGTATTCAGTAACTCTCAATTCCCTTTTGGATCCAAATCTATGAATCTATGATGCTGTGTCTGACAATCAAATATATTTAATGATGAACTCCCATCTGCAATGTGGAAGACAGCACAAAAATCAATGGAGATGCATCTTGCCTCCAAGAATTTTATCTTAAATACAACAATCTCAAGGTTGACTTGTTTGACTTACGAGTTTCATCTGTTACCTTATCCTTGCTTTTTTTTCAGCTTGTCCCTTTTAAAGAGTTCCCCTCTTCAGGCTTTTTCATGGTTAATGTAGCCCCCATGTGCAGACCCCATGTAGACCCAAGACTCTGAATCCCAGAATAATTTCCAACTGATAGCATCTCCTGTGTTGGATGGTTGACAAACCAAAACTATGCTGGAAGCATCTTAGGTGTAGACTCTGACTTCCTCTGCACTACATTCAGAACCAGAGAATTTCTGTGTTAGAAGCAACTGGAGACATTATCCAGTATAGTAACATCATTGTTTTACTAATAAGGAAGTGAGGCCCAGAGTGACTGAAAATCGCCTAGTTCACAGATGGAAGAGTTGTGAACGTAGTCTAAACTTCTTGATTCCAAGTCTAGTATCCCCTGCATCCCTGTCCAGGGCTTTTTCTTTGGATAGAGCACCAGTGCAGGAGTCAGGAGGACCTGAGTTCAAATCCTATCTCAGACACTTGACACTCACTAGCTGTGTGACCTTCAGCATGTCACTTAGCCCCAATTGCCTCATCCTGGGTCATCTCCAGTCATCCTGATGAATATCTGGTCAATGGATTCAGATGACTCTGGAGGAGAAATGAGGCTGGTGACCTGCACAGCCCCCCCTCACTCAGAAAAAAGTCAAGTGCACATCTTGTTATCATTTCTCTGATGGCATGGTCTTCTTTGGCAATGAAGTTACAAAGACACGCACACACACACACACACACACACATACACACACACACACAGTTTCATCACAGTCTTATCTCACCAAGTAAGACTAAAAAATCTTAAAAAAAGGAGGAGAACCATATCATGTATGTAGAACCCAATACTGTGCCTCTTCCTAGGTATTCATCTCTGAATTCACGACACGAATCAATGGGAAAAATCATATTTTATTAACCGAAATTAACCCTTACCTCCAATTATATTTCTGCTATATATAACTATATATAGAAGTATAGCCATATAAAGACACCAAATTTTATCTATGACATTCTCCACCCCTCAGCCCCAAATACATCAAAAAGTATATAAGATGAACATAGAAAAAAAAAAAAAACTAGAGAACCCAACCAGTCACAAATAAAAGGAAGACCAGCTATCTTCGTACATATTTTCTGAGATATTGTGAAATCTGTTAGCCACTTACATCATAGAAGTGTATCAGAAAAATATACAGGAACTGCTGTTCCATTAAAGAATACAACCAGTGTCCACTTTACAAATGTTCTTAAAAATTTCCCAGGTATGTCAAGTGCCTACAGGGTGCCTACTTCTTCGCTTCCTAAGACGATTGTTGGGATTTCCCTTTGTTCCTTTCTTTCTCTCTCCCTCTTGCCCTTCCAACCCCTCCTTCCCACGTCTCCCTTTATCACCTTGGCCCTTAGGCAAACCCCAAAGATGCTCCTTCCCTCCCTCCTTTATCTACCACTGTCACTGGTTCTTCATTTGATTTCATCCTCAGCACTTACCCTGGCTTTCCTTAAAAACCTTTAACCAGAGTCCCTGCTCTGTTCAGCAACCTCAACCCCAGGAAAAAAAAAAGTTCTGAGTTTGCCTTTGAAATGTAAATGCATCTTACTTTGCTTCTTTATGAAGGAAGACTTAGCATTAACACATTTTTACTTTTTTTCCTTAGAGGGTCTAAGCGTAAAAGGGAAAGGACATGGGATAAAAAGGATCAGTTTTACTCAAGTCTTATTTTCCTTATTTTTGTTAAATTCCTTTTTTTTTTTCAATTAACAAGCATTGTTTTCTCTTTCTTTCACATCCCTTCCACCTGGAAAGAAAATTCATCAAATAAGCATAGCCAAGAAAAACAAAATTCCACGTGGGCCATGTTCAAAAAAATGTCTTATTCTGCATATTCAGTCCATCACCTTTCTATCAGGAGGTAAGTAGACTACTGGTCGTCATGTCCCTCCGGCAACCTCAAAAGGATACCCCCAAGATGACCATTCTCTTCTCCAGGTAGTCAAGGAAAGAAAAGACACCCTCATGGAAATCAATAAAGGATGTGAGTGGAAGGAAAATTAGTCTGATGTACTGAGACTCAGCAGTATCTTCAGGGATTTACATTGTGAAGAATAAGCAAGCACTTCATACGATCCTAGATTTAGAGCTGGAATGGACTGGAAAGTCCTGAAGGCCAACCCTTTCATTTTACAGATGAAGAAACTATAATTAAGTTACTTGCCCCACTCACATAACGTGAGGTAAGATCTGAACTCAAGTATTCCCAGCTCCAAGTCCAGGAGAGGTCTATCTACCACAGTGTCACCAAACTGCTATCCCTTCTCTTCTAGGAATATTAGACTACCCTTAATCCTCCACCTTGTCTCCACCATTATTTTTCTCTCTTTTTTTTGCAACCTGACCAATGTAGAAATGGTTTTGCATGAATTCACATGTATAATGGCTATCATATTTCTTGACTTTTCAGTTCCTACTCTGGCACTGGTCGAGAGTGACTGGCTCCTGGTCCCCATTCTCCCACTTCTTCTAAGCCTTCCCGTTTTAACTTTAGCCCAGAGTCAGTGAAACAACCACCAGAGCCTTAGAGCTTGTAGTTCCTGCTTTCCAGTGAGAGGCAAGAGATATAATGGCTCAGGTCCTGATCTCTCTAAAGGGCAGAAAGGAGACTGATGGACAAGAGGGCAGGTATTCCTGCCGGCAGCCCAAGCTGGAACTCAGTGTATTTTCACATATAAAAGGGGTTATTCATCTTGGTACGTTTCCCAAAGAATGATTACTATAGGGAGTAGTAATATTATATTTCAGGTACACTCAGATTAAATAGGCTTTTTGTGGACTTGGCTTGGTACTTTAGTGGCTATTACATTGTGTCTACAAATAAATAGGTTCTGAGCTCCAAAGAACTGGATTGCAAGAAAGAACAAAATCCTTTCATAATTTAGGAACTGCTTACACCTATCTTAAAATAATAACAGTTTATTTTTTTTAATTTCTTGAATGGAATGAAGCATTTTTCCCCAGAAACATAAGTAACAATTTTATTATTTTACTATGAGATATACAGTAATAGAATTTGACATAATGACTTCACCAAGCAAGGCAGAAATTTACACTGATGAAATTTTTCCACAAGTTACCAAGTCTTTACCAATAAACTACCCATTTAATGATCCTTAAACTTTTCATGACAAAACTTTTAGCTGTTAGGTCAGTATGGCAAAATAATAAAAGATTTTATTTCAATTAAACAAGTGAACCAAGTACCAGCTAGGCTTCACAAAAATCAAGCAGCTCTCAAGAATCTTATATTCTATTTTCCTCCTCCATCTCCTCCCCCACCACTGACAAAGCAAGAAATAGGATAGCCATTGTACATTTAAATTCAGGCAAAACTATTTCTACATTAGTCATGTTGCAAAAAAAATCAAGAAAACAATGGTAGAGCCCAGATGGAGGATTAGGGGCAACAGCCCAGCTGAAGTCTCCCAACTTTCCTCTTTAAACAATTTTAAAATATTTTCTCAAATAGGAGAGATAGGGTGAAATCAGAGAGAGAACAGAATTATATGGAGGGATATGATGGAGGGAAATACAGTTAGTCTTTCACAATATGGCTAACTGTGGAAGTGTTTTGAATGAGTGCACATGGATAACTTACATTGAATCACTTTTCAATGGGGGAAGCAGAGAGGGAGGAGGGGAGAGAATTTGGAAGTCAGTTTTGAAAATGAATGTTAAAATTGTTTTTTCATGTAACTGGGTAAAAATATAATAATAAATAGATGATAAATTAAAAACTGCACTTTATAAATGTTTTGCAAGTAAATAAATATAACACTTCCCTAAAAAATAATAATTCCTCAAATCAAATATTAGAGTGGCAGAGATATTTTCCCAGCCTAAGAAAACTTAAGAGGTAGGCAGGAGAAGACTGTAGCACTAGGGCAGAGGTCTGTCTAAAGCCCAGAGAGTCAGTGGTGCTGCTACAGCAGCACCTTTGGGAGCTCTCAGCCAAGAAATAGCGAGGAGGTCAGACAAATTGTTCAGAAAGAGATTATAGGGGACCCTTTGGCACTGGGTAGAGCTGACACTGAGTGGCAACTCTATTGCCCATACACAGTTTCAGGCCATGGTTCAAGGATCAAAAAAAGCAGTGGAGGTCAGTCACAAAGAATCAAGGATCCTAGTTGCAGTTCCAAGGCAAAGAAAAGTCCTAGTCTGCGCAGCCACAGGGGACCAAAGGCCCTTCCCTGGTAAAGACCAGAGCATATAACAGTGAAGTAGTAACTACTTCTCCCAAGTTCACTCTACTTTGGAAGCACCAAAAATTTGAAGACCCCCAGAACTAGCTCTGAAAGCAGCAGCATAAAAACCTTGAAACTTGGGACGGTGCCTCTCTACTCCACAGGTGAGCAGGGGCCAACTTTAACATAAAGTTCAAAGCTAAGAAATAGGTTGGGAAAATGAGTAAAAACAAAACAAAAACATTCGAACATAAAATGCTGTTACAGTAACATAGAAGGCCAAGACACAAACTTAGAAGACAAAGTAAAAAACTGCTACCAAAAAAGCCTCAAAGAAAAATGTTCATTGGACCCCACCCCGTAAAAATTCCGAAAAAAGTTAAAGAAAGATAAGAGTGGTAGAGGAAACTTTGAGGAAAGAAATGAGAACCATGCATGAAAATTATGAAAAGAAAATGAACAGTTTAGTAAAAGAGGCATGCACAAAAAAACCTGAAGAAAATAACACCTTAAGAAACAAAATCGTTTTAAAGGTAAAAGAGGCACAAAATATACTGAAGAAAAGAATTCCTTAAAAAGCAGAATAGTTCAAATGTAAAAGGAGGTACAAAAATTCACTGAAAGTAATTCCTTAAAAATGAGAATTGGGAAAGTGAAACTAATGACTCCATAAGAAAGCAAAAAAACAAGCAAAGTCAAAAAAATGGAAAAATAGAAGAAAATGTCAAACATCCCATCAGAAAAACAACTTACCTAGAAAACAGACTGAGGAAAAATAATTTAAAAATTATTGGACTACCTGAAAGCCATGATCAAAAAAAGAGCCTAGACATCATCTTTCAAAAAAAAAAACCTAACTAAAAAAAGATAAGCAGGAAAACTACATTTTGCTAAAAAGGTACCATAGACAACAAAGTAATATCGAGAATTTTTACAGTGAGTTCCTCTGATAAAGACCTCATTTCTCAATTTTATACTGATTACGAAACTGAGTCAAATTTATAAAAATAAAAGTCTTTCCCCACTTAAAAATGGTCAAAAATTTAGGCAGGCAGTTTTCAGAAGAATTAACCAAAGCTACAATCATATAAAAATGCTCTTAACAAATATTGATTAGAGAAATGCAAATTAAAACTACTCTGAGGTACTACCTCACACCTATGAGAAATGACAAATGCTGGAAGGGATGAAGGAAAAATAGGTACATTAATGAACTGTTTGCTGGTGGAGTTGTGAATGGGTCCAACCTTTCTGGAGAACAATTTGGAATTATTCCCAAAGGGCTATAAAACTATTCATACCCTTTGATCCAGTAATACCACTACTAGACCTATATTCCAAAAAGATCAAGGAAAAAGAAAAAAAAAAGATTTGTGTGCACAAAAATATTTATAGCAGCTCTTTTTGTGGTGGCAAATAAGTGGAAATTGAGGGGATGCCCATCAGTTGGAGAATAGCTGAATACATGATATTTGGTTGTGATGGAGTACTATTATACTATAAGAAATGCCATGGGGAGCGAGGCTTGACAGCCAGGGTGACCCCTCTATCCAGAGGCATTAGATAGGGTTGGGGCATGTGGGCACCCCCTCCCTGATTTCCCCCAGCCTTGAATCCCTCCCCTCCAAACAGTGTTGGAGCCCTAATCTTCACCCTTTCCCTTCCCTCTCACAGTGACTGTCTCTGGTGATCATTCTGACCTCTGTAATAAATTACATTTCTGACAGAAAAGAAAAGAAATAACAATGGGATAGTTTCAGGAAAAAAAAAAACATGGCAAGACCTATATGAATTGATATAAAGTGAAGTGAAAAGATTTGGAAGATCATTGTCCATAGTAGCAAGAGTGTTTTAGAGATGATCAACCATGAAAACTGGTCAATATAATGGTCCAAGACAACTGCAAAAAAACGTTGTCCACCTCTAGAGATAGAGCTGATGAATTAAGTGCGGATGTAGTTTTCTCACTTTCTTCATTTTTTGCAATATGACTAATATAGAAATGTTTTGCATGATATCACATGTATAATTGCTATATTGCTTTCCTTCTCAGTGGGTCATGAAGGGGAGAGAATTTGGAACTCAAAATTTAAAAGAAAATGAATGTTAAAATAAATAATAAATTTTAAAAGGAAAAAGAAAAAAAGAAAGCAAAAGAAAATATGCTTCAATTTATACTCAAAGTTCGTAGGTTCTCTCTCTCTGGGGGTAAATGACATTTTTTATCATGAGTCCTTTGGAATTGTGATGGATTATTGCATTGATTAAAGGTAAGCTAAGGGTTTTAAAAGATAGATGTGGGATGGCAGAATGAGGCACAGTCTGTGCAAAGATACAGAGAAATCAAATTCATGAAATAGCTTTTGGTTAATTTGACTGGACCTCACAGTACTTGAGAGGAAGGAATTTGAAATGTCTGGGAAAATAGGTGAAAAACAGTGGAGAGCTTTAATGCCAGAGAAAGACCTTTCAAAAAACCATGCAAAGTAGGTAGTGTAAATATTATCCCCATTTTATAGATGCAGGAAATGACACTCTGAGTGCTAAAAGTAACTCTAAATCCAATGTTTCTGTTACACCATCATGGGGTGGCAAAATAAACACTGATATAGTCGTGATGGACTGCTTGGACATTGAAAGAATAGGCAAGAGCGAAGGGATCCAGAAGCTATCTGTTGTAAAAATATAGGGATGAGATATAGAGGTCTGTATATGTGGGCAGTGAGGGTCAGACAATAAAGAATCCATCTGAGAAACATGATGAAATCATTGGCAACATTTAGGATTCAAAATGCAAAAGGGAGGACTGGTGGACTAAAAGCATACTTTACTCCCTAACAAACAATGAATAGAAAATGTAGGGAGATCAGTCAAGAAAGCATCAGAAAGCATGTTTTAAACACTTACTCTGTTCCAGGCACTTTGGTAACCATTGGATATATAAAGAAAGAGCAAAAATAATTTCTGCCCTATTTCCGGAGTTCTTAACTTGGGATCTGTGGTCTGTCATTTTTTAAAACGTATTTTGATAACTGCATTTTAATATAGTTGTAATATTATGTATTTTATTTTATGCATTTAAAACATTATTCTGAGGAGCCCATATGTTTTACCAGAATGCCAAAGAGGTCCATGACACATAAAAGGTAAAGGACTCTAACCTATGGAGTTTGGGGAAATGGGGTCCCTGCAATGGGTTTTAGGGATATGTCTTTATGTAAACTTAGGAAATTAGCAAGAGTTAAAAGAAATTTCTTACTCCAAATCTGAAGTCACACTGATGAAATTATAGGCCTTGCCCCCATCACATTCCCTTTCTCAAAGTCAGACAGTCATATAGAACCAAGGACCTTGGTACCAAGAAAAATATCATTAAAGCAATAGACTATCATCCTCAGGAACTCTGCTAGCTTTTACAGGTTACTTGTCTGGGTGTGTTGTTGTTTGGGTTAAAATGACATCAGTCTCCTCCTTTGTCAGGGAGAGGCTTTGTAATTACTATGGTACAGTAAGTAGTAGCAGAGGGCAGCAAATTAAGGGGCAGAAATGCTAAACAGCTGAAGTTTGGCTTATGGTAGCAGAGAAAAACGTGGGAATCAGGAGGTCACCAGAGAGGTCTAGGAAAACTGATGCTCTGAAAAGTAGAGATATGTTGCTAAGGCAGGGGTGAGAATCCAACAAAAAGCAGGATAATAATATAAACAGAGGACACTGCAGTTCTGCATCATCAAATATGTTAGCCTGGTTTTGCATTCACATGGGTCACACGTTTTCCACAGGTGAGTATCTTCTAGCTACTTGGCCACATGTGTTCCTGACATTTTCCTCTTCACTCAGGTTCCCTGGCAGCACATGTTCCTTATGTGTACGCCCTCCCCGGCTGATGAAGTGGTAATTGATTCAAGTGAACACCATGCATTGATAAGACATATTTTCTTATCACATTTTTTGCCATATGGTTTGAGTGTCTTCTGCTTTGTACTAATGAACTGTCTTCTAGTCTCCTGCAAAATATATGTGTGTGTATATAAATGTGTGTATGTATATGTATATATGTGTGTGTGTATTCCATATGTATACATGTTCAATATCACAAAACAAATAAAAATGAATGTCAGGAAATTTTTAAGAACAGACTGAGTCTTAAAGAAAAGATATAAAAAGACATCTCTATGCCTTTGCAGTGTTCACAGGTTTGGAACATTGTCTATCTTATATCTTAATGTCAGATTTTTTTTTTAATGTATTGATTGTACTGATTTTTTTTTACATTTTTCCTTTCAAAAACGCCTTTCAAGGAGTATAAAGGACAGAGATACAGAGAAAAATATAGATAATATGAAAACAAAATATAATCAACAAAATTTATTTATAAAAACTAAACATATTGGTGAGGGGCTACCATTTTTAATAGGATGTGACCCACAGACAAATTTCATGCTTTTCTGTGGTGCTACATTGAAATAATCTCAAAATCATTATTCAATCCAGGCCTCCTAGCTTCTCGCAAGTTAGAATCCTAACACAAGGATAATAAATTATAAGAATAGTTTTTCTCTATGAAAAAAAAACCTGGAAGAAAGTAGTTTAGGTTTGAAATACTCTTCCTTACCAAGGTCATGGGCATTGTGCTCCACATGGTTAAATTTCCTTGCTTTGGGGGCACTCAGAAGAACAGGAGGCTCAGGTTCTCTCCCTCTATGTGTGTCTACATTTAGTATATGTATGTGTGTATGTATATGCACATAGATAGACAGACAGATACATACATATCCCAAAATTCTACTCCAATGGCTCACAGGGGTGTGAAGATAGCTGTGGGCTCTTGAAGGCTACAATAATAGAACATGCACTCTAGCAGACCCTAATAAACTGCGAAGTGTTTAACTATGAACCTTGTAACAGACAGACTGTATAGCTGTAATCCAAAGATCAGCCAAAATAATATGCTAACTCTAAGGTTAGTTGAAGAGTAATGACATTTCTGGCTACAGCAACAGCTAAAGACCTGGTACTCAATTGTAAAGAGGTTGCAATCTACATTAGTGAAAGGATTAAATAAAAAGACAAGATAAAAGAAAGTATTACAAAGATTTAAAAATATCTGTAGATACAATTATGTTTAAGCAGTATGGCAGCCCTTTCAGCATTCACTTTTTTCAACAAACTTTCTTTTAGCATCCACTATATGCAAAGTATTATTATAAGCACTAGAAGAGATAGTTTTTAAAAGACTTGGTCCCAACTATCATTGAGATTCAAATTTAGCAGAGGCGTAAGACACAGATGCAGATAATCCAGGGACTACTCTTTTCTTTTTGTGAGCTGCATCTCTCCCAAACCTATGCAGAACAGAAACAGTAACACATAAGGATTGTACCATAGCTTAGATGCCTGTTGAAACTCAGCATACCTGATATGAGCATGAACTCTTGTAAGATATATGCAACACAGTAATATTTGAGCGAAGTACTGAAATAGAAAAGAAAAAGGGAAAGAACATGGGAGCTTTCTCTCAGCTAAATCTCATCCCTACTGTGATAAACAGAAGCTTTCTGTGAGCTCTGCTGGGTCTAGAAAGGCATATGCCATTTAATATTTTTTCATTTCCGGACTAAATGGTACCTATCACCAATTCCCTCATTGGTTCAATATCACAAACCCTGACAGTCAGTCCACCAGATGACGGGTTAACAATAATGGGTACAGGAGCCAGATAATGATAGCGTTCAGGACTTTAAAGGAATGGAAGAGAGTGATGATCCACTCTTCTTAGTTTAGCAAAGAGCACCAAGACTCCACAGAATGTTTCCATCTTTTGCACAGGATATCGTTTTTGATGTTTCCAGTTAGGATTGGAGTTCCCTAGAACTAGGCTGGTTTCAAGATGGTAATGGTCTATGAAAAGCAATGGTTTCATTTGACCATAGTAGATACTAATAGTTCTGGCACTTGGGAAGAAATTCTGGCTTTGGCTCCACATAGAGGTTCTGGTTGATATTGTAGGTACTTTATGTGGATCTCTACAGACTAGATATTAGGATAATGTGCTAAGATATATTCTACCCCTGGACAAATTTCCTAATGTTCCATTGTATAGGTATAAGGCACACTACCTACAAAAGGCTCTGAATGAATGTTAGCCTGATTACTGATCCAACTTTATATGTGTATACATACATACGTATACATATATACATATATATGTAATGTGTGTATATATTATAGATATATATATATATATAGAGAGAGAGAGAGAGAGAGAGAGAGAGAGGGAGAGGGAGTGGGAGAGGGAGAGGGAGAGGACTTGAGATTGTCATCAGAGAGTTATGAGTTAACTGGAGCCGGGAATGAATAAGCTTGAGAATATTTGTTCTTTATGTGAGCTTCTGACCTCCTGTGCCAGTGAGAGTTTTTCCAAAGTCTGGCCAGGGCCATAAAGAGTCAATTCCTCTGTCTGTGAAGCTGGGGCCAAAAGTAGCCAGATGATGGGCCAGATTATCCTCTTCCTTCCTTCCTTTTCTCCCTCCTTCACCTCCTTACCAATTGCAATGCTCATAAATCCCAAAGTAGTAACAGTGGTTACAATAATTGCTTCCAAACAACCAACACCCTAGAAGCATTCAAAAGATAAAGAACATCCCTAATACACATTAGAATTGGAACTTTTCTTATACAAAAGGGAAAATTTAGACAACCATCGCACTACCATCCCAATTTGTATGAAGCCTTGGAAGAACACAGGAGTTTCTTTTGTCCCTAGTCCTTCTGAGGCTTTTGTGAACTGCACAAAGATTCTTTTATATATTCTTGTGGATCAAGAAATCTTTTGTATGGATTTTCTCCTTTTTCTAGTATAGAAAGAGTTATGACATAATCAGTCATTTGGAGAGCTTTGCCAACAAATTTATTGTAAAGGTTGAGAAGAACTGATCTAGTCTCATTTTAAAATTCCTAGAACTCAAGCAGATAGTCCTCATACAAATTTAAATAGTGAATGACTATAATTCAAGCAATTACTGAGGGTCCTGGAAAACATGTGGGAAGGGATTAGGATCTCAGCAAACTTAAACAAGAGGCTGGCCTGAGGCAGGAGCCAAGGTTTATCCAGAATGCCAAAGTCAAAGAGCTTGAGATGGGTTCTGGAGTAGATATTTCAGAGTAGAGTATTAATCTCTGCATGAGATTAATAATTAGATGAGAATGATACTTCAAAAGCCTTCCCCCCAACTTCACTTTATTTTGGCAAAGTTATACAGGTCTCATGTTTGCCATGACAAAGTCTTCATGGGCTAGATGAACCACATTATCCTCTTGACTCAGTTCCTTCCAATTCCAACCAACAGCTTCAGGCTCGGATAGTTATGTTCTTCACATAGAGATCCTTTCATAAAGGTAAATTTATTCCCATATCATCTACCTGTAATACTCTTTGCCTTCTTTGGAAGAAAGCCAACATTTATTAAGCACCTGCTCCAGGTCAGATATGCCAAAACTCCCATGTGCTTTACAAGGGTGATCTCATTTAATCCTTACAACAACCCTTGGACGTAAGTGCTATTATTCTCACCACTTTACAGTTGGGGAAACTGAGGCAAGCAGGTTAAATAACTTGCCCAGAGTCCCACTACTGGTAAATTCCTGATTCCAGGCCCAGCATTCTATCCTCTGTGTGACCCAGCTGCCTCTTGCCCTCTCTCATATTGGCAAGATAGAGAGATGTCATTTCACTTTTGGACTTTGATAAAGTTACACATGAATAGGTTCAGACATAGACTCATATGAACCTTTTTTATTCTTAATGACCAAATCAGATTGACATTCTGTATGAAAAACCAAGAGGAACACTGATTTCTCCCTGGACATAAACAGCACTTCCTCTGAGGGCAGAAAAATATCATGCCCAGCAAGCTTCCTTTTTTGCATAAATGTACTCTCTTTCAAATTTGGTCCCGAGTGAAATCTCCCACTTTAGTTGTTTACAATAAGAACACAGTCAGCTTGTGACACAATAACAACTTAAGCCACAAAACAGATGCACAAGAGCCTGAGTACTAAGTACTTCATGTGGAGATGACCTGCAGATTCCCTCACCTACTTCTACTTTCCTTGAATTATCCCTAATTTGTACAAAAATCCAGCATAATGCAGTTGTTCCTTTGACATTACATAAAGTTGGCATTTTCCCCAAACACAACATAATGTACACTTAGACATTTGCCAGGTGTGTTTTCCCCTCAAAAGCAGACAAAAAGGAAGAAGCAACTCTAAAAGCAAGTTAAATGAATGAGTCAGCTGCATCCCAGTGTCTTTTAACATGATGTTTCTCTAGGTGAGCTTGTTCCAAAGGTAAAAGTCTATTGGTCAAAATGGAATGATAACTAATCCTGAAGGAAGCTCTTTGTTTTCACTCATTTTTTAACATGATTCATTATACTTCCATTTTTTACAATTTCAAATTTTCATTTGAATAAACCTCCAAAATCAGTAAGTTGCAAATGATGATTGTGAAATTTTGAAACCCATGATGGAACTATGGGATCTACATTTTTGGCATCACTGATCAGTCAATTCTGTCAACAGTCTGCTTTTTTCCTTGTCTTTGTTGGGTTTATCCTTTGTTCTCAAAGAGGACTTTGACATCAAGTTGATGACATGACTTGCAGTTGAATTTTATTTGAGTGATGGAGGGTTGGGCAAGGTCACTAACTTCACTCTTTTCTCCTCAGCCATCTGGGTCCAGTGGCCTGATATTCATCAGATTAACTGGAGATGGCCCAGGATGCAATGTGAGACCCTGGCCCTTTCAGGCTAAGGTCTTATCACATTCTCACTTTAAGTGAGATACACCCATTCAGTGAATAGTCTTCTTTAAGTAGTTACTCAAGGGATGGCCCCTTTAATGAAAAAAAAAAAATCATACTAGGAGAGAAAGACCCTTAGGGTTCCTGGATAAAAAAGAAATAATTACAATTTAATAATTACAAATTTCTCCTATATCAAATGGGAGGGGTGTGCGCCTTGACTCTGAAGACTCTTCTAGCTATAAATTGACGATGCCATATGAATTATTTCCAGGTGGAGGGAAGTTATCATTTATCTAAGTACAGATTAGAAAAGAATAGCCTTGTTCCTGAACAAAAATGTCTGCATCTTGTGGAGAGAAGATCCAAACTTTAGGAGGCAGAATGGAAGAAATCTTCAGACGAGATCTACACATGAACTCTGTACTCTGGTTTTTTTTGCATAACTCTCTAGAAATTATGTAATTTTGTTACACTATTACATGCCCCTTTCAACAACACCATCCCACTAGTACCATGAAGAGCATCCCGGTGAATAAAATTTTCAGAAAAACCTGGGTTCAACGTCTTTCCTCTGACAAATATGTGTTCTGTCACCGTAAACAAGTCATTTCACCTCTCAATCCCAAGCAATCTTCTAAGATTATAAATTGTAGAGGATGATAGAGGAAATCTCATACAGAGTTAATTGTAGCTGTGAAATCATGGGTCCAATCCAAAATTTAAATTCCTTAAAGTAAGCAATCCCTGACATCATCTATTCATAAGTGGAGTGGACTGAGGGGAAAAAGAGAAACTATTACACAGAAAGGGGGGGCACTGATGACAGTAGAAGGAAATGTATAAAGGAACTATTCTCTAAGAGCTTGAAGGAGTGACAAGCATTATCAAGGTATTTTC
Source organism: Bettongia penicillata ogilbyi (assembly GCA_023548195.1). Taxonomy (NCBI): domain Eukaryota; kingdom Metazoa; phylum Chordata; class Mammalia; order Diprotodontia; family Potoroidae; genus Bettongia; species Bettongia penicillata. Next base: position 5,441,771 of record JAJHZJ010000121.1, on the reverse strand, counting down.
TTCCATCTTTTTGGATAAGGAGGAACAATGCATACCATCAGAGGAAGACCCAAAAGTCAAGGCTTCTGCATCCAAAACCTCCACAATATATATGCAATGGTCCAGGCCATGGAAGAACTAAAAAAGGATTTTGAAAATCAAGCATGAGAGGTTGAAGAAAAATTTGGAAGAGAAATGAGAGGGATGCAAGAAAAACATGGAAAGCAAGTCAACAGTTTGCTAAAGGAGACCCAAAAAATGCTGAGAAATTAACACCTTTAAAAATAGATGAACCCAAATGGCAAAGGAAGCCCAAAAAGCCAAACACAAGAACAATGCTTTAAAGAGCAGAAGGAGCCAAATGGAAAAGGAGGTTCAAAAGCTCATCGAAGAAAATCTCATTGGAAAAACAACTGACCTGAAAATAGACGCAAGAGAGACAATTTAAAAATTATGGGACTATCTGGAAGCCATGATCAAAAAAAAAAGAGGCTAGACATCATCTTTCATGAAATTATCAAGGAAAATTGCCCTGATATTCTGGAACCAGAGGGTAAAATAAGTATTGAAAGAATTCACCAATCACCTACTGAAAGAGATTCAATAAGAAAAACTCCTAGGAATATTATAGCCAAATTCCAGAGTTCCCAGGTCAAGGATTAAATGTTGCAAGCAACCGGAAAGAAACAATTCTAGTATTGTGGAAATACTATCAGGATAACATAGGATCCAGCAGCTTCCACATTAAGGGATCAAAGGGCTTAGAATATGATATTTCAGAAGTCAAAGGAACTAGGACTAAAACCAAGAATCACCTATCTAGCAAAAGTGAGTATTCTACTTCAGGGATAAAAAATGATCATTCAATGAAATAGAGGAATTTCTTGCGCCTTCTTGATGAAAAGACCAGAGCTGAAGAGAAAATTTGACTGTCAAACACAAGAATCAAGAGAAGCATGAAAAGGTAAACAAGAAAGAGAGATCATAAAGAACTTGCTAAGGCTAAACTGATTACATTCCTACATGGAAAGATAATATTTGAACTCTTGAAACTTTTCTCAGTATTTGGGTAGTTAGAGGGATTACACACACACACACACACACACACACACACACATATGTATGTATATTAGACACAGAGCACAGGGTGAGTTGAATAGGAAGGGATGATGTTTAAATAAATAAAATTAAGGGGTGGGAGAAGAATATATCGGGAGGAGAAAGGGAGAAATGGAATGTGACAAATTATGTCTCATAAAAAAGGCAAGAAAAAGCATTTCAGTGGAGGGGAAAAGGGGGAAGTGAGAGGGGAAAAAATGAAGCTTACTCTCATTACATTTGACCTAAGGAGGGAAAAACATGCACACTTAATTTGGTATGACTATCTATCTTACATTACAGGAAAGTAGGGGAGAAAGGGATAAGTGGAGTGTGGGGAGATGATAGAAGGGAGGGCAAATGAGAGGAGTGGGATAATTAGAAGTAAACACATTTGGGGAGGGATAAGGTTAAAAGAGAGAATAGAATAAATGTAGGGGGTAGGATAGGATGGAGGGAAATATTGGTAGTATTTCACAACATGACTATTATGGAAGTCTTTAGCAAAACTACACATATAAAGCCTATATTGAATTGCTGGTCTTCTCAGTGGGGATGGGTGGAAAGGGAGGAAGGGGGAGAAATTAGAACTCAAAGTTTTAGGAATGAATATTGGGAAATGTTTTTGCATGTAACTAGGAAATAAGAAATACAGGTAATGTGGTACGGAAATCTAATTTGCCCTAAAAAAAAGAGAGAAGATGGGGATAAGGGAAGGGAGGGGTGTGATAGAAGAGAGGGTAGATTGGGGAAGGGGTCATCATAACAATTCTGAGGTTCTACCTCAAATCTATTTGATTGGCTAATAGAATAGAAAAGAAAAATGACAAATATTGAAGAATATGTGGGAAAAATGAGACATTAATGCATTGTCAGTAGAGTGGTGAACCATTTAAACCATTCCCTATAGCAATTTAGAACTGTGGCCAAAGGGCTAAAAAACCATGCATACCTTTTGACCCACAATACCTAGTGGTCTATATCCCAAAAGAGATATAAAAAAAGAAAAAGGACTTATATGTGCAAACATATTTATAGCAGCTCTCTTCTACTGGCAAAGAATTGGAAATTGATGGGATGCCCATCAGTTAGAGAATGGCTGAACAAAATGTGAAATGTGATAATGACAGAATACTACTCTGCTATAAGAAATGATGAGTAAGAGAGGAATCTTAGAAGTCAAGTAACTGGCTGGAAAAATGCCCAGAAAAGGGAAGAAAAATAAGACCATAGAAGGCTACTTTGTTGGTGAACAGATGTTTCCCCCTTTCATTTCTGATGAGGAGGAACAATGCTTCCCATCAGGGAAAGACATAGAAGTCAAGGCTTCTGTACCCCAAAAACCTGGAAAAGATATCCAGTGGGCTCAGGCCATGGAAGAGCTCAGAAAGGATTTTGAAAAGCAAGTTAGACAGGTGGAGGAAAAACTGGAAAGAGAAATGAGAGAGAGGCAAGAAAAGCATGAAAAACGGGTCAATACCTTGGTAAAAGAGACCCAAAAAAATGCTGAAGAAAATAATATCTTGAAAAATAGGCTAACTCAATTGGCAAAAGAGGTTCAAAAATCCAATGAGGAGAAGAATGCTTTCAAAAGAAGAATTAGCCAAATGGAAAAAGAGGTTCAAAAACTCACTGAAGATAATAGTTCTCTCAAAATTAAAATGGAACAGATGGAGGCTAATGATTTTCTGAGAAACCAAGAAATCACAAAACAAAACCAAAAGAATGAAAAAATGTGAAATATCTCATTGGAAAAACAACTGACCTGGAAAATAGATCCAGGAGATACAATTTAAAAATTATGGGACTACCTGAAAGCCATGATCAAAAAAAGAGCCTAGACATCATCTTTCATGAAATTATCAAGGAAAACTGCCCTGATATCCTAGAATGAGAGGGCAAAATAAGTATTGAAGGAATTCATTGATCACCGCCTGAAAGAGATCCAAAAAGAGAAACTCCTAGGAACATTGTGGCCAAATTCCAGAATTCCCAGGTCAAGGAGAAAATATTGCAAGCATCTAGAAAGAAACAATTCCAGTATTGTGGAAATACAATCAGGATAACTCAAGATCTAGCAGCTTCTACATTAAGGCATCAAAGGACATGGAATAGGATATTCCAGAAGTCAAAGGAATTAGGACTCAAACCAAGAATCACCTAGCCAGCAAAACTGAGTATAACACCTCAGGGGAAAAGATGGTCTTTCAATGAAACAGAGGACTTTCAAGCACTCTTGATGAAAAGACCAGAGCTGAAAAGAAAATTTGACTTTCAAATACAAGAATGAGAAGAAGCATGAAAAAGTAAATAGCAAAGAGAAGTCAAAAGGGACTTAGTAAAGTTGAACTGTTTACATTCCTACATGGAAAGGCAATATTTGTAACTCTTAAAACTTTTCAGTATCTGGGTAGTTGGTGGGACCACACACACACATACACACATGTACAGCGCGCACACATACAGAGACAGAGAGCACAGAGTGAATTGAATAGGACGGGACCATACCTTAAAAGAAATTAAGGTAAATGGTGAGAGAGAAATATAGTGGGAGGAGAGAGGGTGAAATGGAATGGGGTAAATTATCTCTCATTCAAGAGGCAAGCAGGAGACTTTTTAGTGGAGGGAAAAAGAGGAGAGCTGAGAAAAAAACATGAAGTTTACTCTCATAACATTCGACTAAAGGAAGGAATAAAATGCACACTCATTTTGGTATGAAAACCTATCTTATAATACAGGAAAGTGGGGGAGAAGGAGATAAGCAGGGTGGGTGGGATGATGGAAGGGAGGGCAATGGGAGGAGGGAACAATTTGAAGTCAACACTTGGGGAGGGACAGGATCAAAAGACAGAATAGAAATAATGGGGGGCAGAATAGGATGGAAGGAAATAGAGTTAGTCTTACACAACACGACTATTATCGAAATCATTTTCAAAACTACACAGATAGGGCCTATATTGAATTGCCTGCCTTCCCAAAGGGAATGGGTGGGGGGGGAAGGATGGGGAGAATTTGGAACTCAAAGTTTTACGAACAACTGTTGAGTATTGTTCTTGCTACTAGGAAATAAGAAGTACAGTCAATGGGGAATAGAAAGTCATCTGGCCCTACAGGACAAAAGAGAAGATGGGGACAAGAGAAGGGAGGGATGATAGAAGAGTGGACAGATTGGTGATAGAGAAAATTAGAATGCTTGGTGTATTGGGGTGGGGGAGGGGATAAATGGGGAGAAAATTTGGAACCCAAAATTCTGTGAAAATGAATGTAAGAAGTTAAATAAATAAATTTATATTAAAAAAGACTATATTATACAGTGTAAAAGCATTGAATAATATCATATAACAGATTTAAAGGAAATGAAATGCACAAAAAAAGAAATGATGAGTAAGATGCTCTCAGAAAAATCTGGACTTACATGAACTGATGCAAAGTGAAATGTACTGTGTACAAAGTAACTGCAATACTGTAGGATATTCAGCTATGAATGACTTAGCTATTCTCAGCAATATAATGGTCCAAGACAACTTAGAAGGATTTATGATGAAAAATGCTACCCATCCCCAGAGAAAGAACTGATGGTGTCTGAATACAGACTGAAGCATACTTTTCTTATTTTATTTTTCTTGAGGGTTTTTTGTCTCTTTTCTTTTACAACATGACTATTATGGAAATGTTTTGCATGATTTACATATATACATGTATACATGTACTTATATCAAATTGCTTGCCTTCTCAATGGGTGGGGCATGGGGGAAGAATGGTGAGAATTTGGAACTCAAAGTTTTAAAAACAAATGTTAAAATTGTTTTTGCATGTAATTGGGGAAAATAAAATACTAAATAAATTTATTAAAAATAAATATGGCATCTCATTGCTGTAAATACCAGTCATTTCATCTTAAGTGCTGTTTTGAATAATCTAAAATCAGATTTCATTTAGAAACAGAATCTGTAGGAACTCTGTATTTGAAAGCAATCCACATAAGTGTTATGCTATAGTCAGTAGGACTTGTGATACAGTGGATAAAGGTCTTTCTAGTACCCCTTTTGCCCTAAATTCTAATCTCAAAAGATCCTATTTTGGGGTATTCACAACTTCTCTTGCTTCCTCTATGCTATCTCTTCCTTTTAATGCTTTTCTCTTCAAAAGAAAGAAAAATATTGTTTTTGTACTTTGAAACTGATGTCACAGCATTTAAGCTTACTACCTACCAGTAACTGCTAAGTGTTGCAGATATAATGAAAGACAAAAATAGGCCCTGACCTCAAAAAGCTTACAGTCTAATAGAGGAGAAAATATATAATTGTAAGTGTAAGTCAGGGAAGCCAAGAAATGAAGGTTTTTCCAAAGATGAGGGACAGCCAATGAAAGGACATGCAGATAAGTCTCATATGGTAAAGGAAGACTGACAAGAAGTTCAGTGTAGATGTATTATATTGCATACTAAGGGGAATAAAATGTAAGAAGACTATAAAGGCAAAATGAAATGAGGTAGCAAGAAACTGTACATGCTAAGTGGAGAACTATATTTGATTCTGGAGGTAATAGTGAGCTACTGAAGTTTTTGAGGGTAGGGAAGAGCAGGAACCTGATCAGAATTTTGCTTAAGGATGTACTTATCAGGGGTAAGTGGAACCAGAATAGGGGATTGCCTAGGGAAAATTCTGGCTAGAATTTTAGGTGGGAACTGGGCAGGTATCTGGACAAATGTTTAACAATTGGCTGTCCAGAAAAAAATAAACACAGGAAGTACTTTTAAGTTGTATTCGCATTATTAAAATTTTCTCCATTACTTTCTTACATCTATACAATCAACAAAATAATAAATCAAGCCCTCATTCTCAGGGTTTGGTTATTTTTGAAGTGTAAATGTTCACACTAAAAATTTATCAATTTGTCTCTCAAGAAACAATTTGAGCTGCCTCCAGCACATCTTTGGAACAAGTTAATGAAAATATCATGGGGGAGGAGCCAAGATGGTGGAGTAGAAAGATACACATATACTAGCTCCTAACTCACAGCCCATGAAATATGTGTAAAGAAGAACTCCCAACAAATTCTGGAGCAGCAGAAGCCACACAACAACAATGTGGAGGAGATTTCTGTTCCAGAGAGAACTGAAAAACTCACACAAAAGGTCTGTCATGCACTGGACCCAGAGCAGAGCCCAGCCCTACCTTGGCCACGTGGCACTGAGGGGACCAGATACGAGCAGGCTTCAGGGACAGAATCCCCAGCAGCTGTGCAGGTCCCTCCACCCACAGGTGCCAAAAGTCAGTGAGAGGGTCTTTTTGGCTGGCCAAGAGGGGAGTGGGGTGTCCCCATAACTCAGGCCTCCTTGGGAGGCAGCAGTGGAAGCAGCAGCAGACAGGGGCTACCAAAGCAGACAGGAGCTCAGGTCCATTGTTGAAGATATCCCCATAAACCCCCTGAGGGAACTGAGCCCCAAGTGGTGGCCCTGCCCCCACCCAAACAGCTGAACTTAATCTCACACTAAATAGCAGCCCTGCCCTGCCAAAGCCCTTAGGCTGGGAAGCAGCATTTGAATCTCAGACCCCAAGAGCTGGCTGGGCAGAGCTGGAGGGGAGGTGGGTGTGGAGAGGAAACTCAGAAGTCAAGTAACTGGCTGGGAAAATACCCAGAAAAGGGAAAAAAAATAAGACCATAGAAGGTACTTTCTTGGTGAACAGATATCTCCTCCCATCCTTCTGGATGAGGAAGAACAATGCTTACCATCAGGGAAAGACATAGAAGTCAAGGCTTCTGTATCCCAAACATCCAAAATAAATATTCAATGGGCTCAGGCCATGGAAGAGCTCAAAAAGGATTTTGAAAATCAAGTTAGACAGGGGGAGGAAAAACTGGAAAGAGAAATGAGAGAGATGCAAGAAAAGCATGAAAAGCAGGTCAACACCTTGCCTAAGGAGACCCAAAAAAATGCTGAAGAAAATAATATCTTGAAAAATAGGCTAACTTAATTGGCAAAAGAGGTTCAAAAATCCAATGAGGAGAAGAATGCTTTCAAAAGAAGAATTAGCCAAATGGAAAAAGAGGTTCAAAAGCTCACTGAAGATAATAGTTCCCTCAAAATTATAATGGAACAGATGGAGGCTAATGATTTTCTGAGAAACCAAGAAATCACAAAACAAAACCAAAAGAACAAAAAAATGGAACATAACATGAAACATCTCATTGGAAAAACAACTGACCAAGAAAATAGATCCAGGAGAGACAATTTAAAAATTATGGGACTACCTGAAAGCCATGATCAAAAAAAGAGCCTAGACATCATCTTTCATGAAATTATCAAGGAAAACTGCCCTGATATCCTAGAACGAGAAGGCAAAATAAGTATTGAAGGAATCCACAGATCACCACCTGAAAGAGATCCAAAAAGAGAAACTCCTAGGAACATTGTGGCCATATTCCAGAATTCCCAGGTCAAGGAGAAAGTATTGCAAGCAGCTAGAAAGAAACAATTCAAGTATTGTGGGAATACAATCAGGATAACACAAGATCTAGCAGCTTCTACATTAAGAGATCAAAGGGCATGGAATAAGATATTCCAGAAGTCAAAGGAACTAGGACTCAAACCAAGAATCACCTAGCCAGCAAAACTGAGTATAATACTTCAGGGGGAAAAATGGTCTTTCACCAAAATAGAGAACTTTCAAGCATTCTTGATGGAAAGACCAGAGCTGAAAAGAAAATTTGAGTTTCAAACACAAGAATGAAGAGAAGCATGAAAAGGTAAACAGCAAAGAAAAGTCATAAGGGACTTAGTAAAGTTGAACTGTTTACATTCCTACATGGAAAGACAATATTTGTAACTCTTGAAACTTTTCAGTATCTGGGTAGTTGGTGGGATTACACACACACATACACACACACATGCACACACACACATGCACACATACACACACGTGCACACACAGACAGAAAACACAGAGTGAATTGAATAGGATGAGATCTTATCTTAAAAAAATGAAATTAAGCTGTGAGAGAGAAATATATTGGGAGGAGAGAGGGAAAAATGGAATGGGGCAAATTATCTCTCATAAAAGAGGCAAGTAAAAGACTTTTTAGTGGAGGGAAAAAGAGGGGAGGTGAGAGAACAACATGAAGTTTACTCTCATCACATCCAACTAAAGGAAGGAATAAAATGCACACTCATTTTGGTATGAAAACCTATCTTACAATACAGGATAGTGGGCTAGAAGGGGATAAGCAAGGGGGGGGGGATGATGGAAGGGAGGGCAATGGGAGGAGGGAGCAATTTGAAATCAACACTGTTGGGGAGGGACAGGATCAAAAGAGAGAATAGAACCAATGGGGGGCAGGATAGGATGAAGGGAAATATAGTTAGTCTTACACAACACGACTATTATGGAAGTCATTTGCCAAACAACACAGATAGGGCCTATATTGAATTTCTTGCCTTCCCAAAGAGAATGGGTGGGGAGGGAGGGATGGGGAGAAGTTGGAACTCAAAGTTTGAGGAACAACTGTCGAGTACTGTTCTTGCTTCTAGGAAATAAGAAATACAGGTAATGGGATATAGAAAGTCATCTGGCCCTACAGGACAAAAGAGAAGTTGGGGACAAGGGAAGGGAGGGATGTTAGAAGAGAGGGCAGATTGGTGATAGGGGCAATTAGAGTGCTTGGCGTTTTGGGGTGGATGGAGGGGAGAAATGGGGAGAAAATCTGGAACCGAAAATTTTGTGAAAATGAATGTTAAAAGTTAAATAAATAAATTTTTAAAAAATTGTAAAAATAAATAAATAAATAAATAAGTGAATGTTAAAATAAAAAAAAATAAAGAAAATATCATACCATACATGGTAACCCAAACACTCTTAGCTACTTATGTCTCCTGCCATATGAGTTATATTTAATACAACTTCATATATTCATTCAACAAATATTTACTAAGTATCTGCTATATGCAGTTTTTCAGGGTAGACATTCAACTACAGATTTGGTTTTTTAAATAAATTTCCACTGTAATGAATAAAAATGCTTTTTTAAAAGGAATTTTCTTCCTCATTTACCTTTCCAAATACCAAAGAAAAGAGCAGAGTTTGGAGAGTACTTAAAAAACAAAGATAGAGAATAGTTAGCAGTAATGGCATTCCCTGCTTGAACTTACAATGGCTCCATATTTGATAAAGTATGGACTCCTTAACCTGCCATTTAAGGCATCAGCCTACTTTTTGAGGGTTATTTCAAAGTACTACCTTGCTTACATTCTAGGTTCAATAAGACTTGCCTAATGGTTTTTTATCTGACCTCATCCTGTATCCTCACAGGTTTTTAATACTTGCCTCTCCTTTCAAGGCATCTCAGATCAAGTTGACTTCCTCTCTGATAATTCCTCACTTTTCTCTGTCCTCCATTTTTCTTCCTCAAAAAGAGTTTAGAACATTTTATCTAGATCTTGCCTCTAAACCTATTATGGTCTCCCTGATAGCACACTTAATTTATGTAATGGAGTACCCCTTCGTTCAATATTCTAAGTTCTTGGAGATCAAGAACTATGACATTTTTTTGTTTCTGTATCCCTAGAACTTCATATAGGAATTTTGCACAATTTGTCTTCATTGAGTTGAACTTCATGGGTGACTGAAATAACCTTTCTTGTCATTCCAGCTCAGAGTGCAAGATAAATATTTTATTAATAATAGTAGCTAGCATTTATGTACTGCTTTAAAGTTTGCAAAATGCTTTTAAAATATTTCATTGTATTCTTATAATACCCTAGGACATAGATGCTATTATTATTATCATCATCTCTACTTTAGACTTGAAAAAATTGAGGCAGACATTAATTTGCCTGGATCACATGACTAGTAAATGTCTGAGGATGGTTTTGAACTCAGGTCTTCCTGTCTCTCAAGTCCAACGCTCTATCCACTGTGCCACCTAGCTGCATTAGATCTAATTAATTACATTAGACTAGGAAGGATTAATTAGTCATTAATTACTGGACATTCTATCCTATCTATTATTTAGTAGATAAATTCTAGGGATTTGCCTGACATACGTGGAAGATCACAACGCTAGTAAGTTCCTGAAGCAGGATTTGAACTCAGACATTTTTTATTTCAAGCCCAATATTCTAGATACTATACAATGTTGCATTGCCTCCATGAATGATTATTGAAAAAATTTATTCAGTATTTAAAGAAAGTCATGACTTCATTAGAGAGGGTGTTATAACAATTGGTTACTACTCAGAAAACACATTGAGTTACTCAACAGAAAAGATAATCATCTAGGGATAATGAAACCCAGTCACAGAGAACAATGTGGAATTTTTAGCTTGGCATTTCTTTCATTTCACTGGCAAAAATGAAATCTTAATTTCCAAGGTGATCAAAATGGATTTCAGTATACCAAACTAACCATTTTAAGGGGAACTTTTTGAAAGTCTTCTTCATATTATATATTGCCCTTATTATAGCAATAGAGAAAGCTAAAAAGCAATAGCCCCAATTTACTCTTTGGAAAATAAAGGAAAGTAAGGGGTATTTACTAAAATGTTATCCATATTATAATAAAAAAGTCAACCGAAATTATCATTATTCACATGGAAACCTCAGAGGTCTTATTTTTTTCAGAAAAGACGAACAAACGTTAATGAGCCTCTAGTTAATCTGTACAGAAGAAATGGCATTTCTTCAGTCCTATCCTCAGACTTTCAGGGCAAGGAAGTCCTTCACCAATCTTGACTTCCTCTTGCTCAAGAAAGAAAGAGGGTTAGCCACATCTGTAAAGGTAATCTGGTAACCAGAGTAAAATGAAAATAGAAAACAAGACAGCACGTAGCTGAAACCAGAGCCAACCAGTGGTCCAGACCCCAGACAAAATGCATGTGAAAGAGTTGTCTCTAAGCACAAGTGGTAAAAGGTTGAAGAAAAAGGACAAATTGTTCTGAAGCAAATTTCCATAAAGGAAAAATTCCTCTAAATTCCTTAAAGACAAGGATCCAGAATATTAAACCAAGACATGGATGCCTAGAAACACCAGGTTACACAATGGTCTGCCAGTCATTTCAAATACCTCCCCACCCCACACACAATACCAGATGCTACTATTAGAAAAACATGTAAAACCTGGCATCCAACTCTCAAAGCTATTGAGAGTCTACAGTAGTTATGAAGCCTACATGAACCAGCTTTGCAACGATCAGAAAAATAAAAAAAAATATACTTGGGCAGAGAAAAATTTTTTTGTCAAACTTTTTTTAATGAAAAGAAACGTTTTTAAAAGGACTTTTTGATATTTTGTTAAACATCAAGATAATTTTCTTTGGAAGTCTCTTAATTTGGATCCAAACAGCATAACACAGGTGAGGGAGTATTGGACTTTGGAACTTGTTTCATTTGTGTGAGTATGGATCAATCACTTTCCTTTTCTTGGATCCCAATTACATTTTCTGAGGAAAAAATGAAGGAGTTGAAATTAATGACATCTAAGCCCTCTTCCAGCTCTTAGAAAATGGATTCAAAGATTTTATAAGTAGGTGATCTTTAAAATGCCTTCATGCTATATTGAAGCATTTCTAAGGTGGTTTCATGCCTTCTAAGACATATGTCATCTCGAATATACTTTCATGCTATGTTTGTCTAGCTATCTATCTCTATGTATATATTTATGTGTATTATATATATATATATACACTCACATATATACACATATATTTGTGTATATGTATATGCACATACACACACCATATAGATATCACATTAATATTATGCCTACCAAAATGTGGCTAGTTTGGAGGAAAAATCTCTCCATCCCTCTCTCTCCTCTGATACCTGGTTGTGTGATTCTGGAAAGTCCAAAATATATTCCAAGGTCATAGAACCAGAACTTAAAGGAAAAGTAAATTACCTAGTCCAAACCTCACAGGTGGAGAAACTGAGAATATAGGTTAAGTGACTTGTCCAAGGTCATACAGATTAAAGTCTTGGAGACTATCAACAGCAACAAAACCTGCAATTAAAAAGTGTGTGTGTGTGTGTGTGTGTGTGTGTGTGTCTGTCTGTCTGTCTCCTAACGACTACTTAGAAAATCCTCCAAAAATTTCTAAGATTGGGAGCTGGCTATTGGTCAACAGGCTTTGTACCAGATAGATTTTCCACATGACCTTGACTTTTGCAAAGGCTTTACTAAGAAGTATAGGCAGACACCTGCTTAGCTCAAATTGTTCAGAGAAAGGAGCAGCTAATGGAGTTGTGTCAAATGACAAAAACTGAGATCAGCATTCTAAGGGCTTCAGATCTCAAGTCCCCAAGCAAAGAGACGTCTCCCCACTAGGTGTAAAAGCTAAAAACTTCACAGAATGGGAAGACAGATACAAGAATGGAAATGGCAGGATGATAAATTGATTAGACAAGATTCATAGTACATGGGAGAAGACATTGAGGCAGGTGGAGAAATTTGGCAAAGTCTAAAGATAGTGTATATGCTGAAACCCACTTCAACAAGTAGGAACTATCCCAATCAAATAATTAACTTTTTCCACTAGATATGAGATCCCTGGCATAAGTATCTCAAAAGAATGTTATATTATCCTATTCAGTTCCATAATAAATATTCCATTATCCAAAGATCATATTTTTCATTCTTTTTATTTTCAATAGAGAAAAAGACCCTCAAATCATCCAGTATTTTCTTTATCCTTCACAGAAGCCTTTACATTAGTGGGGCAGAAAGTAACAGATGGAAAGCACATTATGTCCTAGAGGGAGCATGGGGTGGGATGGAGCTCTAAGTGCTCAACTTGCCCCCTACTCCTCCTTTATGGATGAGCAATGACCTTTAGTGGTCTTCTTAGGCCTGGGCTGGCATCCCTGAAAGTAGAGTTTTGACATGAAAATTTCAGGATTCTAGAGAATTATTTCTTCCTCAGAGCCTGCATTCTCCCTGTCCCCTACCCCCACTTTATTCAGGTATAAAGTGACACCTCTCTGTTTGTCATTGTTAACAAAAGAGACAGGGTGGGGGAGGAGTGACAGGAGAGAAGACAGACAGACAAACTCAGGACACAGACATAGAGATGGAGAGGGACACAGAGGGAGACAAAGAGGGAGACAGAGACAGAGAGATACAGAGACAAGCAGAGATCATAGAGGAAGAGACAGAGACACAGAGAGACTGTCTATTACTGCGTTGATTTTTTTACTCTGGGAAGGTCTTAAAACCAGACTATCCTTATTTTTCATGTGTAGAAACATGAAGCTATAGGATGAGTACATTTAATATGAATTGAAACTCCTATATGTTAAAAAATAAAAACCAAACCTAAACCTGAGCAGCAACCGAGCATTTATGCTAAATTTCAGAAATTATAGAAAGAGCCAATCTAACTTAATGGGTAATGATGGGACCTCAGAGCAAAGGAAACCTGATTTCAAATCTTACTTGATCTAGTTAAGTTGCCCTGGGGGAAATCATTTAAAGTGTCAGGAGCCCAGGCAACTCTCTAAAGCTACAAGTTACGGAACAAATGCCTCTCTTCATTAATAGAAAAAGTTCAACATTGTCACATAACAATAGTTAGCACTTACATGGCACTCGAATATTTGAAACATTAGTTCATTTTATGCTCACCACAACCATGGGAGGTAGGTGCTGTTATTATCCCCCATCTTACAGATGAGGAAACTGAGGCCAACAGAAGTGAAGTGAATTGCCCTGGAATGCATAGTTAGTAAATGTCTGAGACGGGATTAGAATTTGAGTCTTCCTGACTCTAGGTGCAGCAGCACTCTGTCCGCCGCATCCCATAGTTACCTACAATCACAAGTCCAGTCAAATAAATAAATCAATTAAAGAGTAATCTGTCATTCAATACAATTTATCACGCCATGTATTAAAATGGCCATCACACTTGTAATATCACTTCGTAAGACAGAGCTCCATAATTATTCTCCTTCTACTTACCTCACATAGTAAAATAATTTCATCATGAATCATTATAAAACCAAATCTGCTCACGCCTATAACAAAATTCCTGACTATTTCACAATTTAATATGCATATGAATGAGTTCATGCTTAGGAAGCTAAACAAAATCTACAAAAGATGAAGGTCTTTATGAAAACCACATCCATTCAATGTTTTGGAACAATAATCATCTTTCAGAGCAGTCCAAAGCCTGGCAAACATTTTTGTAAAATGATAAAATGAATAGTTGGAGAAAATTTCACTGCTCTATAGCATAAGGAACATCTTCCAGACTGTGAGGAGGCCTGGGTATTGCCAAGGATTAGCTCTGTGTTGAGACAGATGCTGAAATTGTATGTGACTCATTTGCTGTAGAATGAAGAATCTGGATTAGATAATACATAAGGTTTGTGCCAGTTCTGGTCTTCTATGAGTCTATGAATGAAACTCACAGATACCACCTACCTGCTCCATGAACTTTCTGATGAATGGAAAAGTAAAATGGTTTTAAAGTAAGGTAGCATTCTCTAGGCTAACTCTTCTATTTACTTAGCAACTATGCTCTCCCCCTTCACTGCTACACGTTAAGGTCCAACATATTTGCAAGGAATAGGGTTTAAAAAAGCATTTTCAGTGAATGGAGAGAGCACTGCTCTATCATACTTAAATAAAAAAACATTATTTCGTGCCAGAAGAGACCATCATGGACACTGATCTAATCCTCTCATTTCATACATGAGAAAAATCAAGGCACACAAAGGTATTAATAGCAATAGACTTGCTGTTATTAAGAACCAGTACAAGGGCACAGAGCTTCCAAGAAGGTAGATAAGCCCTAACCACTAAGGTTACAGAATCCTATAACTACCAAAATTTTCTTTTCTTTCCTCTCTCTCTTTTCTTCCAATTCCCTTTTCTTGTGAGGGACAGTACACCAGATGGCAATAGGAATTAACTTCTATCCCGGTGAGCAGTTGCTGAATCTATCATGTCCTGAGGGGTTTGCTCTCAGCTGTATATTAGCAGCCCAATTGTAAGAGAATGCTACTAGTACATTTTAAATTAAATTAAAATAACATCTTGGCCTTTCTGGATAGCCTAAGAATATGTCTTTTGTTATTCCAGAAGGAGAATACTCTGTCCCCATTCTGCCTCTGACCTTCTCCTTAGTAGCTTCAATTTCCCTAGGGACTCATTGAAAGAAAAAATATGCAAAAGGAGGGGATGACTGAGAGCAGTAGATAGTAATTAACTTTGCTGAGCATCTTGGATATGCGCTAGTGATGTCTCATTCAATATCTTTAAGTACTGACTCCAGTTACTTACTTTTTCAATTTCTTAAAAACAAAAGAAAGAGGGAAAAAAAACACTGGGAGACAAACCAACCACCCATCATAAATTCCTCCATGACAAATCAGAGACATGCTAGCAGTTGTAAACTGTATAGCACTTAATGTTATAAATGCCTTTTAAAAATAACTCCCATCATACTTTTTAGCCAAGTGTGCCTTCCCAAATTTCTAAAAATAACTTATAAATGCATATACTAGTATACTGCTCATTCAGAATGGAAGAAAGACTGGAATTGTAAGAGCAAATATGCAGGAAAATGCTAAAAGTTTCCTTTATTAAATGTCAATAAACATCCTTTGGCTTTGAGCAAAACTGATTCTGACAACACTAGGGAATTGTGACATTTTCAGCTCATCAACTGGAAAATTGATCTCTCTATTGATTCAAAGCTGTCTTCCAGTTTTATGCAAATCTGACCAAGCCAGCACAGGAAAGTTAAATCTAAGCTACAACTCGACAAAGTCTACTGTACTGCAGTACATGGATTGCTTATACCCAGATATGAATGAGTGCAGGATCTACTTGGTAGGAGCACTTGTTCACTGGGGAAGATCTCAATCCTTTCCTGTGGGGTTTTGTAATTCCTAGTTGATATCCTTCTCTAAATCTCACATATGCAATCTACATGACATGATGAAGCTCTTCCTCATGTTTTAATGGTTGAAGGTAGTGAAGAAGCACTAAGGCTATCCATTAATGTCCCTATCTGAGAAGCTTTATCTTTCCATGTTCCTTGTGCCATAGAGCGGTAAAATTTTCTCCAACTATTCATTTTACAAACGTTTGCCAGGACTGCTCTGAAAGATGCTTATTGTTCCAAAACATTCAATGGATGTAGTTTTCATAAAGACCTTCAACTTTTATAGATTTTGTTAAGCGTCCTAAGCATGAACTCATAAATATGCATATTAAATTGTGAAATAATCAGGAATTTTGTTATAGGCATGAGCAGATTTGATTTTATAATGATTCATGATGAAATTATTTTACTATATGAGGTAAGTAGAAGGAGAATAATTAGAAGCTCAGTCTTATGAAGTGATATTACAAGTGTGATGGTCTTTGTAATAAATGGCATGATAAATTGTATTGAATGATCACTCTTTTATTTATTTATTATTTGGCTGGACCTGTGATTGTAGGGAACTATGGGAGGCAGTGTATCGAGTGCTGGACTTAGAGTCATGGAGAATGTTTACATTTTTGAAATGGAGTTATGAAATTGAAATCAGCTTGTAAATCTTTGGAAGTGCAACAAAAAAAAAAGCCAGTCCTATCCTGTCTTCCAAATCAGTTTTGGACCCAGTCATTTGTCCATCAACAGCATTTCTTCAACATATGTGTAGCAATGTGCCCATAAATATTCATGTCATAGTTTAGGCAACATACATTTTGATTACTGTCTAATGGAGATGATTAAACCTTTTTTCAATGGCCATGGATTTCTTTAAGATTTGTAGTGTTTGCCTGTTCAGTACAATTACAACAATATCATATGCAAATAAGATAATTTGGACAATTTTAATTAAAAGAGATAGGAAATATTTGGCAGACGACACTTCCCCACAATATTGAAAAAAGTTGCATATAAATCCATCTACTTGTTCTAGTCCTCGTGTGATACTGATCAGGCTATCATTGAACAAGGTTATATTTGTGGTCTCAACTTACAAGCAAGAGCTACTTTGTTTCAGGAGGTTTTTTTTTTATTTCACTTTGTTGCATTTTTAAAAATCATTTTGAAACATCCAAACAATGACATAAGTATTTTACATTATTTTCTGCTATCAGCAAATTGTGTGACTTTGAGGTATACTATCTGCAAAGACCTACTATCTTCTAATGTTTTCATTGTGATTCATACACAGTCATTCTCATAAAGATTTGAGAAATTTAGAATATGAATCAGGAGTTACTAACATCTTCCCAGTTATCCTTTTTTGGGTATAAGTATCAACAATGATATGTTATATTCTTTTGGAATCTTCCTTCATTCAGATACCTTGAAAATTAGTCCCTGAATCCATTTAAAACACTACTGCCTCCAGCCAAAAGTCCTCTATGTATATTCAGTGAAGTTTAAGGACTCTTTCCTTAAGTGTCATTACCTCTTTCATCAGGTATTCATGCCATATAATTCAAACTAGGTGGTTCTACTATCCTTCCACAAAAGAATAAATCCTTATAGCCATGCTGCCAGATGCATTCTCATTTTCATCTATTTGTTGATATATTTGTAGTTTCATTTACAAATATATCATCATTTACTGGCTTAGTTAGGTTTAATTCCAATCTCTTTAAGTTCACTTTTTCATTAAGTGATCATTATTTTGGGTGGGCAAGGTGGGGAAAATTATATTGTTCATATATTCCATATTCCTCCTCATTAATACTTTGTAAATTAATTTATACTCCAAACCCTTGTTATTTTTCACTGATTGGCATCATCAATAGTTCATTAGATAATAATTGATTAGATAATCTTTCATTAGTTTTTTCGGGGGGGAGTATCTTTTCCACCTCCAAGTAGCATCTGTTTGAACATCGGTTAAACTTCTCTATGAAGTGTCATACTAAAATAGAATTGGACTCATTCACCCTTCTACTGTTTACTGATTTTAAACAACCAACCTGATGGCATCAGACAAGTCCTGATTAGGGATCCCAGATTGAAGGTGATTCCCCAAGTGCTCCCAATAAAAGAAAACTTGTTTGGAAATCAGAAAGCAACTGAATGTGGGTGAAGTTTAATGACACTACTAAAGTTTAAGTCAATATTTTAGGCAAATTAAAACACCATAAAACTTGTAATGCAATCAACTAGTTAGTGAAAGTAAGTTCTAATTGTATAAGTAAGACTATAGTAAGTTATGGAAAGAATCATTGAAAACAGAATTAAACAAGAATATATATAAAATAATATTGTAATAATATATATGTATATATATATAAATAGATGTGAAAATAAACTAAGTTCCTGCACCACTAATATGGGTGCTCCACTTAGGGCTTCCTTGAGGATCTCTTAGTCTTACGAGCCTATGCGTCATGTCTATCACTAGATCTCCAGAAGCCTCTCATAAGGGCTGAAGGGGACTGAACAATTTGATTCTTTAGGACAGGGACCCCCCCCTTTTTCCCAAACTCTAAAAATGAAAGCAATAGTTTAGTTTACATAAATAGGGAAAAGAAAAACGGGCAGTGCTGCTGGCAGTAGCACCTGCGACTGGAGGATAAGGGCACAGGGATTCCAGTTGCAGAGAGTGGTGGCTAGTGGTGGAGCCCTGTAACCCTTTGATAGGAGAGAAAGGTCCTTGATAGCTTTCATGGTATTAGGGTTGATTACAGTTACACTAAGCCTTTTAAGCAGCTCACAGTGATAGCAGCGTTTAAAGAAATAGTGGCCAATCTGAAAGCCTTGAAAAGCCATAAATGATTCCAGGTGCTCAGATGACAAAAGATCAAATTTAAATGACCATATGACTTATAAAAGTATAAAATACTAAAGTGTTGAGAAAGGCAGAACTTGCAAATTATTTCAGGATGAATAAACATTTTGTAGGATTAAATAAGGAAACATAAAAAAATCATTATGGTCTGGAAGCTTTCAAAGTCAGAAAATAGTGTTTTGGAATCAACACTAAATGATACTTCACAATAGTTTAGGTTAAAAAGAATAAATAAATGGACTTAAATTTGGAATGATTTGAAAGGAAATAGGGAAAAGGTTAAATACCCTGAACCCCTCTGAAAAGTAAAGTCTCCATCAGATAGTTTTCAGTAGTACAATTCCTGTTAACTCTATATGAAGTCAAAACCTGTTTTAATAAAAATGGAAATTTTAAATTACGAAACTGCTATGCTTCAAATAAAATGATCTTTCTAATTCAAATCACTGTCAAATATATATCAAAGTAGGAGAATATTGATGATATTAGGCCTTGAAATTTGAAATCTTGGCAGTTAAAGGCCTTTGTGGAAGCTGAGATTTAAAAAAATATATACTGAACTATATTTCATTTAGGCAAATTCAAAGTTAAATTAGTGTGATAAGGATTTCTTTTTATTTTTAACTATTAGGACATTAGCTCCTCTTCTGATGAGAGGCAAACATAAAATTCCTAACAGGGAAACTACAGTTTTAGAATATATCAAAATTTTGTAACAGAGACAATTAGGAATCAGGATCATTCATACTCAACAAGTCCCAAAATGGAAGTTGCTTTTGAGTGTCCTGTAAACAGAAGAGAATATAATAGTAACTTGCTGTTGTGACAACAGCAGAGAACCTTTCAGGGTACCAATATCTGTGACACTGCTGTGCCATAGTTGGGCTTTGGCCAATCCCCCTTGGGCATTGCCAAATTATCTGGATGAATGCCTTTCCAGCATAAGAAAAAAAGTTTACTTTGAGGATATAGATGATTTCTTCTCTAAAATCATCTTGCTTTCTAAAATCTGTGACACCCTAAAATGAGGAACTTGTGCTGGCTGAGTTATTTTTGAGTCTATTTGCCTATTGCTTTATAAAAGCTATGTGATTGTAACTAATTCCAATTGCCCAAAAGTCCTTAAAGAAATTGGTATGGACGGTGCATTTGAAACCACTAAAGAACCAAAAAAGGATTTACTAGAAGAATTAAGCAAGTAGAAGAAACAAAGAGTAGTGTTGCATATGGTAATTGCAATCTAAGGTTAAGAATGAGTAATAGGGCAAAAAAACAATTGGAGTGTGCACTTTCAGCATAAATCCAGGCTTAGAAAGTAAGAGGTTCTGGAGTTTTGAAAAGGAGATTTCAGAGAGGGTTTTAATCCACCTGAAATAAAAAAGACAGGATTTTTTTTTAAAGCAATGCACCTTTGACGGTTGCTGCATGTCTTCCTTCCCCAGGCAATAAGTCTACAAAATAAATTTCATAAAATATGTCAGTTAATTGACTGATACAGATCTTTGCTGGTCATGCTAAAGGATTAGTAATTTAGAAAGATTTAGTAATTAGTAATTTAAAGGAATTGGTTTTGCTCTTTGAGTGACTCAAAGAAACCAAGAAGCAGTAATGGGAAGTTGGAAGTGTCACCATGAATTTCTGAATATAAACCACCTAAAAATAATGGAACCTTGTGCAAAATGAAGTTTAGTCATTGTGACTCATCATTATAAATCAAAATTGATTGGGTTGAAAATATTGTATTGTGAGTAAAGCAGATAATTTAATCAGTCCTTGTACATACAAATGGAATAATAAATATTTATACCTATCTACCAGGTTTTTGGGAGAAACACATGGTTTTGAAGTGTTGAATACACTGCCTAATTTGTGTAAAGGATGAGCACTTTAGTGTCCAGACCTTATAGGAGTATATAATTAAATAAACACTGTCTCATTTATGGGTATCTTTCTAGTTTTGGCATGGACTGTTAACAAAATTAGGAAATTACAAGCTAAATATTTTAAAATATTATCTAAAACAGGTGTAAGCAGCTTTCGAAACATAGAAAAAGCCTGGCATATGGTAGGCACCACATCAACTACTATGGTTAGCATGAAAATGCCAGGTATAATCAGATCAATGACTTTCTATGAACTGAGAGGTCTGAAAGCAAAGAGAAGCTATTCAAGCAAGTTTCTTCCTCTTTCCAATCTGAAGACTGTTGCATTATAAATGCATTAGTCATATGACTATTAGAATATATTTTATGCAAAACAAAAAAAAACAGAAAATAAATAATAAATGAAATCAATTCAAACCATGGCAAAATACTCTTAGGAGAGCTTTGTTTGTGAGATTCCTTAGGCTGAGCCATGCTGAAAGGATGTTGTGAAACTCAGCACCACGGCCATTTGTTGAACTAGGGCCTTTCCCATCCAAAGTGGAAAAAAGAAACTTTTGAATAAGTAAGTGGGTATCATTTGGGATTCATAGGGTGCTTGGGCCCCATTCCTAAGATCATGTCTCTGGAAGTCTCCTAAATTTCTCAGTAGGCCCCTGACATTTGAAAAAATTTTCTTGTTTCAGAATACATTCTCTTATCAGAATAGACACAGGGGTGCCTGGACCAAGGATTTTTTTCCCTGGTTGGTTCAAGGATTCTCCTTTGCTCAATCCCCAAGGTCAATGCTTCTGACAACTCTCTCAATGTCTGGCATCAACAAAGTTATCTCTGTAAAATTCCCTTCATTTTCCCATCCGTAGCTCTCAAAGACACTTGGCCCCCTAGATTACCTAGTTCAAATCCCTCACTTTCCTTTCCTATGTCCCTTTTCCATATAAGTCTCAACGCTGTCCTCACTATCTCACAGGTGTCCTAAAGGACCCTTGCCGCTTTTGCTAAAGCATTGCAATAAACCTTTGGCCAGTTGACTAGGAAACTCTGTCTTGCCATTCTCAGGTCTGAGCACCCCAAAACCTCATCAGGATCATTTGGAAACTCATGCGATTGTATTTTTTGTGCTATTATTTTGAACCAATTATTCATTGTGTGGGAACTTGTGGTGAGGAAGTTGTGTTTGTCCTTCATTCTCAAAGAGGACCACGACATCAAGTGGAAACAGCAGAACAGTGTTAAATAGGTCTTTTCAGTCTGGGTGACTGGGATAGGTAGGCCACTCCTCCCCAGATATACATTTCTTTGGTTTATAAGGGGGCGGTAACTTCAGACAAACCACCAGTGACAATTTGCATGACAGCCACTTGTCCAACTTGCATAACTTTTAATCCACTTGCCTTTTAAGTCACATCCACTAGCTCGCATGCTCTTTGAACACTCATAGGAAAGGATCATTATTCTGCACAACTCAGTCCTAGACTAAGGTTGAACTACTCCTTAGTTCTAAGGCCACAACGCCCTCTGATACCATAGCTTTTACAAAGGAAATTGTGCCCAGATATGACCTACTTGCCTATGTGGGCTTTGGTGGGCATCTCATCTTATTGTATTTTAGAAATGGTATATTCTTTCTTTGGTTTTATCTGCAGACCAAGAGGGAGGTGATGAAAATAGATGAAATTTGTGAATAGATAAAAAAGTCCTAAATGAAATTTTGAGAATAATATATGAAAAAAATAACAATTATTTAGCCCTAAGCTGTTATGAGTGAAATTTTGCTTTTTGAGGAAGAGTACCTTGGGATTTCAATTGTTTGCTATTCTTGGTCTTGAATTCAGGTTTAAGAGCCTGATCCTAAATAAGGCTACTGGTTTATCATTCAAGGGAAATGCCATGTGCCCCTAAAGTCTGAAGACTGCCTTGGGCAAATGTCTACCTCTGGGGAAGTCAAGAGAATGACCGTGCAAAGATGAAGGTAGGATTCTCTTAACTTATCCCCATCTTGGTAAATAAGAAATTTTCCCACCTGGTTAATTCTGAACCTGGTTATGACATCCTGTCATAAAACTGACTGCCTGTGACTCATACCTGAAATCAAATGGAACTAATTAAAGCTGCTATGTCCCCTCCTTTTTCTGCACATAGCAAATCCTATTGATAAGGGTAAGTGTAAAGGTAGATGAGCCCTTTTGGTGATTTTTTATTAAGTAATATGTGCTAGTGAGGGATCATTTTGAATTTTCATTTGAATCACAAATAATAGAGACCATGAAGTCTTTCAATTTGTGGGTTATTTAGTTTATAAGAAACCACTTTATAACATTCTTTCATCATGACAACATGATTAGTAGGGGATGTGACACAATCTTCAAATTTGGATTAAGAATTTTATATGTAAAAATTGTTTGAAACATCTAATAATATTAAACAAGACAGACTCATTTTCCAAAGTAGGCCCTCATAATGCAACAGTCAAAATTCTCCGCTTTCATAGATTAATACTGGATATAAGATTTGAGCTATTCAACTTAAAATTTAAGTCCTTTCTAAAATGAATGTGAGGATAATTGGATATTGCTGAAACAGTTTATGGAACCAAACTGTTGTTAATCCTAAAACATAAAAATTTTCAGTTTTGGTTATGTCAGAATGTGTTACCTAAATGGGAAAAACCAATTTTATTTGGCTTATTATTACCATATAAATGTTGAGCAAGTCTTAAAATGCAAACATGTCCTATTATAAATAACTTATTCAATCTACACTATCTTGAGATTGACTATTCGTTGCATTTATACATCCCATCCCAGAATTCTTTTTCTTACAATCACAATTATTTTGGCAAATTTTAAATGAATTCAGTTGTGTTTGGGGGTTCATCATCTTATAAAAAGGGTATTCTGTTAATAAAGTCCTACCAGAATCTCATCCTCATAGGGGAGAGATGAGCAACTAAAAGAAAATACCTAGAAAGGAAAATAGCTAGAGCAAAATAACTTTCAGTTGGTTTTAATAAATAGTTATAATAAGATGTGGTAATTACATTTGCCAAATATAAAATTTAGGTTCAAAATTTAATTTTTTTTTCTGTAACACTGATAATTCATTTGTTGGTGGAACTTAACTTATTTCTTATTTTCCTCTACTCCCCACATTTCCCAAAGATCTAGACTGGTGTGTTGTCTGCAAATATGTCGCCTCTCATCACCATAATGTGGTGGCTGTTGGTCAAAATTGCTTGAATAGTTTTCATAAAGATTTCCAAAATGTGTATGTAAGGCAAACAATGCTTGTGTTGCTATGCTTGAACAAATGCTCTACGATCCACAATTTTCATATCTTATAGAACATGTTTTACTAGGAGGTATTTGTCCCTCATGGTTCTTGCTTAGTGAGAGTGTCACCTAAGACATTTATTACTACATTTGGTATATTACAAGCTATTTTTTAATCAAATGGAACATAATCAGTATGTTGTATTGATTTCCCTCTTTAATAATGTCAACTTTGTGCTTCATTGTGATGGAGGCAACTCAACTACATGGAAAGTTCCTCTAAATTATTTTTGTATCCCTATACCAATCTTTTTTGATATGAATAGGTACCCATCTTATGACCATCTTAGGAATACCTTATGACCACCTAGTCAATAAACAGATTACTTGCTTTAACCAGCTGGTGACCCTGTTGAAACCATGTTTTGCTTATTTTAGCCTATATATCATATGTCAACCAATGTGATCATTCCATATCTGGTATAGCTGTTCTTGAATGTAAACATATCTAATCCTATAAAAATAAGGCTCTGGAAGAAGGGGGCATCTCAGATCCCGAGGAAGATCTAAGGTCCACTTCACTGGAGAGGACCATGGACCCTTTAATAAAGTGCCATTGACTCAGAGCTCTGCCTCAGTTTTTCTTATTGTAGGCTGGATAATTTTTATCCCCACACTTTATGAGGAGAACCTGCCAATCTTCATTTCATATAGGAACGACTTCTTTATGTTTCCTGGTTTCTTTTACAATAAAAATGTCAATATGGATATGGTTCATTTCCTTAAATCCTGTTTCTACTTACTTGCTCTGGATGAAGTTCACATCTCACCAGCAACTTTGAGTTATACATGTATACATTTTAAGAATTATGACTTCTAATGCATGATCCTTTTTTTCCTTTCTCTATCCCTCTAGAATCAGAAGGAAGCCCTCATAATTTTAGGACATTTTGCATTTTAATTCCTTCACAAATCTCCATGGCATAAACATCATTTGTTCTAAAAGTTTTGTTTTTAAAATTTTAAAAATTAAAAAGTTTCACCAAATTTCTACTGATAGGTTTCTACATATTAACTAAGCTTGTCCTCAGATGTAAGCATAGCACCTTTTATTTGACTTATAGGGTAAGCTTTTCCATCCTTTTCAGCTAGAAAGGACCTGTCAGAATTTTTACTTCATTTATGAAATCTCTGAAAACCCAAGTCATATCCACAATGTAGTGAGTGAGGATTCTTATGAAATATAGCCTGGTATATTTTCATTAATACACTTATTTTTATGCTATCCTATTTCTACAACTGGACAACTAGGTGGAACAGTGGATAGAGTGCAGGCCCTGGAGTCAGGAGAACCTGAGTTCATGTCTAGCCTGAGAGACTTACCAGCTGTGTGACCCTGGGCAAGTCACTTAACTCTATTTGTCTCAGTCTTCTTATCTGCAAAATGAGCTGGAGAAGGAAATAGCAAAACACTCCAGTATCTTTGTCAAGAAAACCCCAAAACAAAGAGTCAAACATGACTAATCGAGTATACAACAAAAAAATTCTATAATTCCTTCTGGCTCTAAATCCCACAATCCTATGATTACTTGTCCAATGAGTATTAGACAATAGCTTCCATGATGAATTCACAAGCCTCCTGCTAAAGGAATAAAATATGTCCATAATAATAACATTTTATTATCTTAGCACATAAGAACTTAGCACAACATAGATTTTTCTCCAAAGGGACCCAAACAGAGGAACTTACATTCTTTTTGTCCAGGTATGCTATAAAAGCTTAGGGCACCCAAGTCAATCACTTTAAGCTCTTTTATATGGTACTATCTTTCATTTATACAAAATAAATGTTTTAATATCACCAATGCAGAAAACAGTGAAATTGTGTTATTTTTAAACTCATGGTGTTGCCTTTTTAAATGATATATAGTACATAACTAAGAGATGCTTTTGACACTCTTGCTGGTTCTTTAAACATCTGCCATATCTTAAATACTTCAATGATTATTCTTTTTAATCCTATACTGGAAAAAAAAATATTTTCATTTCAACTACGATATCTAGACCTGTAGAAGCAGGAGTCAAATGATCAGAGTGCTCTATGGTCCCTACCAGGATTCTTTTTGGTATACTTCATGGACAGTATGGTTTAATGAATAAAATATAGGACTTTGAGTCCGAGGATTTGAATTTAAATATCAGATCATAAGACCTTGGAATGCTAGAGGCAGAAGACATCCTAGAGGTCTCATCCCTTGCAGACAAAAAAAGTTATGGCTTTAAGTGGTTCAATATCTTGCCCAAGGTCACCTAGTAAATTTCAGAGTTAAGATTTTCACCCGCTTCTTATGACTCCAAATACAGTATTTATCTGACTTTTAATAGTTGCATGGCCTTGGGTAAGTCATTTCAATTCCTTAGGCCTCAGGTTTTTCTTTGCTAAAATAAATATGTTGCACCTCTGACAGGTAGGTACAGACTCTGACTCTGACTTTGGGTACAGAATGAGACATATTTTTTGGACTTGGACAATATGGGAATTTATTTTGCTTAACTATATGTACTTGTTACAAGAGTTTTGTTCTTGTTTTCTTTTTTTTCCCAATGGGGGAAGTAGAAAAATAGGATTTTGTTTATTTTTAAAATACAAATAAAATTTTAAAAAAGGAAAAAAAAAATAAAATGAGCACATTGAACTAGACCAGGGTGGGGAACCTGTGGCCTTGGGGCAATATGTGGCCTTCTAAATCCTAAAATGTGGCTTTTTGACTGAATTCCAATTTTAAACTTAATTTAATTTAAAATTTAAATAAAATTTAAAACTAAAATTTGAATTCAGGTCCCACTTAAGGATCTAGGAGACCACATGTGACCTCAAGGCCATAGGTTCCCCACATTTGGGCTAGACAATGTAAGATAGATAATAGTTGAGACATTCTATATGTCTCTATAATTCGTCAAATGATAACTTCAGGAGTATATATGACCTGAACTGATTGAGCAACAAGTTCTCCAAGAAAAAGAGACAAAAAGAGGAAATGATAAGCACAGCAATACCTGAGATTTGACCTCATGTAGAGGAAAGACATGAAAGAAGACGAATTATTTAAAAGAAAGTAGTTCCCATTTGAACTCTAAGGCGAGACAAATTAAACCTGGGATTACACTTGCATGGAAGACTGCTAGGAAAATTCAGGTGGTTAGTCTTTCTGAGGGAGCTATGTAACATTGTGGATAGTGCTAGGCTTGGAATCAGGAAGATCTGAGTTCCAATTCTGCCTCAGATATTCATTAGCTGTGTATTGCTGGATATATCACCTAACCTCTGCCACACTCACTTCTATCACTATAAAATGAGGTGGGGAAGGTTGGATTGAATGGGTTCTAAGAACCCTTCTACCTCTAAATTTAACGCATTTGGATCCATCCACACATCCCCCAAAAAACTCATGAGATCCAATTTATTGGAATATTAAAACAAATAACTAATATTCAAAACCCAAGTATTAAAAAGACTGAGTTTTTAAGCCCCATTTGAGTCTTCACATAAGTCACCGTATGTAAGCTCTTATGACAGGAAGCCAAATAGAAAAAACATTTTGTTTTTCATTTTTTCCCCTCTAAAAGCTAGCAATCATCACATCAGGAAATCAGCTTTCTGCAATCCACCTTTCAAGGGTTTCTATTTTTTGACCAGTGAGTCAGAAGAACTGAATGCTGTTTTATCAGTTTGCATCTGTATTTCAGTGTCCTTTGATACCAATGACCTCATCACCAGCAGTACATGTCATTTTGTGCCTGTAGCATGAGGAAAAAACAACTCCAGATCCACTCTTTTCTTCAGGGATTTCACCAGGGTTATCTAAGGACTCTATGCCTTGATTTATTGTGGACATTCATTACCATTGGAGAATTAAATTATTTCCTCAGATAGTCTCATTGATCTAAACTGGCATTTACAATGAAGTGGCCAGTATAATGATGCAGAGTGAATTTAGTTTTCCATTTTTAATGGTCTCAAATCATTTTCTCTTAATTTTCATGTAAACCCAACCATGATTTATTTTAGAGATGATTGTATTTAATCAGGAAGCTGAAAGACGAGGAATTGGAAATGTCTTTCCTTCCTTTTAGGTTGGATGAAATCCAGGTTGTTGAGAGAGTCTTTAAAGGAATGATGCAACACAGGGCTGGCAGCTTAAGAAAGGTTATTTGAGGGAAGCCACATCTCTGACCTGCCTCAAAAATCTCTCCCTCATTGACCAGGCCTGGCCTGAAATTGTCATTTTCACAATGACTGATGCGCTAAGCAAGAAAATTAGGGGGCAATGTTTTCAGAAGACTATAGTTAAGTGCACAGGCCAGTGTGGTGGCCAACAAAGAACACTGAAGTAGAAGTTTAAAAAACCGAACAACAAACTTGAGGGCTATTTCTGGCTCTGGCATTTCAAAGCCTTGGGTCCTTGGTCTACTCATCTACAATCTCAAGATGAGCCCATGTACTGTCTGCCTACATTACAGGAGTACATTCTGAAGGAAATTTAAAAATATAGATAAAACTTCCTTTAAATTTTAAAATACTATGAAAATGTATTACCTAAATAAGGTAATGATAATGATGATTATGATGATTTATATAGTCTTTTAAGATTGTCTTTCCTTGCAACAACTTTATGGGGTAAATAATATAAATATTTGTTATTTTTCAGTTCTGTCTGATTCTTCATGAAATTTGGGGTTTTCTTGGCAAAGATACTGGAATGCTATTTCCTTCTCCATCTCATTTTACAAATGAGGAAACTGAGGCAAACAGGGATTAAAGGGTCAAGTGACTTGCCCCGGGTCATGCAGCTAGTAGGTGTCTGAGACCAGATTTGAACTCAAGGAGATGACTCTTCCTGACTCCAGGTCCAGCATTGTATCCACTGCACCATTTTATAGTGTATCAATTTATAGATAAGAAAATAAGGTCTGGTAAAGTAAAATGACTTGCCTAGGGTGACTTAACACAATTAATAAAGGATAGGACCAAGTGTCAATTACTTGTCTTTCTTTGCTTCCAATTTAGGCTCTTACACTGTAACACACGGCCTCTCTGAAATACAGAACAAGTAAATATGCGTAAGAAATAATAGCAGGGGTATCACTGGTAAATGTTTAACAACAGAACTCCAGGGTTTTTTAAAAATATATATATACACAGGGCATATGTTTAAGTTTAATCTGCGCTATGAAGATTTTCTCCACTACCTTTTACTAAATCTAGACAATCAACAAAATAATAAGTTAAGCCCTAATTCATGGCATTTACAGATTTCTGAGGTGTATACATCTACACTTAAAATTTAACAATCAGCTCTCATGAGCTTTAGCTGACTCTAGCACAATCCTGAAAAGTACAACTGCAGGAAAAAAACCCTGTTTGTTAAAGGGAGACAGCATGACAGCATGATGGCGAGAAGGCAGGCCAAAGTCAAAGACGCCAACTCAGAAAACAAGCTATTTCACAATTTGGTCTGGGAATGATTTTGAAGGGAGATATAAATACCCTGCTCATGACTGTCATAAGATGCTTAAGATTTTTGGCTTAATCATGACAAGATACATAAAAGTTAAAAAGTGTCTGCACAAGGAACCCATGATCATACTTCTAAGATTATATCTTAGTTTTTGAAAGGAAAAATAAGATTTATCACTAAAGCTATATTGATAGCAGTGCTATTTGTAACAGGAAGAATAGTAGAAATAGCATCTATATATAGCTCTTGGGGAATGGCTAAACACAGCAATATATGAACATGATGGAATATTATTTTAATACATAATAAATGTGAAGAATGTAAAGAAAAAAATGAGAAGGCCTATAGGAAATCATGGAAAAGAAAGTATAAGAAACATTGATCAGGACTTTGACAAAATATAATAGTGAAAAAATCCTTTTCTATTCTACATGATGAGTTTCCAATCTTTAGTACCCATGAAAATATTCATATAGTACATAAAAGAAAGATGAAATGGGAAGAGAAAATCAACCAAGATGATTTTGAAAATCATTTTAACATATTATTTTGCTAAAGAGAAATTTATACCTGCAAAAATAAATTGCAAATAAAAATGAAGATTATATTTGAATATTTTTGTTAATGGTTACTAAAAGTAAAATGAAAACAAATCTGGTTAAGAAAAATTTCTGAATTTAAAAATAGTTACATATCTTAGATATTCAAAATGACCAGATGATATGAAGAAATATAACTGTATCTTGTTTGGAAAAAAAAATGATCTGATAAAGGAATAAGCATTTTTGTTCTTCAGTCACATTCAACTCTTTGTGATCCCATCTGTGACTTTCTTGGCAGAATAATGGAGTGGTTGGTCATTTCCTTTCCTAGCTCATTTCACAGATGAGGAAATTGAGGGAAACAGGGTTAAGTGACTTGTCCAGGGTCACATAGCTAATAAGTGTCTGAGACCAGTTTTGAACTCGATATACAAGAGTCCTCCTGACTTCAGATCCAACACTTCATCAATTGCATAACCAAGCTGCCCTTCCAATGAGGAACACTCCCATGGAAGCAGAGAAATATTCTGTACTGGGAGAGGGGCACTCACAGTGGGTGAGTGGGTGAATAAACATTTACACAACTCTTATTCTGTGTTAGGCACTGTGCTCTGTGTTTTACAAACATTATGGCATCTGATGCTCACAACAACCCTGCCAGGTGAGTGCTGAAGAAACCAAGGCAAACACATAATAAGTGACTTGCCCAAGGTCACATAGCTAGTAAGTTTATGAAAGTGAATCTGAACTCTGGTCTTCCTAACTCCAGGCCCTTTGCTGTATCCACTGTACCACCCAACTGCCTAGAAAACTCTGCTCTGGCAAATTTATTTGCAGATTAATTTTTTTTGGTAAAAAATGATAATATTTAATATATTGGAATAATTAAGTCAATGTTTTAAATTCTTTTCTAAATGGATAAAACTTTAATTTGATCTTTTGCATAAATCATTACTTTTATTTATTAGCTTTATTTATAGTGGTAGAGACCTTGAATAGGGCAGTATGGCTTTAGAGCTTCCCTTCCACTCCTGGATGCATGAGTATCTGACTTGGCGAGAGAAGAAATAATGCCAGAAAAGTTGAATTAGCCCACCCATCCCCTTCACATCATCTGCCTTCACGGGGGCTCTCAGAGCCAGGTACACTGCCTCCCTATACAGAAACAAAAATTGTTCTTGTAGTAGAGGGATTGTGGGTGCATATACACATCTCATCTCTAGCAACGGAGATGACTCAAGTGGAGTTGGGGAAAGTGACATCCAATCTGGCTACTTTTTCATTTACACCACTATATGTGGCATTTAAGAACCAAGACAGACCAAGGCTCCTGTGGTTTCCTCATCAGCACAGTCTGAGCAACTGAAAATTCATAAACAAAAACATCTTTGTCTAGGAGCTAAGCTGAGAAGTAAACTTGTCAGGGTTCTGCCCTCGCTGATAGAGAGTCAAAGGAGGACAGTTCTGAAGTCCATATGATCAATCAACAATCATTTGTTAGGTTTCTGCTCTACTCTGGGAACTATTATAGACACTAGGGGGAAAAATTGGGGTTTCACTTTTATAAAACAATGATCATTGCAGAAATCATTTAAAGGTGGGGGAGGAGGGGAGGTAGAGCCAAGATAGCAGACTAAGGCAGGGACTCACCTGAGCTCTTCCCCAACCCTGCGCCCCTACATCCCACCCCAAATACCTTTAAAAATGACTGAAGAAATTCTAGAGCAGCAGAACCCAGAAAAAGAGGGGTGAAACAAATTTCTAGCCCAAGACAACTTGGAAGTTGGCAGGAAAGGTTTGCTGCCCTACGGTGAGAGAGAAGCACAGTCCAGTGCAAACCCTGCCAGCACAGCCCCACCCCAGGAAATCAGAAGCAGGCCTTGAGAGAGACTGAGTCATCGATGGCACCAGCAGTGGCTGCTTTTGAAGCTCTAAGCCTACAGACAGTAAGTGAGTTGAATAACTGATCAGCAGAAGATTAGAGAGGTCTTTTTGCTAGCACTGTGGTGGGACTCTGTTGCTTTCCCCATACTCAGATCCAGATCATAGTCCTGGGTGCTAGTACCAGGGCACGGAAGAACATGAGCATAGTAGAACTTGTGGTTCTCCTCCTCACAGTTCCAGGGCAGAAAAGCATGCCTGGAAGTCACAGACTAGAGCACAGATCAGGAGAGGAATAAACACCTCTCCTTAGATGATAACACCTTGGAAAAACTGAAAACTTACAGGTCCCTAGAAGTATCTCTGAAAACAGCTGCATAAAAGCCCTGAAGCTTGCAACAGTATACACTCCACCTTGCAAGCAGAGCACTACTTTAGCAAAATGTTAAAAGTAAATTAATAGGCTGGGAAAATGAGCAGACAACAGAAAAAAAGAAGTGACTATAGAAAGTTACTATGAACAAGGGAGATCAAAACACATACTCAGAAGGAAACAAAGTCAAAGATCCTACATCCAAAGTCCTCAAGAAAAATGTGAATTGGTTACAGGCCATGAAAGAGCTCAAAAAGGATTTTGATAATCAAGCCAGAGAGGTAGAGGAAATATTGGGAAGAGAAATGAGAGTGATGCAAGAAAATCATGAAAATGAGTCAACAGCTTGGTAAAAGAGAAACAAAAAATAATGAAGAAAATAACATCTTAAAAAACAACTAGGTCAAACAGTAAAAGAGGTCCCAAAACCCAAGGAGGAGAAGAATGCCTTAAAAAGCAGAATCAGCCAAATGAAAAAGGAGGTCAAAAAGATTACTGGAGAAAATAATTTCTTAAAAATTGAAATGGAGCAAATGGAAGCTAATGACTTTATCAAGAAACAATAAAACAAAACAAAAATAATAAAAAAATAGAAGACAATGTTATATATCTCATTGGAAAAATCCAGGGGAGATTTTTTTTTTTAATTTTACACTACTATATTTTTAAGTCATGATTAAAAAATAGAGCCTAGACATTATCTTTCAAGAAATTGTCAAGGAAACCTTCTCTGAGGTTCTGGAAACAGAGAGTTAAAATGGAAATTGAAAGAATCCACAGATTACCTCCTGAAAAAGATCCTAATGAAAACTGCCAGGAATATTACAGCCAAATTTCAGAGTTGCCAGGACAAAGAGAAAATATTGTAAGCACCCAGAAAGAAATAATTCAAGTATGTTGTAGTCACAGTAAGAATATACAGGATTTAGCAGCTTCTACATTAAAGGACAGGAAAGCTTGAAATATGATATTCCATAGAGCAAATGAGCTGAGATTATAACCAAGAATCACTTAATCAGCAAAACTGAGTATAATCCTTTGGGGCGTGGGGATGTATATTCACTGAGATAGAGAACTTTCAAGAAGTTTTCATGAAAAGACCAGAGTGGAATAGAAAATCTGACTTTCAGATACAGGACTCATTATTAGGGTAGTCAGAACAGAGTGCACAGGGTTAAGTTACTATGAAGGGATGATATCTAAAAAATAAAATTAAGGGATGAGGGAGAGGAAAGTACCAAGAGAAAGAGAAAGGAAGAGGTAGAATAGGGTAAAGTATCTCACATAAAAGAAGTAAGAAAAATATTTTACAGTAGAGGGGAAGAGGGGGAGGTGAGGAGGAGTGAATGAATGTTACTCTCATAAGAATTGGCTTAAAGAGGGAATAACATACATACTCAATTAGGGATAGAAATTTTTGTTAGCCTACAGGAAAGTAGGAGGGAAAGGTTATAAGAAAAGGGACAGGGAGTGATAGAAAGGATGTTAGATTGGAAGAGAGAATAGTCAGAAACAAAATCCTTTTGAAGAGGGACAAGGTGAAATTATGGAGAGAATAAAATAAACAGGAGGTAGAGTAAGATAGAGGGAAAGAAAGTTAGCAGTAGCAACTGTGGGGAGGGGATGAGGCATGTTTCTTTGATAAAGACCTAATTTCTCAAACATATAGAGCACTGAGTCAAATTTATAAAAATAAAGTCATTTCCCAATAGATAAATAATCAAAGGATATAATCAGCTTTCAGGTGAAGTAATTAAAACTATCTATAGTCATATGAAAACAAATACTCTAGCTCACTATTAACTGGAGAAATGAAAATTAAAACAATTCTGAGGTCCCTACCTCAAATCTATTAGACTGATAATAGGACAAAAAGGGTAAATGACAAATAGTGGAGGGGATGTGGGAAAAATGAAACATTAATGCACTATTAGTGAAGTTGTGAACTGATTCAACCATTTTGTAGAGCAATTTGGAACTATACTCAAAGGGCTATAAAAACTATGCAGTAGTACCGGTACTAGGTCTGTGTCCCAAAAGAAATGGAAATAAAGAGGAAAAAGATCTTTGTGTGCAAAACTGTTTATAGCAGCTCTTTTCTGGTGGCAAAGAATTAGAAATTGAGGGGATGCCCATCAACAAGCTGTGTTAGGTGATTATGATGGAATACTATTACAATAAAAACTGATGAGCAGGATGCTCTCAGAAAAACCTAGAAAAACTTATATGGGCTAATGCAAAGTGAATTGTACTGTGTACAAAGTAACAGCAATGCTGTAAGATGACCTGCTGTAAATGACTTAGCTATTCTTAGCAATACAAGAATCCAAGACAACATTGAAGGACTTATGATGAAAAATGTTATCTATTCCCAGAGAAAGAATTGATGGTGTCTGAATACAGATTGAAGCGTACTTTTTTACTTTATTTTACTTAAGTTTTTATGTTTTCTTTCACATGACTATTATAGAAATATTTTGTACGACTACACATGTATAACCTATATCAAATTGCTTGACTTCTCAATGGGGAGTGAGGAGGAGGGAAGGGAGAGAATTTGGAACTCCAAGTCTTAAAAATGAAGGTTAAAAATTGTTTTAACTTGTAACTGGGGAAAAACAAAATAAAAAAGAAGTCCTTTAAGGGGATACAGCTAGAAGGAAGGAATAGGAGTAGCTAAGTAAGTAAGGGTTAACAAACCAAATGATTTGATCTGTAGAGAACCTCCTAGAAACACTTAAGGTGCCCACACCTAATGCAAAAATGGCACCAGGATGTTATAGGCAACCAACTACTTTGATATCCCTGAAAGAGATGAATAGGCATGCTTGATTGAGACTGTTTTTTTGGTGTGGTAGTGGTCACTGCAATCATAAAATTTGCATTTAAAAGTGTTCTTCTTTTACTGAAGATTTGAGACTATATTCAGCCTTTGGCCAAATGTATCATCATGCAATTTTTACAAACTTTTTCCTGATATAGATAACAGTAAGAGTCCAAATATCCACAAGGAAATAACATTTTAAATGACATAAAGAGAAAAAAAAAGATTCCAAAAATGACTTAAAAGAATTTAATAACAGCATAACGCTTGCTGTTTTGAATGTATTAATAATATTTAATCATAGTGCTGATTTCTTAGCCTTAGTTTTAATTTAAGTAACCACCTACTTTCACAAATTGCATTTTTAATAAAATTATTTGTTTTGTCTTATACCAGATTCAAGTCGGTAAATGGAAAATTATTCCTATGTGTCTTTGGTATCTTAAGCAGCATCTTTATCTAGTGTTTTTGGTTTTTCTCTTCTCTCTTCTCTAGATAGTAAAACCTACCTTAAGGTTCTGTTTTTATTTTCTTTTTGTTTCTGCTGCTTGTTTTGTTTTGTCTTTGGTATTTTAGATTCTTCTTAGGGATCCTCTGAAACTATTTTCCAATTTTGTTTTTGAGAACGATTTTTCTTGGAAATTCCTGAATAATAGTGGTTTCATCAAAAATATTTAGGGGAAATAATAAGAAAAGCTCTTTCAATTTTAGTGTTGCTTCAGATTACTGAATGTGGAAAGTGCCCAAACTCTATGAGCTCATTTGACTTCATTGCTGACTTTATAGCCTTTGCCACCACCGCATTAAGAGGTGTAAATGTGTAGATGCAAATTTTAATTTTAGAAAACATTTCCTTTTTACAATATTTCTACTCACAACCTTACCCCATTTTAAAAACAAAATGTTTTCCTATATATGTCTTCATCCCTCTTTCTCTAAACTTTTGAAACATATGAGAAGTTTAGGAAACCTAGGCCCAGAAAGCGTGTGTTGCATCCATACCCAAGGAGTTATATCTACCAACAGTCTATCATTGAACAGAATATCTATCACTCAAGCAAATTCAGTCAGTGCAGTTCAATTAAGTTAGTCAGCCTAGCATAGTGTCTTATACATTTTTAGGCATTTCTTTAATATATGAAAAGACTGCTGATTTCATCCAGGTTGTTTTTTCTATCTATCAACATGTATGTGTGTTGATAGACTGAGATATTGAATGTTCAATACAGTCTTTTGGCTATGGTCAGACCAGTTCACTACTTGGTGGCCAAATTTCTGGTGATGAATTTCTCTGAGCTAAGCTAGGCCTGTCCTGCCCCAATCTATCATCAAGCCCATTTTTCAACTTCTCTACATTTTTTTTGCTATATTGGCCCTAGCCTTTCAGGATCCTGGTTTAAGTGTCATACGATGAGATAAAAAGACTGGGACTTAATGGAAAGAGATATATGGGATATGTCCATGGAGCTGGCACAGGTATTACACTAAGAGGGATTACAACCCAGAAAGCAGACAAGAAATATACAGAATTAACTATCACACAAGGCAGGATGTTGTAAGTGCTACAAAACAGGAGCAAATAAATCATTCGTAATTCACAGAAGGAAGGATCCCTTTCAACTAGAGGGATTATGGAAGCCCTCAAGGGGGAAGCACATTTGATCAGGCACATTTTGTTCTTACTGAGTCATTTTTCAAAAATATCTGACTCTTTACGTTCCCATTTGGTGTTTTCTTGGCAAAGACACTGGAATGGTTCTCTATTTCCTTCCTTCATTTTACAGATGAGGAAACTGAAGCAAACAGGGTTAAATGACTTGCCCAGGGTCACACAACTGGTAAGTGGTTGAGGCCAGATGAGTCTTCCTGGTCTAGTCCTGGCCCTCTATCTACTGCCCCACCCAGCCAGCTGCCTAATAAATCCTTTTAATTCAATATGCATTGACTTTTTCTTTCTTGTGTAGATGGACAGGGCATCTCCTTTAAAATATTACAGTTTTATTCTATTTTGTTTTTCCAGAAGGTTTGTTAATGTTCTGAGACTTCATGTTATGAGCACAATATCCTCCACAAACTCAAGAGTACATGGAGGATCTCAACACCCATAGGGAATTGTGGGTTGGAAATTGTGGTGGATCTTCTCCACTGAAGCAGCAAATATCTTTGGCAAACATATTTTCATGATGTGTGCCTCTTCTGATGTTTATTTTCAGAGGATTGTTGAACAGAGGTTTTTTTTTCTTTATATTTTTCAAAGGTTCTTGAATGATTTCGATGTATAGAGAGGAGACAACTTACAGAAGAACACACGCACATGCATTAGATAGTATTATTCTATATTGAGGACTGAAGGGCCTGCCACTCACAACTATGGATGTGTTCCCCATTTAACAAGAACCAGAAAACATTACTCCAAGCTCAAATGTGGGGAAAATATGGTGAGTTTGGTTCTGCCACTATGAAATTCTGCTGTTCTACATTCATACTACAATGCATAGGCAGCTGGGGGACATGGTGCAGTGAGTATAAGAATATGAGTCAGAAAAACCTGAATTCAGATCCTTCTTCAGATGGTGACGCAGCTGTCTGATCCTGGGAGACTCCCTTAATGCCTCTCAGTCTCTGTTTACTCATCTGTAAAATGGGGATATAATAGCACCTAGCTTTATGGGGTATCTCAAATGAGATAATAAAAGCATTACCTAAATTATAATCGAGTGTCAGAAGTTTGCCAGGAACTGGTCCCATCACTTTAGAGGTTGTATATAAAGGGAGGAGGAAAGTTAGCTTACCACCTGGGTGACTTACTGATTCCTATACGAGACAGGATATTCTGGGGTCCTAACTTTGTACATTAGAAGAGGGTGTAGAATGAGGAGATTTGACAGCTATCACAGTCAGTCAGGATCAGAACATTGGAGTCATTTTTGTTTCTTTTCTTTGCCTGGTTTCCTCAACTAATGGATGGTTAGAGGGATGAGTGCTAGCCCCACATCTGTCGCTAACTCAGGTATCAGCTCATTTCTCTGACCTCTCATCTCCTCATTTGTAAAATGAAGGGGTTACTCTAGATGATCTCTAAGGTACCTTCCAGCTCTGATGTTCTGTGAGGTGGAGTTTGAGCTTATTAAAATGGAAAATATTAAAAACCTACCTTAAGGCATTTGACCGCTTGCTGCAAATCAATTTTTTATTCAATCACAGACAAGCTCCACAGGGATCACCTGAAACTTTGTCCCACTTTAGGTGACTTTAAGGATTTTTTTTTCTTGGAAATATATGATGAAAAACTAGTGAATGAGGTAAAAGTGATACTCAAGTATGGACAGGCAAACCTTCACATAAAGAAAAGACTACAGTTTTTCTTTAATTAAAGTTAATATCAAAAGGTCCTGGAAGTTTGACAATGATGATGGACTAGCTTAAGGACTATCTTCAGAATTGGATCTGAATACGAATAATAACAGTTGATATACAAATTGTGCTTTTTTTTATTCCGAAGTGAATCCCCTTACATTATCTCATTCAATTCTTATCATAGCCTATGAGATGTAGAATTTATTCATTCATTCATTTCTTTCTTTCTTATTAAGGGTATGACACACCTGGATAATCCACCAGGGCCTCAAGCTAGGAGAACCTGAGTTCAAATCTGACTTCAGACACTTACTAGCTCTGTAACCCTGAGCAACTCCTTAACCCTGTTTGCCTCAGTTACTCATCTGTAAAATGAGCTGGAGAAGAAAATGGCAAACCACTCCAGTATCTCTGCAGAGAAAACCCCAAATGGGGTCACAGAGAGTCAGACACAATTGAAACAACTCATTAACAAAAATCAAAAAGTAACGAAAAACAAGAAAAAAAGCAAAAATATATAGATGAGGAAATTGATCAGAAAGAGATAAAAGGGCCTTATCTAGGATGACATGGGCAATTAGACACAGAGCCAGGGCTTGGGCTGGAATTGGCCCTTTGTCTCCACTAATTAACTAAACTGTGAGGTCTTTTAAAAAGTTCATTACCTCTGGCTCACTAACTTTCTCTAATTCCTGCCTTTATTCTAGGGGACTTAAATAATCAATACTGAAATATCAGTACTCTTTCAAACACCCTTACCTTGCAATTTCTCAGTATCCTTAAATACCATAAACTAGCCTGTATCTCAGTCACCCAGGAATTGATGCACAGTGGATCTCACTGTTACCCACAAGAGTGCCACTTTCAGCCCAAAAAATCTAACATTTCACTCTTTTATCATAACCTCCCACCACTTCTTTCCCTTTCCATCATGCCTCCTAAACCTATAACTCATTCTCACCTCCAAGACCACCAATCCCCCCACCCCTCAGTATTTTCTCAGTCCATTAACCGTGTTCTGACTTCAGCTAGTCATTTCAAATCTACCCTGTCCTCTGCAGCTAATCTTTTTTACAAAACTCAGTCCAGTATTGTTCCCATCATCTGTCTCCTCTCACAAGGTGATGAAAAGAGCTAGATGAAGTCTTACAACCAGGTTGACTGGGTGCATTATAAATTCATGTTATTCAATTTCAGCTAGTCCGTCACTGCACCAAGGAAGGCTTCTTTTCCTCCCTCATTGATTCTCTAATTCACTCCCCATCAAAAATATTCTTATTTGTTTAATATTTTATTTTTCCCAATCATATATAAAAACAATTTTTAACATTAAAAAAATTGAGTTCCAAATTCTCTCCTTCCATGAAAAGGCAAGCAATGTGTGGAAGAAAAAGCAGACCAAAAAAAAAGAAAGAAAAGAAAAAGAAAGTAAGTTTACAAAAGTATTTGAAGCTACACTTAACTTCTTTCCTTTGCAAGTTTCTCACATTTCTTCCTTATCTCTTAGCTGAAGTCCTTATCTCTTAGTTTATTGAGAAAATTGAGATTTTCCACATGAGTTTCCTTTTCTCCCATCCTCTTCATCTCAAAAATCCCTTTACATTCCCCCCTACTCAATCTCTTTCCCCCTCATTTCTGACAAGTGACTCTTCTTACCAAAGCTAACTGTTGTGAACTTGATGCCCTACAATCTCTCCATCAGATTTCAACTTCCTATGGTCCCTCTCAAATCTTCAACTCTTCCTTTCTAATGGTTCCCTGTAACTGACTTCAAACATACTCAGGTCCCTCATCCTTTAAAAAAAAACAAAAACAAAGACCTCAGGCCTCACTATCCCCTCAAGCCAGTCCCTATGTCTCTCCTCTCTTCCTCAGTTAAACTCCTTAAAAATCTGTCTATATTCACTGCCTCCATTTCTTTTCTTACCACTTCCTGCATACCCCTTTGAAAGATATGGCTTCTGACCTCATACCTCAACTGAAACTGGTCTCTCCAAAATTACCACTGATGCCTTCATTCACAAATCTGATGAATTTGCTTTTTCTCTGTCTTGTTTCTTCCTGCCCTATCTGCATCATTCAACACCATTCATCACCATCTCTTCCTGAATATACTTTCCTCTCTGACTTTGCATGCCACAACTCTCCTGGATCTCCTACTATCTGTCAGACCATCCTCAGGATCTTTTGTTGGCTCATCATTAATATTTCAGTACCTAACTGTGCCCCAAAGAATATGCTCCAACTCTTTCTCTTCTCCCTTTTCACTCTCCGTTCTGGTAACCCCATTGGCTTCCATGTGCTTAACTGTCATTCTACACGAATGGCTGGCATCTATTTACCTACATATCTATCCCCATATTCTCTCCTGATAGATGTTTTAGTTTTGCATTACTAATTGCCTTCTAGACATTTCAAACCAGAAGTCTCAAACATGTCCAACATAGAACTTACTGTCTTTTTACTAAAATCCCCCTCTTTCCAAAATTTCTATTTATTTTAAAGAAACCCTCATTCTCTGTGCCCCAGGTTTGTAACATCAGCAGCATCCTCCAGTCTTCGTTCTTTCACATTTTCACATATTCTGTCAGCTGCCAGCTTTGATGTTTCTACTTCCATGGCTCTTGAATCTAATACTCTCTCTATTCATATAACCACCTCCTTACCACCTCTCCTATAGGGCATTACAATGGGCTCCTCACCGGTCACCTTTTCTCATCTCTTCCCACTCCAATCTATCCCACACAATGCTGTGTATGGTAGTATGACCTATGACTCCACAGAAAAATGTAATCTACCTTGAATGAACAGTGAAAGGAGCTTCAACTATACCAAGGGAAACCTTGTGAATGACCCTGAGTCATTCTTCTTTGTTGTGCCTGACCTGGCATGGGCCTGGTGCTGGGATCCACAATGCTGCTTTTTCCTGCTGCCACCTAGGAAAACTCTTGTGATTAAACTCCCTCAATTAACCTAATTAACCTTGGTAAAACCTATTAATAAGCAAGCGGATGTGAGCCCCTCTTTGTTTGATATCTCAGTTCTCTCTTGAAGATTATGGCACCCTACAATTGGCATCATTAGGGCAGAACAGATCTGTCCCCTTACCTGCTGTCAGAGTGATTTTCCTTAATCGCAGACTTGACTATGCGACTCCCCTACCCAGTCATCTCCAGTGGTTCTCTATTGCTGCTAGGATAAAATATCTTAAAGGTCACCTAACCTACTCAAACAGTTTTCATTTAGCTTTAAAAGTTTCACAGCCTGGATGCACTTCATTTTTCTGTTCCTTTTGGATATTACCTCGCACTCTCTGTGATCTAGTCAAATTGGCATTCTCTCCGTCACTCATACACAAGGCCATGTTTCAGATCTCCGTGCTTTACATGGATCTCTGCCATCCTTGGAATGCATTTACTCCTCACCTCTACCTCACAGAATGCCCCCTCTTTAAGACATAGCTGAAGCTCATAGACCAGGAGTACTTAAACAGAGATAGGAGAACGCATTTAGAAATATTTTATAACTATTTCAATGTAATTGGTTTCTTCTATAATCTTGTGAATTTTATTAAAAATATTCTTAAAAAGAGTCTATAGGCTTCACCAGACTTTCAAAGGAGTTTACCAAGCAACAAAGGTTAAGAACCATTGTTATAGACAGGCAAACTTTGTTCCCTTATCCTCCTTCTGGAATTAGTCACAAAGCAATGACCTCCATGTGGGAAGCATCATTGTACAGAAAAAAATAATCTGAATCTGCAGATGAAAGACCTGAGTTCAAATTCCATCTCAGCAATATTGCTATTGAACTCTGAAAGTTCAGCGAAGCAATTATGTCTCTTTTGGTAAGTCTCTTAAACTCTGTGAGCTTCAGTTAAAGGGAGTTCAAATTAATGACCTCTATGGTCCCAACATCTTTGCAATTCTCATATTTTTTTTATCTTTGCTTACCTGATTGGGTGAGGAGAAACTAGGTGTATTGACTTGCATTTCTATTATAATTTGTGATTTGAAACATTCTTTCATATAGTGTTTTTATAGATTGCATTTTTTTTGAGAATTACCTGTTTAAATTTTTTGTCCAGTTGTCAATTGGAGAAAAAAAAATCTAATATATTTATTTTTATATATCAGAGAATTCCCTCTTATACTTTGTTGTGCTTCTTCTTTATTACATCATTCAGAACTATTTATAAAATCTTTAAAACTTTTACTGCAGCTATCTTTGACAGATAGAAGTATTGCAATATATGGGCTCTTGGCCACACAAATAAAGATTGGAAGTTAATGTTAGTCAGCCTGCTTTACTGAACACTTACAACAATCACAGTGTGACAATATGATTCTGTTTCAGTTAAAAATTCATTTGGCTCCTGAAATTGTAAGGAGACATTTATTCTAAATTTTCCAGGTATTATATGGTAAACACTGGAATTACAGGCTCATACCATCAATTCCACTTGATTCAAACAATGTGCTCAGCTTACATAGGGGCCCACATTTCTCTTCAGAGGTATCTAAGAGATGTTATTTGTATTATGGCCATGCTTTTAGAATATAGTATAAATATGTTCATTAAACTACTCTACTTCTTTGACTCTATTTAATGGCATTTTTGATTACATAGGGATAATCTATTTGAAAAAGGCTAGTGAAGTGGCTATCAAATCTGGACTTTATGAGCAGGTAGGAATACAATTAAAATCTTTCATTCCCTCAGGAAGCTCCCTAAGACTATAAAGTACAACTGAGTAAATTATCTGCATCAGAGGAGGGAGTCACGAGAAAATATTCACATAGATGAAAACATAAACCTAGACCAGCTATGTCTTCCATTTACACACCCACACATTCACACACACAAACATTCACACACACAAACATGCATACATATACCTGCACTTTCAGCAAAGTTGTGTAGTACATAGAGCCCCGGACCTGGAGTCAGGAAAGCCTTGAGCTCCCATGTAGCCTTACATAGTTACTAGTTTTGTGATCCTGGGTAAGTCACTTAACCTCTATGTGCTTTAGTTTCCTCATCTGTAAAATGGGGCTAATAGCACCTGCTTCCCAGGGTTGTTATGAAGCTGAAATGAGAAAATTGAAAATACTTGACACACAAAAAGCATTATGTAAATGTTAGTTCTTTTTAATTACATACCCGTACATGCATATATCTATGCATGCATACATTCAAACACATGCATTTAAATTCTTTTTTTCCCTGAACTTGTGATTTCAATGGTATAGTAGACACACTGAGCAAATTCCCTTAACTAATGCTGATATATATGTATATACATATTCATATGTGCATATATATGTACATATGTATACATATATACACATACATACACACACATAAATACACATTTGGATTGGGAAATATTGGAAACTACATTTCTGGTGGTATCTGACCATTTAGGTTCAGGAATAAATATTTATTGGCACAATTGACTTTTAATTGCCTCCTCTGAAAGTTCAACCAAGGAATTATTTTCTATTTTCAGTCTAAAAAATCAAGCATGAAGCATAAAGCAGTAACTTAAATAATTCTTGGTTTTAAAAAAATTGCTTCCCCATTGTTCAGTACTAACTACGTGGAAATCTGTCTTTTGAAAATATGACCCATGGGGTTCATCTAATTTCCTGAATTAACTGGGAAAAAAATTCCCATGATGCCAGACTACCGCAAAGAATTAGAAGAAGTGACAAACAGTCTATTGTTCACTGAACACAGACAAGCCCTTGACTAGGGTAAAAGACATTGTTGATCCCATATTGTTAAATGAATGGTTAGTTATTCTCTTAAGTAGTGAAATCATGCAAAAAGCTAACCTCAGATTTATATTTCTACATAAAGGACTCAAGC
This sequence comes from Bettongia penicillata ogilbyi, assembly GCA_023548195.1. Lineage (NCBI taxonomy): Eukaryota > Metazoa > Chordata > Mammalia > Diprotodontia > Potoroidae > Bettongia > Bettongia penicillata. The sequence goes on along the minus strand of JAJHZJ010000121.1, from coordinate 5,397,413 downwards.
TGGATTCTTCAATGCAGAAACGTCTATTGCTGAATTTTCATAGGGCAATTTTGCCTAAATCAACAATGTCAGCATTTCAACAGCAACAACTACAGGCACATTTTGAAACAACTTCAGCGTCTTTTTGTTTGGTTGTTTTACTGGTGCCGCTCCAAATTTCCAGTAGGGATGGCCATTCTACAAAAACAATCATGAGTAGTGTGGATGAACAGGAAGATGTGGTTTTAAGTTTTAGTTCAAGGACAGACTATCATTCACAGAATCCATATCATTTCCTATATTCCTCTAAGTCTCCCAGCAACTGACCTCCTTTGAGTTCAAATTGGCTCGTAAAATTTGACAGGATTACAAGATCTGCCTTCAGGCTGTGAAAACGCAGTTCACTTATGTAGAAGAATGCATGCTGGGGGTGGGGAGACACAAACTTGTAAGACTTAGATATGCCTATTTTCTAGAAATAGAGAGAAAATAAGTAAAATTGCTTGTTGTAGACAAGTGCTAAGAAATTCAAGGTGTTATCATGAAAAATTAAGAAATTATTATTTTTATGTAAAGATGATGCAAAGCAATTAAATGTTCACACATTTTAGATTATTTCCCAGTTGGCTGATGTATTTTCAAAGCTTGAAAAATAACTTTCTTCTTTAACTTCCTGTACTTTGAAGTGAGAGTTAGTAGTAAAATAGGAAGGGAGAAACTATGATTACTTGAGTGCTTTAACAAATTTACAACTGTTCAAGTGCAGGCATAATGACTGACTAAGTATGGAGGTCCTCGTTGTAAGGTTTTCATAATGCTTTACTCATCACTATGAGATAGTATATTATTAATTTTTACTTACAAATAAGGAAATATGCAGGGAAGTTCAATGATCTGCTCAAGTCAAACAACTACTGAGTGTCTGGCTCAGTCAAGTCAAGGCTCCATAGGCATGTATACAAAGTGTGAAGAATGTGCCGAGCCATTTTAATAACACCCAAAAACGGTACTTTACATCTAATTTTTCTTCATATTTTAAAGTAAAATTTAACTATATATTCCTTTTAAATTATTTTTTGTTTCTTTAATAAATAAAAGTAATGCCACTTTATGGACAAATATTCAATAAATGATTTCCTAAAAAATAATGTTCCTCGGGTGCCATTAACCACAATGTTTCCTACTACCTTAATGAACTCTCCTAACATTTTTTCCTCTCTCCAGAAATTCCTGGAATAATGCCAGTGAGAAAAAGTAAACAAAAATAAGCCTCTTTCCCAGTTTTGTCTTCTTTTTGTTTTTAGGTGTATGTGTGTGTGTGTATGTGTGTGTGTGTTCATCCCTCATTGCTGAAGAAGACCATGCCATCAGAGAAATAATAACATGACTTGCGCTTGACTTTGTTTTGAGTGAGGGAGGGCTGTGCAGGTCACCAGTCTCCTTCTCCTCCAGAGCCATCTGAATCCAGTGAGCAGATATTCATCAGGATGACTGGAGATGACCCAGGATGAGGTAACTGGGGTTAAGTGACTTGCCCAAGGTCACACAGCTAGTGAGTGTCAAGTGTCTGAGGTGAGATTTGAACTCAGGTCCTCCTGACTCCTGCACTAATGCTCTATCTACTGTGCCACCTAGCTGTCCCCTCTTTTTCAGGCATAGCACAATGAAAAGAGGACTGAATTGGTGGGTCAGGAGAACAGCTTGTTACCAGCAGTTCAGAGCTCTTCCATAAACTAGCTGTAAGACCTTAGCTTAGTTTCGTTTAATGTTCACTCAGCAGAAGAGAATTATTTACTGTGTCTTCTTATTTTGAATTTATGAATACATTTTGTTATGAGAGAAGGTATTTACCACTTATAAAGTATATTCCATTAAAACACAGTGTATCAACCACTAACTGCACCCTTTGATTTCTTTCAGTGTGTTGCAGGTATTAATCATTATTTGACAAAAATTGTGTTGCCTCTTCATGTTGACTTAATTGGCATTGCTTTAGTGATTGCTCCCACACGCAAAATATGGGAACTTCACCTTTAGGGTACTGTTCTGATCACTCTTGCAAACATCTGGTCCCCCAAATTTAAAAAAGATCAGATTTGCTTACGGATGAATGAAAATGGTTAGGATTGTCAACAGAACCTTTGGAAAAGAATACCAATACAGGCTTCTCTAAAAGTCTTTAGAGACGCAGTCAGTGGTAGTATCATACAAGATATGGCTCTCTGTCTCTTGATTAAGTATATCTCTAGTGTGGCTTCTTGGTACAGCTCACATCAAGATCCTTCTCAAGAGATCAAAGAGAAAAGAAAAAGATATATAAACAAAAATATTTATAGCCACTCTTTTTGTGGTGGCAAAGAATTGGAAATTGAGATTGATATCCATCAATTGGGGAATGGCTGAACAAGTTGTATCATATAATTGGGATGGAAATTATTCTGCTATGAGAAATGACAAGCAGGATGGTTTCAGAAAAACATGGGAAAACCTATATGAACTGGTGCAAAGTGAAGTGAGCAGAACCAGGAGATCATTGTACTCAGTAACAACCATATCGTAATGATGATCAACTACGAAAGACTTAGCTACTCTCATCAATGTAATGATCAAAGACAATTCCAAATAATTTACAATGGAAAATGCTATCTACCTGCAGAGAGAGAACTGTTGAACTCAAAGTGCAAACTGAAGTATAATTTGCTCCCTTGATTTATCATGCTTTTTTGTGATGTGGCTAATATGGAAATATGTTTTCTTTGGTTTCACATGTAGAATGATACAACTGCTTGCCTTTTCAGTGGAAGAGATAGGGAGAGAATTTGAAACTCAAAACTTTTTTTTTAAATAATGTTCAAATAAATAAATAGTATATATAAAAAACCACTCAGCAGTCCTGGCTATATGGCCATGGCTGTTCATTGGAAACTCCCTCCTCCACAATTCTTTTGGATGTCTACACAACATGAGTATGTTTGCTGTGGCCCAGCAGCTGATGGGTATCCTTTTCTGCCACCAAAGGCAATTGATTCTCTCCATAAGTGTGTCAAATCCAAATAGAAATGGAATCCATAAAACATATGTAAGGATCCCTAATGCATGCATATTGACTTAGAAAACCACATAGTAAGATTATCAATGTTTTATTATATTTTGTTTTTTGTTTATCATTTTCCAATTACATTTTAATCTGGTTTAGGACTCACCTGGGAATGTTTCTAGCAGCCTGTGTTTGATGTCTCAGCTTTACAGTATCCCCGCTCTCTCTTTGTCTTATCTCTCCCCTGTACTCCTAATCTCTGAATATCCAGCAGATCTGGATATTTATTACTCTTCATTATGGCTTCTCATCATGGTTCCTCTACCATTCTGAGTAATCTACTACTCTTTTCTTCCCATATTATGTAAGGTCCTTGAAGGCTTAAATTGTTTTGATTTTTGTTTTTAGTTCCCAGTGCTGTGCAACACCTCACTCATTGTATGTGTTCATTGATTGATATGATGCCGGACGTCCTTGAAATATATCTCAGTAAGCAAATTTAGACAAATTTGTGACATGAAATCTTCAGAAAATCACAAAGATATAATAAGAAACCTTGGAAGTCATCTTACTCAGAAACTGGCGACCTAGAGCAGAAAGCCAAATCTGGCACACAGGTGTTTTTATAGAGTAATCCAGCTAAGAATATTTTCTACATTTTTAATCCAATAAAACTTTACTTTAAAATGTAAAAAAAAAAGATCCATAGCTCATAGCCACCACAAAAATAGAAGTGGATAGTTGCTCCCTAGGCAGTTGTTTGCAGACCCCTGATCTTAATGTTTCGCTATCAATTTTTTAATGAGCTAAATGAAACCTGTGCTTGTGAAGTGACTTGTACAAGGTCACAGAGGGACAACAGTGTTGGTTACAGAGCCTACACTGCCACTAACAAGCTGGCCTCTTGAAATGTTTTGTTTAGTTTATTTTTTTTTCACTAGTAATATATCTAGAAATCTGTAAAAATTGATCAGTACCATAGAATCTGGTTTATTACGTTATGTATAGCCTCAAAATGTAAAATTGAGTTCAGTAAAACTGAATTATTGAGGAAAATTGATATTCTAGAACAATCATGAATTTGGAGCATAATTCCGATATCACCTCAAAACAGCAAAATTTGCCTCTATTTTTTGATAAAACATTTGAGGAGGACTAAGGTGGAGGAATTTTAATAGGGATGAAATCCAAAAAGAATTTTAAAAAATCCATAAAAGAAAAATATATCACAAGGGGACACACAAGTAAATAAGGTATTTTTATTACCAATATTTTGTTAAAGTTTATATATAAATGTACATACATCATACATATGCATATACATATATATGCATACACCATACATATATACATATACATTTTGTATATAATGTATATGTTTATATATATATCTATCTATATAATTATAAATAGATTAGAGGTTGTGGGTTTTATGAGTTTATGGGTTTAAAAACTAATCATTTTAAAATACCACAAGAATGCTGATTAAAGAAGGGAGCTCATTGATCATATTTACTTAAGGCTGTCCTTCCTGTCATGAAGGTAAAAGCTAAGACAATTTGCATGTGACTATATTTCTCTTTTCTCTTAAGGAAAATTCTATAGGTGAATTCTATAGTTGAATTCTGTAGTTGTGTGAAAACTAGTGGAATCATAGTGGAATATTGACTATTGAACACAGCAACTGCTACCTCTCCACTTTGTTTCTCCAAAGGCATTAGCACAAAACTCTATGAAATGATTCTTCCTTGGGAAACCAATACATCCATATACAAATATATTGTTGAGCTGATAAAGTCAAGAGGAAACAAAATATGGTATAACATCAGCAATTAATGACCCACAAATATGGATGAAAAGAAACTGTATATTTGATCTAAGTATCAAAGATTTCATTTTTAGTAGAGAACTGTTTACAATAAAGTCTCTGCCATAATTATATTTTTTTGTCTTTTTTCTGATGCATTAGCATGAGAATCATCAGTCTAGCAGCACAGGTATAGCCAGATTCAGTATTGCCTCAGTGTGTGTGACCTTAAGTTAACCTTCCAGAACCCACAGGCAAATGTCTAACACTATAAGTAATAGAGAAAGCAATGATCTGTACTGGTAGAGGAAGTTCATTCATTAGGAGCTCTCAATATGAATGAAATCACAGATTTATTCCCCTCATTACTCTCCAAAATGAGGTTAATAGAGCCATTTCTAAATACCTCTCAAGTTTAATTCCAAGATATAATATGTTGGATATGTTTCTAAAACTTGTCCTTTATGTAAAAATCTCCAAGGTTCAGTGATAACTAAGTATACTTTCATTATTATAGTCAGCACCATGGAATAAGAAATTGTTAAAAAAGAAAGTTACACAAACAAGATCAAATTAAATTTTGAGAATAAATGGCACATTTATAAGCACGCTAATCCTTCCACAAAATGTACTGATAACCTCACATATTCCAACAATTTATCAGGTTCTGGAAGTGAAAACCGAAGTGTGTGTAGCTCTCTATCTATCATCTGTCTATCTATCATATATCTATCTATCTATCTATATGTATATAAAAATTGTATATGATTTGCAAGTATATTACATACAATCATAAATTGTATGCGATGTATGATATTACACACATACACATATGGGTATATATGTATGTATGGGTGTATACGTAAAACATACACGTATACAAACATATGCACACACACATAAAATCTCCTGCCTTTGTAAGACAGTACAATTTAATTGGAAAGATAGGGCACATATATGAAAAACAGCTTGAGAATATGGAAAGTGGATATAAATTGGCACTAAAATTAAGGCGAAAATTAGTTTTTAAAAAAGTTAATAAGACAAATAAGAGACTAGGCAAATAAAATAGATAACAGGAAATCTGACCAAAGAAGTACTGCTCACAAACAGGTAAATAGTTCATTTGGAACTCAAACCAACAGAAACAATAGTGACAAACTCAATGAAAACAACACTTGAGTTGTATGGAGAAAAACTGGACTTGAACTTCTGTTAGCATTTACTAGTGCTGTGACCTTTGACCAGCTACTGAACCTCTCTGAGCTTCAGTTTCTTTATCTTTAAAATGAGAGAATTTAATTCTAAGATCCCTTCCATCACTAACAGTCCATGTAAGTCAGTCTAAATCAACATAGTACAACTTGAATAAATCACGTGGCAAGGATACAATTGAAGGTGTAATAAATAGAAACTGTAGTTGATCTCAAAGACTTCCAAGAGGAGATAAGTTTTGAAAAAAAAAAAAAAGAAATGGCTTGGCAATCTAATTTCCAGGTTCTATATCTTGGAATAAGAGAATCTTAGTACTTATGATTGAAGCAATGACAAATTCAAACTTTGCTGGACCTGATGCGAGACTGGAAATTCTATATACACTGACTTTACATGGGCAAAAAAAGTCTTACTATATTTAGCTATTTATGTCTGTGCATTCAGCCTCAGGGTAAGAGCTCTTGATTGATGATTAAGTGAGGGCAAACCAGCCCACTTAGTCTACCATATCTACTAAAAGATCCAAAGCTCTGGATCATGATCCAACATCATATCCCAAATACACAATCACTCTACTATCTTGCCACTTACCTGCTACTGTGCATGAATTCTCCCTTCTTCCCCTTGTTCTAGGCATAGTAATGAAAATAATTGACTACTGCCCTAAATAGAAACTTGCCATCCCTGGGACTTCATAAACCAATATCTTTCCCTTACCAATACTCCCTATAAGCATTGTATTGCCTTGGCCTATTAAAATGTAAGCTGTCTAATGAATAGGCTGTTGACAGAAAAAAGGAGGAAAACCAAGTAAACAACCGCCATAACATTCATGGATGTTCCAAATCACTATTAATAAGAGAAATGCAAATAAAACATTTCTGAAGTTTGATTTCTCACCATAAATCAACAAAGATGGCAATTTTTACAAGTAACATGGGAAGACTGATACACAAGTGAAAAAGTAATGAATTGTTACAGTCGTTCTAAAAGGTTAATTTAGAACTGTGCCCTTTGTTGTTCGGTTATTTCATTTGGGGTTTTCTTGGTAAAGACACTTGAGTTGTTTGTCATTTTCTTCTCTAGTTCCTTTTGAAGATGAGGAAACTGAGGCAAACAAAGCTAAATGGCTTGCCCAGGGTCACACAGCTAGCAAGTGTCTGAAGCCAGATTTGAACTCAGTTTTCCCAAAAATAGGCCTGGTATTCTATCCACTGTGCCATCTAGCTGCCCCAAAATGTTGCATGCCTTTTGGCCCAAAGATACCACTCCATAGACTACATTCAAAGGGCTCATAGAAGAAGTACACTGACTCATATGTACAAAAATATTCATAATAGGTTATTGTAGAAAATAAGCAGAAGAAAAGGGGGTACCAATCAAGGGGGAAATGACTAAACTGTAACAAATGAACATAATGGACTTCCATTGTTCTCAGGGGAGGATGAAATGAGCAATTTCAAAGAAACTTGGAAAGATATGCATGGACTGATTCAGAGTGAATTATACAGATCCAGAAGATTAATGCATGCTATTCCATCAATATTATAAATATTGTTGTACAATATTCCAACAATATTGTAAAAATGAAGACATTTGAAAGACTTTGGTCATGTGGGGATCAAGCAACATTCCAGAGAAAAAATGCTGAGGCATGGCACTTTCTCCTAAAACAACAAGTGGTAGTCCAAGGTGCAGAATGGGGCATACATTTTTTGGCCTCAAATCAATCAAGTGTGTGGATTTTTTTGTTTGCTCACAATTTATAAGGGGTTATGAATTTCCACTTATATTTGGAGGGAAGAAAGGAGAGCTAGAATTAATATTATTTAAAAACTGAGGTCATGGAAATACCTTAAAATTCATGAAAAAGAAAAGAAGGATGCTCATATAGACAGATGACAATTAAAACAATTTTAAAAGTAGCACAAGTTCACATCCCTACTTTGACACTAATTGTGTGATGGTTAGAAAATTACTTACCTTCTCTGAGTCATGCTGTCCTTATCTATGCAGTAGAGAGAGGAATATTTTATACTATCTCAAAGCATTGTTATCCAATATGATAAGTGATTTATGGACTTAAAATGCAAAATTTTTGTTCATTTTTTGTTATTTCTCTAAAATATGTTCAATCCAAATTTATTTCCCTTAATGTGATCAATTACTAACTGTCTGTTAAGGCCCGTAACAAACATGTTTGTATTTTAATAAAAGAGTGCACCTTACCCTAAATGAATGAAATTTTAATGGTGGAATTTCAGGCCTATAGGCAGAATTTTGCCAGGGCTAGCTCCTACAGGGTTGACTTGCAAGAGACAATTGTTAAACTTCCAATGTGAACTATATTTGCACCTCGTAAATCTGGTTACACATAAGGGCTTAATTTATTGTTTTGTTGATTGCCTAGATTTTTAAAGAAAATAACGATAACATATTAAAATTCAGATTAAATTTAAAAGCATAAAACTAACAGAAAACATATGATTAACTCAGTAGATGCAGACAAAACTTTTGACAAAATACAACACCCATTCCTATTTAAAATAGTAGAGAGCATGGGAATAAATGGAGCTTTTCATAAAATAATAAGCAGTATCTACCTAAAACAATCAGAAGCATTATATGTAACAGTGATAAGCTAGATGCATATCCTACAAGATCAGGGGTGAAACAAGGATGTCCATTGTCACCACTGACATTTATTATGGTCCTATAAATGGTAGCTTCGGCAATAAGAGAAGAAAAAGAAAACAAAGGAATTAGAATAGGTAAAGAAGAAATGAAATTATCACTCTTTGCAGATGATATGATGATATATTTAGAAAATTCCAGAGAATCAAGTAAAAAAACTACTAGAAATAATAAACAACTTTGACAAAGTTGCAGGTTACAAAATAAACCCAGATAAATCATCTGCATTTCTATATACTACTAACAAAGTCCCACAGCAAGAGATAGAAAGAGAAATCCCATTTCAAGCTATGGTGGACACTGTAAAATATCTGGGAGTCTACCTGCCAAAATAAACCCAGGGACTATATGGACACAATCATAAAACACTTTTTGCACAAGTAAAGCCACATCTAAGTAAGTGGAAAAACATTAGTTATTTATGGGTAAGTCAAGCTAATATAATAAGAATGACAGTTCTACCTAAATTAATTTACTTATTCGGTGCAATACCAGTCAAACTACCAGAAAATTATTTTCAAGAGCTAGAAAAAGCAATACCAAAATTCATCTGGAAGAACAAGAGGTGCAGAATGTCAAGGGAACTAATGAAAAGAAATACTAGGGAAGGTGGCCTTGCCCTGCCAGATCTCAAATTGTATTATAAAGCAACAATTATCAAAACCATTTGGTACTGGCCAAGAAATAGAGGAGTAGACCAGTGGAATAGGTTAGCTACTCAAGACAAGTCATCAATGAATATAGCAATATCCTGTTTGATAAACTCAAGGACCCCATAAGAACTCAATGTTTGACAAAAATTGCTGGGAAAACTTGATAAGTGTGGCAGAAACTGGGCATAGGTCAATGCCTGATACCATACACAAGAATAAAGTCCAAGTGGATACATGTTCTAGGTATAAAGACTGATACTATCAACAAATTAGGGGAGCCAGGAATAATATATTTGTCAGATGTATGGAGAATGGAGAAATTTTTGACTAAACATGAGATAGAGAACATTATGAAGTGCAAAATCAATAATTTTGATTACATTAAATTTGAAAGTTTTTGCACAAAAAGATCCAGTGTTAGGAGAAAAGTAGAAAACTGGGAAAGAATTTTTGCCAACTAGTGTCTATGATAAAGGCCTTATTTCTAAAATATATTGACAACTTAGTCAAATGTACAAGAATACAAGTCATTCCTCAACTGACAAACGGTCAAAGGATATGAAGAGATATTTTTCAGACGAAGAAATTAAACCCATCTCTAGTCATATGAAAAAAATGCTCTAAATCACTATTGATTAGAGAGATGCAAATGAAAACAGCTCTGAGGTACCACATCACACCTATCAGATTGTCTAACATGACAAAACAGGAAGATAATAAATGTTGGAGAAGATGTGGGAGAGTTGGAACACTAATTCATTGTTAGTGGAGCTATGAGCTGATCCAATCATTTGGAGCTATGGCCAAAGAGCTACAAAAATTGCATATCCTTTGACCCAGGAATATTGCTTCTAGGACTGTATCCCAAAGAGATCACAAAAACGAGAAAGAGTCTCATGTGTACAAAAATATTTATAGCATCTCTCTTTGTGGTGGCCAAAAACTGGAAATCAAGGGGACACCCATTAATTGGAGAATGGCTGAACAAGTTTTGGTATATGAATGTAATGGAATATTATTGTGCGTAAGAAATGATGAACAGGAACACTTCAGAGAGGCCTAGAAGGACCTATATGAACTGATGCTGAATAAAAGGAGCAGAACCAGGAGAAATTTGTACACAGCAACCACCACAGTGTGTGAGGAATTTTTCTGGTAGACTTAGTCCTTCACAGCAGTGCCAGGACCTAAAACATTCCCAAGAGACTTGAGGCAAAATGCCTTCCACATCTAGAGAAAGAACTATGGAATTGGATCACAGAGTGAAGCAGACCATTTTCTCTTGGGTTCTGTTTGGTTTTATTTATGGTTTCTCTCATTCATTGTAATTCTTCCATGCAACATGACTAAGATGAAAATGTATTTAATAAGCATGTACGTGTAGAACCTATATAAGATTCCACGCAATCTTGGGGAGGGAAAAGGGCAGGGGGAAGGAGGGGAAGGGGAAAAATCCAAGATGTATAGAAGTGATTGCAGAAAACTGAAACCAAATTAATTAATTTTCAAAAAGAAAAAACATATCTTGCATATATGATAGATAGATGGATAGATAGATAGATAGATAGATAGATAGATAGATAGATAGATAGATAGATAGATAGATGATAGATAATTTTTCTTTCCTAGAGAGACAACTGACAGCCTCATGGAAGAACTGTCTTGGATTAAGGTCTTCCCTGGAGCTTTGTCAAACCACAGAAAGCATACAAGTTCATTGGTTGGCCTTGAGAATAGTGTAATTGTTTAATCTCTTTACTTCTCTCCCTGTCTCCTGCCCACCCCTATTCCCAGAGGTCTTAGTCTAGAAAGCCTATTGAGTCTCACTGTTTGGTTATAAAAGTAAATCTAAGCACAAGTAAATCATAATAAATATGTAAATTTGGGGGGGTTGTTTTCTAACTAAATTTCAAAGTGGTCTTATGTGAAGTACAGTTGTCAAGAAGCCAAAGAAAGCCCCTGTTATTGTGATTTACTATTCATAATAAACAGAAATTATACAAAGCACACAGTATAAAAATAGTTAATAGCCATGAAAATAAACTTTATCTGTATTTTTTTCTGTTTTCTTTTCACCACTAGGGAGAAAGGAAGTCCAAGCTAATGAGAGAATGGCTGCCATGCTGACTCAGAATGAAGCTGCCTGTTTGGATAATAGTTGAATTTAAATGTAATTGCTCTGAGATCCTCAATTACTGCTGGGGGTACTGCTCTCTCAAGGGGTGACAAGCAATTTGGATTCAGTGGTTGCTCTCACCTGGTTCTCTTTTGGAACACTAATTTAGAAAAGTATTCTTGTATACAGTCAGGATTTGGGGATGTGCAGTAGCTTTGACATGAGCCTGATTTTAATTTGACTCTCTGGACTAAGACCAAGAAGAGTTTCTTTTTATATTTGTTTGTTTGCTTGTTTCTTAGTTTATAAATTCATAATCAGCAAATTTCCTGAATACGTATGTCTCTGTGTGCAGAATTATCCCACACAATCCTCCCGAGGCACATATAGACAAATTAATAATACATATCCACAGGACTACTCCCAGCTAGATGATGAAGGAGATCAGATCTTTACAAGCTGACATCCCATGGTCACTTCTTATAAGAACAGCACTTTCTATAGTAGGTCCTTGGACTCTGATACATTTGTTTCTCTATAATATTTCAAAAGATTTGTGTTTTCATCAAGTTCATTGCTTCTTCTACCAACACATGATTCCAAGCCCTGGAATGTCAGGAGATTATTTCATACAGGGATATAGTTTCCCCCAAAATCATGACTGGGTGACAAACTATCTGGTTACTCAGAACAACAAACTATTAAACATTAACCATTTACCAGGCACTGTGCTAGCAGATATGAATACAAAGATAAAAATTGATAAAATTTCTTCTCTCAACACAGCTGAGTGATGAAGTAGATAGAAAAGACATGGATTCACAAAGCCCAGAATTAGAAGTGTCCAGGCTAGAGCCTGGGAGGAACACTGATGCTAAGTGGCAAAAGATATAAATGATGATGCATGATCCAGAAATGAGACCGATAAAGAGTGGTCAGAAAGGTAAAAGGAAAGTGACAAGATAGTATTGCTATGGAAGCCAACAGAAGAGAGAGAATGCAGAAAATGGTGGTAAAGAGGCAATTACAAGGCACAGTGGATAGAGCACTGATCCTAGAGAAAGAAAGATCTGACTTCAAATCTGGCTTCTGATATTTATTAGGTGTGTGACATTAGGCACCTTGTGTAACAGCAAGGACCTCGATATATACAGGAGGGCCTGCTGTATAGGTTCTTATATCTGCTTTTCTAAAAGGTAAGCAACTTTTGTGGGGTAAATAATGTACTTTAATCAAGCACATATATCATTCACTTAGATCAGGAGGGAAAGTCAGCACCCTGAACTTCAGAGAAAATACAAACAGAGAAATAAAAATCAACAGACAGGGGTTCCAACTGTCCAACATAAGCAATACATACATCACAGATCAACAGACAGGTTCAACTGTCTGACTATTATATACATACATACATACATACATAGTTACCAGATAGAGAAGCACCAACATCTAGATTTTCAAAGCCAGGGGGCTCCTTAGCAACTTCCCAGAGTCTCATCTAGCACACAAAACTTCTTCTAAAAACTATGCCCCAAAGTAAAACCTCACTTCAGAGTGTACATACACTATTCAGAGTCAGAGACCATCACAATCCTTGAGAATCAGTGCCTCATTAGAAATTAAGGAAGCACCACATTTGGGTTTTCAAAGCTGGGGGCTCTTTAGCAGCTTCCCAGTGTCTCATCTGGCACACAAACCTTCTTCCAAAAACTAAGCGCCAAAGTAAAACCTCATCTCAGAGTATATATACACTTTTCAGAGCCAGAGGGCATCATAACCCTTAAGCACCAGTGCCTCATTAGAAATTAACAAAAGATGTGGGCCTTTCAATAAAAAAAAAAAAAAAATTGCCCTGATCAAGCTTCCCTTAATGGGCAGACCCAATAATGGGTGGGGAAAATCTTGAACTCTCATTAGCATTATACCCTGTTTGCTTTAATTTCCTCACCTGTAAAATGAGCTGAAAAAGGAAATGGCAATCCACTCCAGTACATTTGCCAAGAAAACTCCAAATGTGGTCATGAAGAGTCATATACAAATGAAATGACTAAACAACAATAATTTTTAAAAGTCCTGAGAGGTCAAAGAAGACCAATTAAGAGTCTGAGATCTGACAAAAGGCCATCCGAGAAGGTTCACCTCTTAATTCCTGGTAATCTGCTCTCTGACTCTTATCATTCAGGTAAAACTACTTTCTCTAAGGTTCTCAAACAATCTTTTAAATGCTAAATCTGAAGGCAGTTTTATCTTCATCCTTCTTGACTCCTCTTCAGTAAATGATATTGTTGACTTCCTTGATGACTCTCTCCTCTGCTGGATTTTGTGATGTCTATAAACTGTTTCTCCTATCATCTGTACGATTGCCCCTACTCAGTCTTCTTTGCTAGATGATTACCTACTTCTTGCCCCTAGTTGTAGGTTTTGTCCTTAGGGCCTCTTCTTTTCACTCTTTACACCCCATGATTTCATCAGCACACATCATCTCTAAGCTGATGACTCCTAAATCTAGATATTCAACCCCAGTCTAACTCCTGAACTTCCTAGTTCCATATCAGCAACTTCCTGTGTAACATATTCACCTGAATGTCCCATACCTATAACATACTTGTCAAAAGAGAATTTCTGGCTTAACTTTCTTACCACCATTTACTTAAAATGAGGATATCACATAATTAGCTAAAGTCTTCAAAAAGAAACTAAGACATTAATCATAACTCTAGTGTTCACTGGTTATTTCCTGCTCTATCTATTTATAAATCCATCCTTGAGATTACCAGCTACAGTTCCAGTATGAGCTGGTTTCCTACTTTACATGATATAGATTTTCCCCTTCTCTCATCTGTATGCTTTAGGCTATAAATTATTATCTTTATTTGTTCTTTGAAATTCCTTTGTATCCATTCAGCTTGTGCCTCCCAAACCTAATGTAGCTTAAAACTTATGTTCAAGGTTGACTGATTTTTATTTCAGTGATAGATGTGCTCCGAGCATAATAAACTGTGGTTCCCCCCATCTCTGTCTCATTGATTATATGACTGACAGCAAGCTATAAATGAATCCATGCATGTTTGTCATATTCTACATGTTGAAGTTGGACATCACCATTTTCCCCTAAATCAGCTCTGAACTTCCCTATTTCCATAGGGAAATTCACAATCTTAGCATCATTTGGCCCCTGACTGAGATCACTCACCAAGTCGTGCCAATTCTACCGTCACAATTTTTGTGGTTGCTCTTCAGTTATTTCAGTCATGTCCAACTCTTTATCACCCCATTGGGAGTTTTCTTGGTGAAGATGCCTGAGTAGTTTCCCATTTCATTCTTCAATTTATTTTACAGATGAGAAAATGCTGGCAAACAAGGGTGCCCAGGGTCACACAGCTAGTAAGTGTCAGAAGTCAAATTTGAACTTGGAGATGAGTCTTCTTGACTCTAGGTCTGGCACTCTGTCCAGTGTATCACTTAGCTGCCCACCTTCACAATACCTTCCACAATATCTCGCACCTTTGTTTCCTTCTCCCTCTTCACACAGCTATGACTTAATTCAGGCCCTTTTCACCAGCCACATGAACTATTTCAAAACCTTCTTCATTCATTTCCCTTTTCCAATCTCTTCCATGTCCAGTTAAGTCCCCTCACAACTTCACACACAAGCTATGTGTAACCATGTCACTCCCTGCATCTAAAAATTTCAACATCTCCCTGTTTCTTCTATGGAGATAGATACACAGTGTTCAGCTTACTATTTAAAATTGTAGATAATCTCATTCGCTCAGTGCTCAAGGACAGTACCTGGCAGATATTCACTTGATTTCTTATTGACTCACTCCAGCTTACATTTCTAGATATATTTCACATTATTCCCCTTCAAGACTTCCGCATTCCAGCTAAATTGGCCATCATGCTGTTCCTTAAACTTCTTTTTTGGATAGGAATATGTTCACGCCTATAGATACGGATCAAATTCATCATTTTTAAAAAACAAAATCTAAAAAGTAAAACTGAGGTCAGGTAGAATTGAACTGTATAAGGATATGAATGGTGAGCTAGCAGGAGAAGGGGAGTTTTACTTCAGGGGAATCGTTGCATGAGCTATCCCCAATATCTGGAATGCACTCTTCCCTCAATGGGAAACATTATTTCCTGAGGCCACCCACTCTACTTTTTAGCAGCTCTAATTAGAAGGAAGTTTTTCTTTCTCTAGAGTCAAAAATATGCCTCTGAAACCTCCAGATGATTACTCTTAGAATGTGTCCAGCAGCATCTAAAATGAGAATATTTTATAACAATCTACTAGATCTGATAATCATTCACTCTTTTAAAGAAAACGAATTCTTTAAACTTTTGAAATGCCCTTGGGGTTTATATAACTAATGATATAGACTGAGAAGGAACTAGCACATAACTTTTGCTTCTCTGTTTCCGGGAGGAAAAGAACATTTAAATGGCCAATTCATTATATTAAGAAAAATAGCTACCCTTCTCTGTTTTGCACAGCAGAAAATGGTAACCTTGAAAGTGCAGTAATAATGAACAGAGAAATAAATTACAATGAATTTTGATTTTCTTCTGCTGGCTCATAAGAGTCACTGTTCTCCTTCCCTGATGATAGTAAGCCATCACAATTTTATGTAGAATACCATGATACAAGAGAGCACACTGTGTTAAGAAAACATTCACTCTAACAAAAGTCTGTTAAGCACTTATAAGGTTCCAGGTGCTGAGGATACTGAGATGAAAATTAAAATAACCTGCTATCATTGAGCCTCCATTCTGTTGGGAGGTACAGTGTGTACATGGATAATGTGTATTTGTACACTCATTTTTCGTTCTTTTCCAAATCTTCATGACCCCTTTGGGGTTTTCTTGGTAGAGATACTGGAGTGATTTGCCGTTTTCTTCTCCAGCTCATTTCACAGATCAGGAAACTCAAGCAAACAGGGCTAATGACCTGCCCAGGGTCACATATCTGGTGATTTTTTTTAAGTCATTAATATGAGTCTTCCTGACTCCAATCCTGACACACTGTCCTCTGCACTACCTAGGTGCCTTAGATAACATACATACCAATAATGTAAGTGGGTTATAACTTAATGAGAAAGCTAACAACTGGGAAAATGTGCAAAGCCTTCATGAAGGAAGTTGCACATGAACTGAACCATGAAGGAAGATAAAGATTATGAGTGATGGAGATAAAAAGAATTTGCAATACCAGGGTGCCTTCTACAAGTGAATGGAGGCAGGAGATTGAACACTGAGCTTGGGAAATGATGGAGAAAATACATAATAGCTCAAATTTCTTTTTAAACATGATTCATCAACCTTTCAGATATGCTTAAATTTTTAAAAAATGAAATTATACTTTATTATTCACCTGGCATAAATTATTTGACTTAAGTTAGGCATATTTTTATCTGCAATTCATTAAATTCATTTTAATGGATTTCTATTGCAGAGCATGGTGCTCCCTCAGCATAATGATTAGTAAGAGATAATGCCCTAACTTCATGTAGCTTGCATTCTAATATATAATACACAATCCCAAACTGAAGCTATGAGTAGAGAATCAGGAAAAGTATACCATATTAATTCCATTTCAAAAAATGATTTCCATATACAGTTTCACATATTATGAAGACATTTCTGTTGTCTAAGGAATTAAGAAAGTAGAGTATTAGTGGTAATGGGTAATATGAGATTTCACTGATCTGAACACAAGATTATGCAGACACTAAGCTATCTTTTTTTTTTGCTTATTTCAAAACCCTTTGTAATGTAGCCAAGATAAACAACCAAGAAAACAACGGTCCACATATCTAGACCAAGGAAAAATTAACGCTAGTATAACAAAATTAGGGTCTTTGCTCAAACAGATCCATGATTTTATCAGTGTTGGTATAAATATAAATCAATAATAATATAATATCAATATAAATAGCATCCTATCTTCATGTTCTCATCCTTTACAATAATTACTGAGGTTTTCTTATACATCATCCATAGAGGATCTATCTATTCAATACAATGGAAACTGTTTTCAGAAGCACTCTGATACTTTTGTCCCCATTTCTAATCATACATACTCTTGATAATGTGCTCCACAATATTTCTTGCATTCAAGTCATCATTGGCAACCTATGGCTTGCTTAGATCCCATCATTCACCTTTGTATTGCTATTGGGATTGTTTTAATTTTAACTCTTTAGAGATCATAGTTTTCAAAGACTGGCAATCCTGTGCCATCATTAGAAGAATATTAGTGTTGAAGCGATGAATTTCTGCATCAGTGAGGAATATAAAATATTTGAAAACCATGACAAATTTCCCAGAAGTAATGTAACATCACGTCTTCCAACACAGTTCTGGATCGGTTCAACTTACGTACCTGTCCATGGTGTAATTTCTTCTTTTAATTTAATTTTGAATTAAGAAGCATTTTTCCTCCTTCTATTCAACCTCCACAGTTAAAAACAAAAACAAAAACAGAACCCCCATAACAAATATGCAAAGATAAGCAAACCAAATAACTACATTGTCCACATTCAAAAGTGAATTTCTCATGTGGAATCTTGAATTCATCACTTCTTCATTAGCAAGTGAACAGCATATATCATCTTCAGTCCTATAAAATCATGGTGGCCACTTCATTGATCAAACTAAGTACTTCAAAATTCTTTGTCTTTAAAATGTTATTGTTGAAAAAGTGTTCTGTTTCCTTCCACTTCAATTCTGCATTAATTCGTATAAACTTTTTTTAAGTTTCTCTGAACCCATTCCTTTCATCATTTCTTATGGCACAATAGTAATCTACCATATTCATATAAAATAATTTTCCCAACCATTCCACAATAAATGGGTACCCTGCCCTTTAGTTTAATTTTAATTAATTTAATAACAGCTTGTTGCTGTTGCAAAAAGAGTTATTACATATTTTTTGTACATATGAGTTTTTTGCCTGCTTATTTGGTCTCTTTTGGGTGTAGGCCTATTGAAAGTATCATTGGGTCAAAGAGCATACATAATTGGTTGACTTTTGGACATAGCTGGAAATTTGTTTTCAGAATGGCTATATCAGTTCGTCGCTTTGTCCAAATTGCCTTGTTGTGTCTACTTTCCCATAACCCCTCCAAAATTCGTCATTTTCCTTTTGTGTCAATTTGACCATATGCTATATCCAAGGTAGGATATAGCTTGCTTTATCACAAGCTTTTTCACAGCTGCTTTAGTTTGTGTTTGCCTAATTATTATTTACCCAGATATTTTCATATGGCTCTTAGTAGATTGAATATTTTACTTTGAGAAATGACTCTTCAAATCACTTAACCATTTAACATTCGGGGAATGGTTTTTATTTTTACAAACTTGAATCAAATCCTTATATATCTTGGAAATGAGCCCTTTTTCAAAGAATCTTCCTGCAAAGGTTTTTTTGGCCTGTCTGCTAGTTTTCTTGTTTTTCTCTCAACATAACTATTTCTCTTTTGGCTCCATTGGTTTTCTTTGTGCTAAAATGTTTTCACATTCAAAATCAAAATTGTCCATTTTATCTTCTGTTATCCTTTCTATTGATTTTTTTGACTGTGAATTCTTCCACTATACATAGATCCAGAAGGATGTTTCTCCCTTGTTCTTCTAATTTGTGTATGAGATGACCTATTGCATCTCTGTCATGAATTCTTTTGGGCTTTGGTATGATTTATAAGGTATAAGATGTTGGTCTAAACCTAATTCTGCTTTCTAATTTTCCCAGAAGATTGGATGGTAAAAATCAGTCTTTATCCCAATACTTGGGGTATCTTTCTTAATTATATTTTTTAATTAAATAGATTTATTTCCTGTGGTATATTATAGTATACCTATTCTGTTTTTACTAATCAGCTTCTCTGTCAATCAATACCAAATTATTTTGATGGTTACTGCTTCAAAATATACTTTGAAATTTGGTCCAGCTAGGTTTCCTTTTCTACCTTTACAATTATTTCCCTTGAGAACTTGGAGGAATATTGTGTTCTTCTAGATGAATTTCATTGTCATTTTTTCTAACTCTAAAAGTAATACTTGATCATTTTGAATTGTATAGTACTAAATAAATAAATTAAATTAGTTTTATTATTTTGTCATATTGGATTGGCCTACCTAGGGGCAACTAATATGCCTCCAATTATTTGGATTTCCATAAAGATTGCTTTACAGTTCTAGTCATATTTTTCTTATGCTTGTTGATAGACTATGAAAAATTTATACATTCTGGAATTATTGGAATTGGAATTTTACTTTCTAATACTTTTTGCTGGGTGTTTGTTGATAAAATGCACAATGCAATGATATACATGGATTTATTTTATAGCTTGCAACTTTGCTAAAGTCATTACTTGTTTAGGTAGGCTTATAAATAGATGAATGCACAGGAAGCTCATCTACCTACAAAATCACTTTATTTTTTCACTGTGTATACAGCAATTGTTTAATAGTACCAGGATCTGTAAGGAGAAGTTTTGTAATTTTCTTGAATTTATGCAATGAATACAATATGAATAATTATAATTCATACAATCTCTGAATGGGAACATTTACAGAATGTTACTATCAATATAAAATATTTCTATTGTGTGGAGCTTTAAAATGAATAATTTAAATTATATAAACATTTTTAAAGCATTAAAACAGATAAAAGCAATACAGCTAGAAAAAAGATCCAGATTGGAGAAAAAATAAAAATATATTCATTAAACATATAGAATATTAAAAGCCATTGCCTAATAAATAATTATTCAGAGTATATGAACAATTTTTGGAGGAAGAAAAACAATTATCAATGACCATTTAATTCATTCAATTAAACTTTTACTAAGTAGTTATCCACTAGAAAAATTATTCACAATTATTAATGACCAAAAAAATGCAAAATCAATAAAAATTTAAAATGTTCCATTTTAGCAGGATTTTGAGAGGACAGATTAGTTTGCTTTGGGGAGAGCAGAGAGTAGGTTCAATTATTTTAAAAAGCATTATGGAATATGCAAGCAAAGTTACAAAGTTCTCCCTATCCTTTCACTTAATGATCCTACTACTAGGTTAATAATCCCAAGGAGGTTAATGAAAAGAAGAAAAGTTCTATTTATATAAATGTATTTAGAGCAGTGCTGTTTGCGAGAGCCCAAAGTAGGGTAAAAATTAAAAAATCTACATATTCAATGCCTATGGAATGGCTGAATTAATTGTAATAGCTAAGTATGACTGACTGTTTTGCCATGAGAAGACAAATAGGAAGTTTTCAAAGAGTTTGGGAAGACAAGAAGTGATAGAGGAGCAAGAAAGTTGACCAGAAGAAGCAAGCATGGACAGAAACTATATGAATGAAAAATATTAATAATAATAGCTAACATTTATCCATCAGTTATCATGTTGCTAGGCACTATGCTAAGTGCTATACAATCATTATCACATTGGATCCTCACAACACAATAGGTGCTTTTATTATCCCATTTTACAGATGAAGAATGTGGGGTAAACAGATGAAGTTACTTGCCCAGGGTCAGTAAATGTCTGAGACTGTATTTGAACTCAGGTCTTCTCTACTCTAGACTTTAGAGTTCTGTCCACTGCACTATTTAGCTACTCCTCACTTAAAACAGCAATAACTCAGTTTAACTCCAGTAAGTGGCACTGATACTATCTCACAAAATGTGAAAAACACAGCTTTCTGTTGGGCTTACAAACAGGAAATTACAGAGAAGCACGGTGGTGCATCCTATCAATCACAATCCCTCTTATGTTCTTTTGGTTCTCTTCAAGGGAGGGCTATTTTCTTCTGGATTTACACATTTGTTTGTCTTAGTTGGCTGTGTTAAAATACAATTTATCAAAAAATAAACAGAACACAACCTTATAGCCTCTTTACATCTCTAGCAATTGCATGACTTTATAAGATAGACCGATGTGGAAAGCTACCTGCAAAGGCTGCCTATTCCCTTCGTCACTTTCCATTAAAGGTGCTTTCAGTGAATACTTCCTAAACCATTTTCATAAAGACTTTATAGAGGTCAAAAAGCGGTGGTTCCCTATCACTCTAATCAAACATAAAATCCTCTGTTTGGTGTTCAAAGCCATTCCTAACCTGGCACTTCCCTTATTTTTCCTGTCTACTTACACCCCTCTGCCCCAGGCATACCTCAAGTTCCATGTGATTCAATGACGCTAGCCTCCTTGTAGCTCTTCTAAAAACACACCCCATCTGCTGACTGCAACAACACGCTCCGTCTCCTAACAACATACTTCATCTCGCAATTCAAGGCATTGTCAGTGACTGTTCTCCAGACCTGAAATGCAATGCCTCCTTATCTCCACCTCCTGGTTTCTATGGCTTCCTTCAAAACCC
Organism: Bettongia penicillata ogilbyi; assembly: GCA_023548195.1. Classification (NCBI taxonomy): domain Eukaryota; kingdom Metazoa; phylum Chordata; class Mammalia; order Diprotodontia; family Potoroidae; genus Bettongia; species Bettongia penicillata. Next base: position 5,375,534 of record JAJHZJ010000121.1, on the reverse strand, counting down.
AAGTAAAATCCCACCTTTCACAGAAGACTTTCCCAATACCTTTTAATCTAGAGCCTACTTTCTTTTGATTATTTCCAGCTTATCCCATATGTGATTTGTTTGTACATGGTTGTTTGCATGTTGTCTCCCCCCAAACACTATGAGGTCCAGAAGAACAAGGAATGTCTTTGACCTTTCTTAGTATTCCCAGAGCATAACATAGATCTTGGCACATCATAAGAGCTTAATACATGCTTACTGGTTGACTAGTACTTACCAGTCTTTTTTGTCTATTTTGTCGTGGTAAAAGCATTGTGCATATTCTATTTCATGCTTAGATGCCAAGATTTAAAATTGTATCACCTCCAATGCTCCTCTGTCTTTTCATTACACATTAGATATGGTGGTAGGATAGTGCAAACACAGCAATGTCACTTTTTTTTATAATGAGGATAGATCACCATAAAGATGCTGACAGACCTATTCCATATCAGATATATTTGCTGCATACCTTCTGGTTCTATCTAAAAAAGTTCTTAGAAAAATACAATTTAGCAGGAACCCACACTAAACTTTTTGCAGTGTGTTTTTCTACCTTGTTTTCTGATATTTCATTGAAGCAATAAGGTTCATTATATTGTCAATCTCCTCCATGGCTTTTTAAAAAAATTTTTGCAAATACCCTTATACTCTAAGTTTGATATAAATTGGTCTAAGAATTCTTTCTTCTTCTTCATGGTAATTATATGCTCATTAAACTTTTCTAGGAATGTTAATAGTCAGGGTCAATGTCTTTACTGTTGTCCATTTCCTGTTTTTTCAGTTTCTTTTCTTATTTCAACAGGTCAAGTTGGAGAGTTCGCAATGTCAATCAATGTTCCCTTATCTTGATCTCTTTATTTTTGGTCTAATTTGTTGTGTACTTTGACCTTGCACACAACTGATTCTAGGCCTGTTAGGACATTAGAGCAGATATTGGGGCTCTCTAAACAAAGATTTCTTTTTTTTTTCCTTTTTCTTGTTTGTCTTCTACGCACAAAATAAATTCTCAATATTTATTGGTTGGTTGGAAAATTAACTACTAATACATTTCTGAGAGGTGTTTAAGGACTCAGTTTGGCATAGCCACTTTTCATAGACCCCAACTTGTTCCTGAAAGTATACAGTTGAAAAATAGTTGTCTATGATTAGAGTTTTAATCTGTTTCACAGAACTAACTTTACCAAGCTATTTAAATTTGAATCTCATTTTATGTACTTCTTGACTAAGTTGCTGGCCTCTGAAAGAAACTGACTCTCATAAATCAGGGAATGGGATCAATGCAAGTTTTATGACAATTGCTAGCATTTATATGACACTTTAAAGTTTGCAAAGCACTTTATCTGTAATCTCCTTTGATCCTCATAATGACCTTAGGAGGTATGTGTTCTTAGTATCTCCACTTTACAGAAGAGGAAACAGAAGCACAAAAAAGTTGAGTGACTTGCCCAGGGTCCCACAGCAAGTGTGTGTCTGAGGATTTGAACTCAGATCTCCCTGACTCCACATCTAGCCCCCCATTCACTGTGCTGCATGGTTGAAGTAGACAGACTTTCTTATACATGATTTTAATACCTAAAAAAAAAAAGCATAAATTCTTTATGACACCAGTGTTGCATGAGCTTGGGCTTAGCCAAATCCAAGTTCCATTATTTTCAGGTGTTTGCATAAGCTTTTTTGCAATTCTGGATTCCACTGGAAGAAAGAGTAAGATATAATTACTTTAAATTTATGTGCTCTTTCACTAAAAATCAAAAGTTTTTTAGTGAGTGCTTTGTGTATAGTAGATTTGAAGTCAAAAGAGAGATAGCCTGAAAGCCAAGATGACCTGGCCTCTGGTTCTGCCTCATGACACATACGACTTACATATCTCTGGTGAAATCACTTAATCTTTTGGTGTTCTGAGCAACTCTGAAATTATAATCTACCGAGAAGCTGCCAACTGGCATTGGTGGAAGGTTTCTTTAACTGAGAGTTTCCTATGTCAATGAAATCCCAGAGCTTTTTTGTTGATTTGAAAATAAATCAAGGAAATAAAATAATTTTCCATCTAAAGTTCCTGTTTTCTTAACAAGAACAAAACAGAAACACTCATATGTCTAAAAATTACATAAATGAGTCCCAGAGAGATGGACTTATTAAGGAATCATATCCCTTTTCAGACTTCTACTCCAGAATTGCCACCATAGTATACAAGGAAAAGACTATAGTAGCACCAAGTAGTTTGAGGACTGATTTCCTTGTGTTTTGGCTCATTTTCATATAGAACTATCTTTTTTTTTGTTTTGTTTTGACATGCTTTTCACTCTGGATTTCACATTCCTCTATAATCTGATGCGCAGTTACTTCATGTAAGCTGTTATAAAACTATATTTTGTTGCTGTGTTTAGTCATTTCAGTCATGCCTGACTCTTCGTGACCCCTTTTGGGATTTTCTTGGCAAAGATATTGGAGTGCTTTGCCATTCTTCCTCCAGTTTATTTTATGGATGAGGAAACTGAGGCAAACAGTGACTTTCCCAGGATCACACAGGTCTCCCTCTGAGGCTAGATTTGAACTCAAAAAGATTAGTTTTCCTGACTCTAGGCCCAGCATGCTATCTATTGTACCACTTAGCTGCCATGATACAAATACATATTAATAATTAATCTAGTTTCATGAAAGAGGTTCGTCGATACAGTAATAGATAATAAAAGAACTGACCTTATGAGACTGTCCCAAAAGTCTAAGTGAAGTTTTAAGTTTTAATAAGCTTAAAATTCACTAAGACTTTTCAGACATGCAGAATCACTGGGTCAGAGCAGGATCCACTTAGATCATTCTCTGCCTATGACTGCAACAAGAAGGGGAGTTTTATGGGGAAAAAAACCTTACTGATGTGTCCTCAGATATCCCAATATAACCAAACATCTCCATCATTCCCTTCAATGGTCCTTTATTATAGAGAAACATTTCTTTGTATAAATTTTTAACCATTTGTCAGAAGTATATGAATTACCCACCACATCAGGCCTTAAAGAATAGTCTGTATGACATGTTATGCTGGAGTTGTTTAGAGTATAAAATATCGGAGCTGTCAGGGATCATGGAGACCATCTAGCCACCCCATCTCTTTTGAGTGATGTGCCCGAGATAACACAGTTAATCAGTGACAGAACTGGTTCTAGACCCCACTTCTGTTGGCTAGCAATCTACTGTTTTTTCCTTCATAATGCTTGCTCCTATTTCAATATTCCCTTTTTCAGATTTACAAAGTATTTTCTTTACAATACCTCTGATAATGAAACACCTCTTTCATAATGTTACTATGGATACTATCTCCCATGAAAGGTACAGACATTTTTGCCTTAAAACTGTCTCTAGCAAGCTTCAAGGAAAACTTTGAATTTCTATTAGGCAGGGAATTTAGAAATGAGATAATTTTTACCTTTTCTATACCATTATATAGATTTGGGGTTGGGGAACCTGTGGCCTTGAGGTCACATGTGGCTCTCTAGGTCCTTAAGAGTAGCTTTTTCACTGAATCCAAACAAACTTCAAAGTTTGGATTCAGAGAGCCACACTTGAGGACCTAGAGGATTACGTGTCACCTTGAGGCTACCAGTTCCCCACCCCTGGTATAGACTCTGATCACATGTCCTCACATCTCCATCTTTCCAAACCAAAGATTCCTCATCCTTTTCAACTATTTCTAAGCATGGGATTCTCTCATAATTTTAATTTTCTTTAGCTCTAGTTCTTATTTTTAACTTTTAGGACATATTATAATAAATGTTATTTTATGCAGTGTTTTATATCATACAATATATATTTTTTTCAAAGTAGAGTTAATCAATGATTATTGGAAAATTAAATGATATGCAACTGTTCTGGGAAAGATAGTTATTAGACAGGAGGGAAATAAGCATTTATAAAGCACCTACAACATGCCAGGCTCTGTGCTAAGTGTTTTACAACTGCTATCTTATTTGAGTCTCAAAACAGTTCCAGGAGGCAGGTGCTAGTATTATCCACATTTTACAGCTGAGAAAACTGAGGCAAATGGGGGTTAATAGAATTGGCCAGGGTCATACAGCTAGGAAATGTCTGAGGCCAAAAATGAATTTAGAACTTCTTTATTCCAGGCCAAGGGCTCTATCCACTACACCACTTAGTTGCCCTCACAATTTGAAAGCTTCAGGGAATCAAAAAAAAAGTCAGCAGTATTGATTAGGTCCAGTTGCGCCAGGGATAAAATACAGAAGAAATTTAGATAATATATGCTTGATAAACATCTGGGCAACTAAATTGACGGCAAGGCATGGCCTCTACTTTTAAGTCACTAACAAGATAGAAAAACAATGCTAACACATATTAAATGTAGAGGAGGATGTTGCCCATGTTGGTTATTTCTGTCCAAGTGAGTCTGTGTAGATGTGGCTTGCAGGAAGGCATGAACAGATATCACGAGGGACTCCTCCTCTCATCCTTCTCCAAGGGAGACTTGGATTCCTGCCAGAAAGGATAGCAGGAAATCGTTGCTAGAGGCTGGCCACTCTGCTCTCCTCTACTCAGAGAAGAATTAAATCTACCTCCCTCCTCACTGATCCCCCCACCCAGCCAAATATTGTTACTCTAGCACAGGTGAGGAACGTGAAGCCTGGAGGCTGCATGTGGCCTTCTTGTGGCCTTTTGACAGTTCAAATTTTCTAGAACAAATCCTTTGATTAAGATGATTTGTTCTGTGAAGTTTTTCAGTAGAAGGGCCACACTTAAGGACCTAGAGGGCCACATTTGACCTCAACGCTGCAGGTTTCCCACCCTTGCTCTAGGGGAAATCCCAGTTACTCTAGTTTGGTTCAAGCTGAATTTCTTATCATTCTACCTTAATAGGGAAGGTTTCTCCAAGCTTTATATCTCTTGGTTCCCTTCTCACCGGATTGCCAGTTCCACAAAGACATGTAGCCAATAGCACCTAAAATTATCCAAGCTGATAGCAAAGAGAAATCAGAGATTTCTAGAGAAAAATTAGAGATTCTGGACAGAGAAGGAACTGCTTCTGAGACAGCAGATGGAGGTGGATTTTCTTATTTGTGGTTTTCCCCTTGATAATTTGTGATCAAAAAATTCAGAAAGAACTACAAATGAGAATACACCAAACAATCCACAGAGTTAGTGAGATAGACAGACGAGATAGAGAGATAGATCCAGATCTCACCAGAAGTCTCTAATATAGAAAGATGGAGAAAGGACAATAACCAAGGGGCTATCTCCTGTGCACATTGGCTTCTCCTCGGTTTCCCTTCTATGTGTCTCTTCTCTCAAAGCCAGAAGTCAAAAGAACAATATCTCTTTTCCCTCAAGTTTTCACCAATCAACCTCTCACACATGTATGGAATATTGAGTAATCAATCTCCACCAAGGAAGAGAGTCCTTTGCAAATAGACTGGATGTTTCAGTTTACATTCACTAGAGTAAAACATTCCATCCCATTCAGACTTTTTGGAAAGGAGGGAGGGGCAGAACTATGGTTGGAAGATTACAGGGTATTGAACTGGAAGAAATCTTAGAGGTCATGCAACCCAATCCCCTCTTTTTAGAAATGAGGATGCTAAAGGATAAAGCAATTAATGATTTCTCAATCACAGAGAGAAAATTCAAACACAGGACTTCAGATTCCCAAAACAGCACTCTTTCTATTGTCCCATGATGCCTCAATGAAACTGAAAGGGACATCTAAGGTCATCTAATCTAACATACACACACACTCACACACACACCACAGATACATTTTATAAAGGAAAAAAGGTGAGGTCCAGATTAAATAAACAAATTGCCTATGGTCACATAGATGAGTAGCAGAGCTGGGATGTTTAGCAGATGTGCGTCCTAGCCTGTGAAGAGCAAGAAAGAGTGAGCTGGAAGCAAGGCTCAGTGTGTTGGCCACGATAAAGAGCAGGCTTAGCTATCAGTCCTGAAGAAAGCAAAAGGCAGCAAGAAAAGTACAAAGCAAGATCATCAGCAGGATAAACAAACAGGACAAGGGAAAGTGGGAAGGAGCCAGGTCTAGTGGAAGAGTCGCTGAAGAAAATCTTTGAGCTTAGTGAGTTCCTGCCACGGCACCATCTTTTATTTCAGGGCATCATGCTGGCTTTGCTTGTCTTATTCTGTTTTACAAAGCCCAGCTGTATGCTTCATTGCAGCTCAGATACAAAAAAGTAGAACACAATCTATATAATGAAGCACTTCACTGTATGGTAAATACAACAAATCATTTTTGAATGAAAAGCAGAGGGAAATCAAAGAGGGTTGGTCAAGGAAGGCTTCGCAGAAGAGGTGGACCTTAAAGGATTTGGCACAAAGGATTTAAAAAAAATTAGAAATGATTCTGGTGGTGACTTTATAAGGATGGACTGGAAGAGAACCTGGAGGCCCATAGAGTAAGGGGTCAAGTCAAGTCAATGAGCACTTATTGAGCACTGACTACATTCCAACTATATGCTAAGTGCTGGAAATGTAAAGAGAAGCATGAAAACAAGCCCCTGCTCAAGCAACATATAATCTAATGGGTAACAGCATGCAAACAACCATGTAACTATAAATTATATACAGCATATAATCTCGGAAGGAAGGCACTAAGATTAAGGAATATGCCAAGATGCAGGTAATATGGACCTATGGTGGTGGCAGTGTGAGAGACAGAAAAGGATAGATATGATAGAGAGTTTCAAAGGAAGGATCAACAGAATTTTTTGGTCAGAGTAAATGGGAAGGTTGAAAAACAGAAATGATTTAAAAAAATGATTGTAAGATTTAAGTCGGGGTTCCTAAAAAATGGTTTATAAAGGAAATGATGACTTCCAAAATAAAGATCCAGATCTTTATGTTCTTCTACTAATTTTGCTTCAGACCAGGTATACAGTGGGTCATCTACTGCTTCCCTTTGCTGTCTTTTATCAGCATATTTTCAGCTGTAGTTGTCATGGGGCCCAATGCAACCAATGGTACTGCATTGCTATATACTTTGACTGTCAAAGTCAGAGAATTCTGAAGGAGAAGGATCTGCAGCTGAGAGAGCAGATGGAGGTGGGGTTTTCTTATTTGCTGTTTTCCCCTTGAAAAGTTGTGATCAGAAAATTCAGAAGGAGCTACAGATGGGAGTTTCTCCCTTACACAACAGGATTTATGTCCAGATGCAAAACCACGGGGGGAGAAAGGGGGAGGGCACCCCTGTGGATCGGTGGAATTCATCACTGGCCTTCTGTTCTCTAGTGCTTTTTCCCCTAGAGGCTATCTTTGCCAAAAACCAAAAGTAATTTTCATCTCCAAACCCTTCAGTCAGGGACTTAGCGTGCAATAAAGACTTCTGAGGGATTTCTGAATGCTCCATGGAATTTCTTTAGTGGTAATAATAGCAGCATTTTTTAAACAAACATCATTTTAAAGAATTCTTTGGTTTTGATCTTGCTAAATAAAGTTTTAAAATGAGTAGTAGGGATATGAGGCTCTCTTGACATGTTAACTCTGATTCAAATTCATATCCATGATAAAATTTGATTTATTGGATTTGGGAGGAAAAGGGAGAAAATGGGGAAGAAGGCATAGATCTCTCCAAGATTTCAAGTCTAAGTGACTAGGAAAATGTTGGTATTATTGACAGAGACAGGAATATTGGGGATAGAATTTGTTTGTGGAAGGGCAAAAGAAAATATTTGATTTTGGACATGTGTATGTGTGTGTGTGTGTGTGTGTGTGTGTGTATCTTTGTGTGTATGTTTTAAATATTTGAAACTACAGTCTTGGTCCTCTATTTCTGCCTGAAATCATCTATGTTGATTATACCATATAGCATCTTTGTGGTTAATAAATCTATACCAGATTTCTTTCACTGATAAGAGCCATCCTTGTAATTAGTTCTGTTTTACCTAAGAAGTATCTACCATATTGTATCAATTGAGCATACCCAGTGATCCTGTTTAACCACCTTTCATTTCATTCCCAAGAGGAAATATGCTCTTGGCAGAAACTCCCTTAGGCATTTTTCACAGTCTTCATCTCTTCATAAAAGGTGAAGTTAGAGCAGAGGCATAAACTCCAGTGTGTTAAATATACAATCCCACACAGAACTATATAGAATCTCAGAAAATAATAGGGCTCAATTCCCCAGGGCAGGAAACAGAATGTTTTCCTTATCTAGAAGCTGACTCCCAAAATGAAATTTCAATATGTTACACACACACACACACACACACACACACACCTAGATCCAGACTCATAATTTCATCAGTGGATGTGAAAGAAGTCCCTCTATAAACACAGTCTCATAACTTATAGCTTAGTCTTTGAGAGTTCCTAGGACCTGGACAAGACTGAAAAGTGACTGACATCCTTATGGAGTAGCTTGGTGGCATGGTGGATAGATACAAGGCTTGAAGACTCATCTCCCTGAATTCTGGCCTCAGACATTTAATTGTGACCCTGGGCAAGTCACTTAACCCTGTTTGCCTCATTCCCCTCATTTTTAAAATGAATGGAAGAAGGAAATGGGAAACACTCCAGTGTCTTTTCCAAGAAAACCTCACAAGAGGTCACAAAGAGTTGAGCATGACCTAAATGACATCACAACCACAGCTACAACAGCAACAAAGAGTGAAGTTAATGGACTTCTCCAGAGTCACCTAGCCAGTATAATTTCAGAGGCAGGACTTCCTGTTCTTTACTGACTCTGAGGCTGCTTCTATCCATCATGCAAGGGGCAGCTAGGTGGTGCAGTGGACAGAGCACCAGTGCAAGAGTCAGGAGGACCTGAGTTCAAATCTCACCTCAGACACTTGACACTCACTAGCTGTGTGACCTTGGGCAAGTCACTTAACCCCAGTTGCCTCATCCTGGGTCATGTCCAGTCATTCTGATGGATATCTGGTCACTGAATTCAGATGGCTGTGGAGGAGAAGTGAGGCTAGTGACCTGCACTGTACAGCCCTCCCTCACTCAAAACCAAGTCAAGTGCAAGTCTTGTCATCATTTCTCTGATGGCATGGTCTTCTTCGGCAACGAAGGACGAATGTACATACATATCCATCATGCAACATTTTGTCTCAAATAGATTACATACACAAATATATTACATATACAGTAAGAACTGGATTCCATTCATTGATTGGAAATTCCCAAGTGAAGAAATTCACTCTACTGGTGCAGATCAATGCCCTCTCTGCAACTTAGTCTCAGACAGTGGGCTAGAGCACTGAAAATCTAAATGACTTGTTCAGGATGATAAAGCCAATATGTGTCACTCTATGTGTGTGTGCATGTGTGTGTGTGTGTGTGTACATATATATATATATATATATAAAACAATAGATTTCTGTTAATTAAAATTGGTTAATTATTTAAAAAAGGAATTCATCCAATGTTTATCAAGAGAGAAGCTTAAGTGGACTCCAAGAGAGACAATATAAAAACACTAAAAAAGTGGGCCTAGCATAGGAATTTGAAGAAATGAAGAGTCGATAAGAAACAGTCTGATTTGTATGATTAAAGCGTTCCTGATGGGGAGGGGAAGGATTCTAGTATTTCTATTTAATCAGCTGCAAGGGTGGTCATTAATATCAATGTCCAGGGTCAGGAGTACAAAAGTCAAGCTCCAAATACATGGAATATGGAAACAGAATTCCATAGAGGGATAAGTGGAGTAGGTTGAAAAGTTGCAGGCTAGATCAGTAACGTGGCTCTTCAGAATAAGAAACAGTAATTGGAGACTGGAACATCACCAGCCTCTCCAGAGCTAGAAGATTAAAGATCATTTCTACTAGCTCACCGTGGAATCACAGTGATCCTCAGGACGGGGGAGAGTCAGGCAAAGAAGTTCTAAACAATGATTTAGGGCCAAGATAAAGGCTGGAAGATATGAAACTCGGCCCAAGGAAGTGGAGCCTAATTTAGAGAATATGAAAATGGGTTCACACTTAGAAATATTATGGCAGGCTCCAGAATGGAAAATTTTAGAATTAAGAACACAAATGGCCTGAAGAAGTGGACTCTAATACCAGACCAGACTTGCCAGGGGCTGCAATGTGAGCTGGCAGAGTATTCTGACTCAGGTGGATCTATCTGCAGAGATAATGAGTTCTTTGGTGAGAGGTGGGAAGAAAGAGAAGAATCTTTACAAAGAGGAAGTTATTGCATAGTATTCAATACACAGCAGCCAGATGCAGGAGTTATGCCCAGGGTCTGGAAATATAGCTCATCAACACGGGATCTCTAGGATACGAGTGAATTGAGGGCATTAGAACACAAGTGGTTAATTGTGCGAATTGAGTGAACCACAGAGACTCAATCTTGTGACTCAGCTCTGGAGCTAGCTCAGTTTTCTTTCTATTCAATTATGGATCTAGTCCAACTTGTGTCCCATGAGAAAACTTTATTCAATTGTGGGAATTGGGAGAAAACCTTCTTGCATTGTTTGAACCTATCCTTGTGTGACTGGGAAACTGGACCACCTCTACCTATTGCTTAATGACCCTTAACTAAGGACCCAGATTATGCTAACCAGAAACTCTGTAAGATCTGAAGAGTGATACAAGTAGTTTTTTTCACAGTTGTATATCTCAAGCAACCCATAAATCTTATCTGAAAACTGGCCCCATATTGACCAATCAATTACTGTTTCCGTGTTCCTTTAATTAAACATGGAATGTGGGAGGAGTGGGAGACCTCTCTTTCTGATTTCAGGAAATTTATTTAATCTTTCCTCCAATTAAAAATTAGATCACCTAATTTTGTCTCCTGGTTGTTTTCTTCTCATTAATTAGCCTCATTTTACTAATCGTTTTTAACGTATAAAAATCTGTCTCCCTCTGTACTTGGGATCCAGTGGCAAAGCTAAGGAAGGTAACTGCTACAAATTTGTTAGGCAATTGGCATGTATTGCTTAATATATCAGTATACCTGGAAGCTTAACCCTTGTTCCCTCAGTCATTTCATCTTTCACCTGATATAGAAACAAAGGGCAAAGCAGTCAACAAGTCTAGCCCAGTTAATGTACTAATGGAGTTCCCTAAACTAACACTTGACACTAATCCCAATCACTTTGATCTCCTGTGGAACACTCAGCTATGGACAGTTCCATTATACTTTTAGCATTTCCTTATTGGGAGACATATGCATAACCAACCGATCAAAAAATATTTAGTAAACATATACTATGTGCCAGGCATGGTACTGGGGCTATAATAAAAGAAAATTGAAACACTCCCTGTTTTCAATGACCTTACATACCCACACAGGCAACTGTGTTCTCCTGGTGAAGCTGGCTTCTTGTTTTACAGCTAAGTGGCACAGTGAATAAAGAGTGCACTGGACTTGGAGTCAGGGAGACCCTAGTTCAAATCTGGCCTTGTATATTTACAAGCCATATGATACAGGATAAGTAATTTAACCTGTGTATGACTTGGTTTCCTCAACTGTAAAATGAGGAGAATAATATCACCTACCTTTTAGGATTGTTGTGAGTATAAAAGCGTTATATAAGTATTAGCGCTTATTGTTGTATGACCACTTTTCCTGCAGTTGGCCTCCTATGCTCACCCTACTAGGCTGACCATTAACCTTCTATTTAACAGAGGCTAGACACCATCTCAACTGCAGCTATGACAATGCAATTTTACAGAAGCATACTTCATAGAAGAGATAGAATACTGGATTTTAAAGATATAGATTCAAATCCTGGCTCTGTAACACATTATCTATGTGACTTTAGACATCTCATTTCAGTTCTTTGTTCTATAACATTTGGGAGATTAGAGTATCCTTAAGGTTCCCTTCTGGTTCATATGACTTAGAAAAAAACTCTTCCTACTTATTTCAGAAGGATGAGGACTAAGAATCTTTTTTCTAGATTCTCTTTTGCTATTATCTCTCTCTTTAGACCACAGATTTTTATTAGTTTTATTTTCAGCAAATCTTGGTTCAAAGCCTAGAAAGCTGAGTAGCTCTTATAAGTACCTGAGTCCATAAGGTATTGGCTCTAGGCTTTTATATACCTTAAAGACTTGAAGAGTCCATGGAAAAAACCTATTCTGCCTTTAAAGCCTAAATATAATATCAAAAATAAATTTGTTTCTATATGCCTTATTCTATTTCCTGGAAAACTTTACCCATTTCCTTTAATGTTAAGAAATAACAGCTGAAAATATACCATGTGTAATAGGTGGTCAAAATAATATAATGACATAAATATACCCTACTAGTGTTTCCAAGCTTTGAAATGAACTGGACCTATGCCAAGATATTTCTGCAACTGGCAAGTTGCCTATGCCCCCAGGGCAGTACAGCAGAGCTGTAGGCATGATAAAACAGTAACCTGGGGAGAAGAGAATTTCCAGCTCTTTGCTTCTCCCCTGGGTAGAAGGAACTTTTGACCTTTAAATGTGAACTGGAGTAAGGCAAAAACCTCCATGGAGCAGAGAGATGAGGCACCAAAGGAACGTAATGAGTAAGGGAATTAGTTATGAGAATAATAGAAAAGATGATAAGCTCCAAAAAGAGTACTAAATGGAATAAAAAAAATGAGCAATTCTTTATGTAAAGAAGAGAAAAATTAAAGAAAAGTTTACTGAGAATGGCTCCCCAAAAGGAGTTCAGAGAAAATCCTAGGAAAGTGAAAATTACAAAAAATAGTACAGTTGAAGTCCCTTTAGTCATATTTTAAATAATCCCAAATAACCAATTTTCCTTTCTTTCCTTCTTCCTTTTTTTCTCTTTTTTTTTGCATCCTGGAAAATAATAATTTGAATTCCTTATGATCCTGACACACAGAAAGATTCTGAATAGCCTTCTGAATCACTGAAAAAAGATTTATCAATCAGCTAATAAGATTTGCTAAATGTTTACTATAGTAAAGCATTGTCCTAAAAGCTAGGTATATGAATAAAAAGTGATTAGCCCCAGCCCACAAGGATTTTATATTCTAAGGGGGAGAATAAAATATACATAAGTATATATATGTATATATATATATATATATATATATATATATATGATATGTGAGATAGCATAATGTGAAGGTCTTCTCAGCCTATTAATAATAGGCCTCAAATGAATCCCATTAAGGGAAGCTTGATGTGGGGAGGCTTTGTTTTGTAGAAAGGTTCACACCTTTTGTTAATTGCTAAAGAGACACTGAGTCACAGTGTTGTACCCTCTTGCTCTGAAAAGTGTATATATACTCTGAGGTGAGGTTTTGCTTTGGGGGCTTAGGAGAAGGTTCTGTGTGCCAGATGAGACTCTAGGTAGTCATTAAGGAAGTGCCCCCTAACCCCCACAGCTTTGAAAAACAGATGTTGGTGTTTCTCTCTCTGGTAACTGTATATGTATGTAATGGTCAGACAGTTGGATCTGTCTGTTGATCTGTGATGTATGTATTGCTTATAGTTAGACAGAAGCCCTGACTGTTGGTCTTTATTTTTCTGCTTGTATTTTCTGTTGGTATATGTAATTAAACAAGATTGTTGACCCCTCAAAAGTTAGAAAAGCTAATCTAGGAACCTGTGCTAGCAGGCCTGGATGTGTCAGGGTGCTTGCTATTACAGAGAGTTGCTATTATTTTCCCCATTGTACAAATGAGAAAGCTGATAGCAGGAAAGGTTATGACTTGTTCAGGATCACAAAGCCAATAAATGTCTAAAGCAGAATTTGAATTTAGATCTTAATGACTCCAAATCCAATGCCTATCCATCATGTCAACCTCCCTCCCAATTTAAAAAAAAAATTACTGTAAGTTCATAATTAAGAAAAGAAAAACAATTAAATAAGCAACATAAATAAAAAGCTTAACAGAGAGTGCTGTAAAAAGTGAAGTGTAGCACAGTGGTTAGAAGGCTAACTTTGCAATGAGAAGAGATTAGATCAAGCTCTGCATCTGAGACATAACATTGTACAGTCACAGGTAAAATATGTAACCTCTCAGTGCCCCAGGCAACTCCCTAATAAGTTTCTAAGTCCAAATAGATGGGTAGAGAGTTTCTCCACTATGTTCCAAAGTTGATATAATCACAGTAACATACTAACCTTCTCTCTATTCCCATCTATATAGCTAGATAAATAAATGAGGGAGGGAGGAAATAGAGAAGAAAGACAGAGAGAGATAGAAATAGACATAGAGAGAAAAGAAAAAAAAGGGAAGAAATACTGGCATGTGGGTTTAAAAAATAACTTTATAGCTACAAGATGGAGGAATCAGTGCTACTACAAAGCACTTTACCTGGAAAAGATCTGGAGGGATTTAATGAATTTCAAGCTCAACAGTGAATCAAAAGTGGAATATGGTAACTACAACAAAAAAATTAATTTTAGTCTACCTTCAGAGAAGCACATAATCCCTTGGGTAACAGTGTAGCACTCAGGCTCTCTATCTGTTATTTCTTCTTCTATTTTTATTTTGAAACAACAAATATTTATTAAGAGTCTACCAAGTATGAGATATTTTGTACCTGAAAATGTTCTTAGAACCAGGGCTACAAAGACAAATATAAAATAACCCCTCCATTAAAAGAAAGCAATGGTGTCCGTCTAAGAGACTCATAATAAACACGAAGTAGAGAAATGATTCTTTCAGGTTGGAGTAGGGCAGAGGCATGGGATGCAGGGAGGGGATGAGGAAGGCATAAAACAGAAGATGTTATTTGAAATGAATTTTCAAGGGGAAGGATTGTAAGACGTAGAGTTGAGAAGAGAATTCATTCTAGGTATGAACTTGTGCAAAGGCCAGAGATCGAATGTCATATGTGAGAGACGAGAGATCCAGTTTCAATCATAGAATATGTATAAGAGAGGAATGTATAATAAGTCTGGAAAAATGGACTGGATTATAAAGACTTTAATGGGCCAATGGAGAAACCTTGATTTGATCATGGAGGCAAAAGTGAATCACTACAGCTTGTTGACCAGATGAATGAGATGTCAGAATGGTGACTTGTTAATACTCTTTCGGCAACTATGTGGAGGGTGGATTGGGGTGGGAAGAAAAAACAAGGAAACAATTAGGAAGCTTTTACAATACTTCTGGTTAGGAGTGATCAAGATCTGACCTGGAGTGGTGGTTCTGACAGCAGGCGTAGTCTATGCCAGTGAGTTACAAGCAGCCTGAGATTGTACTCTTCTGATTTCACCTTTGGGAACCTAGAGTCTTCCTAAAATTATAATTAGGATGTTTGTGGAGGTCAAAAGTAAGATGCCAGAGATATATTGGAGCCAGCTCCTCATGAGTCTGATTCTTAAATTTTCGTTGTGTGCATTTACAACTCTGAGACTTACAAATGCTACAAATCAAGGTTTGATTTTTTTTTCATTGATGAGACATAAAAGTGATGAAGAGAATGTTAGTAATGAAGTTTATGCTGAAAAGTATGTCAGAAGTACAATTTTTCCCTCTGGAGAGTTGGTTCTTAAACATTTAGCAACACATCCCTGCACAGAACAAGGTATTTTACTAACCAAATAATAAAATTCAAAGTGATGATCACTGAGTCCTATCTCAAACTATGTAATTCTACGGGAAATTCCTAAATCATAAACAAATTGGAAATTGTTAAGTGATTAGCTCTTGATAGAAACCTGTTTCTGTTCTATCGCTGATGCTCTCCAGAATGAGAAACCTATGGTTACAGATTTAAAATATCATAATGCATATAATATCTGTCCTCAGCTACAAAACCAAAATATTCATTTGACTGTGACCTTTTGTGGTCTTAAAACAATCAGAGGAATAAACTTCAAGAAAGATAACGAGTTACTTTCATTATAGGACATGCCCCAAATCAGTCCGACTTGATATAACTTTCAGATTTTATTGTCACACCATCATATGGGTGTTAAGGGACATTATCATAAGAATTACCAATTTTGAGAGAGGATTCTGGGAAGATGGTGAAGTAGGTCAGAAAATTCCAGGCTCCCCAAATTTCTCCTACTATAAAGATAGAACACTACCTCAAAGTGGCAGCAGAAATGAATAAAAGTCAGGATAAAGCAATTATCTTCTTAAGACAACTTGAGAAGACTTCAGTACAGACCCTACTTCAAGGGGCTGAGGTTCTATCTGAATGAAGAGCAAACACTTCCTGGCAGACTCTGTTGAAACAATAAACAACGAGCACTACAGACAGCTAGGTCAGGCCTCAGGAACTTTCACCTCACAGACAGTATAGGGGTCAGACAGCTGCCAGGCTAAGAGTAAAGGATTCTCCACAATCATGAGACTCCAGGCCCTAATGCGTTGACTAGACACAATCTCCTGGCTGTGGCTGGAGCAAGTACACCATCAGTGAGTAGCTGAGTTGTGATAACCCTGCTGGCTGCGCAAACCTGCATGAGAGCCAGTACCTGGTTTTGGTTCTAGGATAGAGAAGAGAGTTAAAGTTTGTAGTTGCAGAAGAGATCTCAGGGAGCAAGAACCTTTATGGGACAGCATGACTGGAAAAACTAGCTATGGATTGAGGGTGGAAAGGAATTCCCAAGGTTGCCCACCCCCAAACTAGAGCTCAGAAAATAACAGTAAGAAGGACCTCAGACCTGGAGCACATTTCCCCATACCAATTGGCTCTAGAGCCAATTACAATAACAAGCTGTTTAGGATAAAATAAAACAAAATAATAAAGAATAAGCAAAAAAGAAAAAGAGCCTGACCATAGACAGTTACTCTGGGGATAGAAAAGATCTATATTCATATTTAGAGGAAGACAAATTACAAAAACAAATCACTTCTAGACCAAAGAGAAATGTCAAATGCTCAAAAGTCCAAAAAGAATTATTGGAAGGACTTCAAAAATCAAATGAGAGACTGAGGGAAAATTAGGGAAAAAACAAGAGCAATCCAAGAAAACTATGACAAGAAAGTCAATAAATTGGAAAAACAGATCCAAAAATTTAAGGAAGGAAATAACCACAAAAACTAGAATTGGGCAAGGGGAAGATAATGACATAAGATACCAAGAAATGTGTATGTGTGTGTTCATCCTTCGTTGCCAAGGAAGACCATGCCATCAAAGAAATAATGACATGACTTGCACTTGACTTTGTTTTGAGTGAGGAAGGGCTGTGCAGGTCACCAGCCTCACTTCTCCTCCAGAGCCATTTGAATCCGGTGACCAGACATTCAGGATGATTGGAGATGACCCAGGATGAGGCAATGGGGTTAAGTGACTTGGCCAAGGTCACAGAGCTAGTGAGAGTCAATTATCTGAGGTGAGATTTGAACTCAGGTCTTCCTGAGTCCTGCTCTAGTGCTCTATCCACTGCACCACCTAGCTGGCCCAAGAAATAATACAAAATCAAAAGAATGAAAAAATAAAAGAAGAGAATGTAAAACATCTTATTAGAAAAACAATTGATCTGGAGAACAGATCAAGATGAGACAATATAAAAATTGTTGAACTACCTGAAAGGTAAAATAAAGAAGAGTATTTATACAATAGTTTAAGAAATTATTAAGGAAAATTGTCCAAAAGTTTTAGAACAAGAAATACAAAATAGCAATAGAAAAATCCGCTGATCAGCACTTGAATGAGACCTCATGATGAAAACTTTCAGGAATATCATAGTCAACTTTTGAAGTTTCAAGTTTAAGGAGAAAATACTGCAAGCAACAAATAAAAATCAATTTAAATACCATGGAGTTACAATCAGGATTACACAACATGTAGCAGCTTCTACATTAAAAGACTGTGTGTCTTGAAACATGATATTTTGAAGGGCAAAAGAGGTGGCGCTGTGATAAAAAAAACAAAAACTCACCCAGCAAAATTAAGTATATTCCTGAATGGAAAAAAAAATGGGCATTCAATGAACTTAAAGACAATCAGGTATGAGTGACAAAAAGACCAGAACTCAATTGAAAATTCAACATAAAAGACTGAGGAGAAACGCAAGGTAAACATGAAAGACTAGTTATAAGGGACTCAATAAGCCAAAACTGGTTATTTCTTACACGTGAAAATATTATCAGTTATCTTAAGACTACCCTCACTTGAGTACTTTGAAAGAAAAGCTTGGGCTGAGCTGAGAAAGATGGGATGATAAAAAAAAAACTGAATGAGGAAAGGTTTAAAAAAGAGCAATTATTTCATACAAATGAGGAGTGAATGAAAGAACTAATATAAAAGAGGCAAATGGGGGTGGAAAGCTGGTAGTGGTGGAATCTTACTTTCATTGGAAATGGGTTAAAGAGGAAACTATATATATGTATGCAAATTAATACAACTTTGAGATATCATCTTACACCTATCAGCTTGGTTAAATGACAGATGTCCTTCAATTTGGGAATGGCTAAACGAGTTGTGGCATGTTATTGTGATGGAATACCACTGTGCTATAAGAAATGATCATCTGATTGAGTTTACAAAACATGGAGATATTTGGACTCATGAAGGAAGATGTTAGAAAAAGAGGTCATAATCACAAGTATGTATACTGTTTCACATGTATGTATATATGTGCATGCATGTATGTATGTGCACATATGTATATATGCATACATTCATGTTTAATTGTAGCCTTCTCTAGGGTAGGATGGGGAGGGAGAGAAAAAAATGTGTAGCAGAGAATGGCAGAAAACTTTGTTTACAAAAAAGCTGGTTAGCTTTGAAAACAATGTGCAGTATTTATTACATAGTTGTTTTTTTAAGTAAACAATCTGAAAAGGAATTTTATATGGAATCCTCTCTTTATGTTCTGCAGTGTATGTGAAAATGTTTTATTTCTCATTTTGCATTTCAATTTAAAATGAATAAAAAATTAAAATAAAAAATATCCCAATTTGGGGATAAATGTTGTCTGTCTCTGTCTTACTAATTCCAAAGGCTAAGCAGGCACTTAAGTGGACTGGACAAAACCTTAACTGTGCTAAATTTTTACAGTGCTTGTTCTAGACATCCACTTACAGACTGGCACTGTGGAGTTAACTTGTCCCAAACTAGGTTTCCAACAATTAGATTGCCATTCTTATCTCTAAGTTTTCAGTAAGCTATAGTGATACAAATTCTTATTGGGGAGGGACCTTGACAGATTATATCAGAAAGAAATTTCCATTTAACTTATATGCACACACACACACACACACACACACATACACACACACACACCCCAATAATTCACTGTAGTTTTCCCAACTTAGACGAGGATGCCAGATTCTTTAACAATAAAGATTTTTACCTGATGGCTTTTAATAATATGACTGCTCGGGTGAGGACGTCTCAGATTCAGCTCTCACTTTCCCAACAAAACAAAACTAAATTTAAAAAAGAGTGTTAAGAACTCATGATATTAGAGGAGGAAATGCCACAGGCAATAAAAGCCACATAGCAGTTGGATTGGGAATGAAATAGGAGATATATAGTTTCCCTTCCAAATGGCTATCCTCAATAATACTCTGCTTTCCGAGACTGAGAAAGTTAAAATAACAAACTGTGGCACATCATATTTTAAAGGATTGAGCCCGAGGTTCTGCATAGAGGAAACAGACTACCCAGGAGCACCTGTATTCTTCCCAATTATTTACATGATTACTTTTTCCACTGCTGTGCAGCCTGCATATTAAGTCCCTTCTCCGAGAATACCAGGAGGCACTTGATGCCAATCACAAGCATTTTTTTTTGTTATAAACTCCTCTTGATATTCTTGTGTTAGTATTGGACTTCATAATCTTAGCTACATTGTTGCTAAAATAAGTTGCTCCTTTTTTCCTACCAGACTTGCCAAACCCGCTGTTGGAATGCATTTGTGTTAGCCTTTTACTAACGGAATTCCTGTAACATTCACAATGACCTAATTGAGGCTCTTGGCCTCAAAAAATGACACGTTTCTGAAAAGCTAGGAAAGGGGATAGAGGCAGTCCCTTAGAAGAAAGGATTGTTTTGACCCCTTTCCCTTTCAGCCCTGTTCTATTTAAAGGAAAAAATATAGTGTGTAAGATGAATTTGTTCTCACACCTTATTCCTCAGCTGTCTATAAAACACTGACCACGATTCAAAAGATTTAAACAGAAGCAGTTCAAAGGGTAAAACAGCAATATTGTTCATATCACAAATTCTTATCTTCCTGTTTATATTTATATGATTTCTAACCTGCATTACAAATCTGGGACATAATGTGATGAAGTGAAATGAGTATGGTTCTTTTAGTTATGAGAACTGAGTTCAAAACCTGGCACTGCAACTACTGTAGTTTACAGTATTTTAAAGAATTGAAGCATGGCCCTGCACAGACTGGACCACAGCCCCTGTGCTTCTCTCACTTATTTATATAAATGCTTTTTCCACTGCTGTTCATCCCCTATATAAAGTTCTACCTCCATGTAAATACGTGTATAATCTTGGACAAATCACTCAATATCTAATACTCCTAGCTTCCTCATATGTCTTATGAGGGGCTTAGACTAATGTCCTCTCCAATTGGAAAGCTATGATCCTAAGTTCTTCTATGACTTAAGGATGAGTAGGGAACCCAGAAATTAAAGACAAAGGAAAACTAGAAATCAAAAGAAAATGGAATTAAATTGTCACTAATTTTTTAAGTAAAATATAATCCTAGGCAAAACAAAAATAGCAGTTCTGATTTCTGGAGTAGCTGCCTCAAATTTTTCCTTGTGGTAAGCAATAAGGAAGATGCTTTCAGATTCAGTCTTGGAAACAAATTCAGTCAGGGAAGGGAAAACTCTGAGACAAACTTCAGACATGAAGGGCAAAGAAAGTCCCATCAGAGGAGCACACCAAAAATATTATTATGTGAGGAGGAGATGAGAAGGGAAGACAGGTCATCCAATTGCCTATAATTGCTGAAGAGACCCCCTCAAAGGAAGATGGAGAGTGGGGCCTGGTAGACCATGGTGGGAGAAGACTTTACCTGCTAAGGAAGTATCTGGAATTTTTTTTTATTTTAACTAATCTTGAGAAGTAGAGGCCAGTAGCAGCAGCCTTTTCTAATGTATAAACAATTGATCTCCTATTAAAAACACTGGAGAGCATAGGAATAAATGGAACTTTCCATAAAATAATAAGCAGTATCTACCTGAAACCTTCTTCAAGCATTATATGCAATGGGGATAAGGTAGATGCATTTCCAATAAGGTCAGGGGTGAAACAAGGATGTCCACTATCACCACTATTATTCAATATGGTACTAGAAATGTTAACTGTAGTAATTAGAGAAGATAAAGACATGGAAGGATTTAGAATAGGCAAAGAATAAACTAAGTTATCACTATTTGAAGATGATATGATGATATACTTAGAGAATCCCAGATATTCAAGTAAAAAAATACTTGAAATAATGAACAACTTTGGCAAAGTTGCAGGTTACAAAATGAACCCACACAAATCTGCATTTCTATACACAAAGCCCAATAGCAAGAGATGGAAAGAGAAATCTCATTTAAAGCTAGGGTAGACACTATAAAATATTTAGGAGTCTACTGGCCAAAACAAATCCAGGGATTATATGAACACTATTACAAGATATTTTTCGCACAAATAAAGTCAGATCTAAGAAAGTGCAAAAAAATATCAGTTGCTCATAGGTAGACTGAGCCAATATAATAAAAATGACAACTCTAACTAAATTTATTTACTTATTTAGCATCATACCAAACTATCAGATAATTATTTCTAGGGCTGGAAAAAATATCAAAATTCATCTGGAAGAACAAAAGGTCCAGAATATCAAGGGGACTAATGAAAAGAAATGCTAGGGAAGGTAGCCTAGCCCTACCAGATCTTAAATTGTATTATAAAGCAGCAATTATCAAAAACACTTGTTAATGGCTAAGAAACAGAAGGGTAGACAAGTGGAATATTCTAGGTACTCAAGACACAGTAGGCAATGAATATAGCAATCTACTGTTTGATAAACCCAAGGACCCCAGGTTCTGGGATAAAAATTCACTGGCCCACAAAATTTGCTGGGAAAACTGGATAACACTGTGGCAAAAACTAGGCACAGACCAATGCCTGACACCTTACACAAGAATAAAGTTCAAACGCGTACATGATCTAGGTATAAAGGTTGATATTATAAAAAAATGAGTGGAACAAGGAATAGTGTATTTATCAGATTTATGCAGAAGGGAAGAAATTTTGACTAAACAAGAGATAGAAAGCATTATGAAGTTTGAAATGGATAATTCTGATTACATTAAACTGAAAAGCTTTTGCACAACCAAACCCAATGCAACCAAAATTAGGAGGGAAGCAGAAAACTGGGAAAGAATTTTTGCAATTAGTGTCTGTGATAAAGGTCTCATTTCTAAATTATATAGAGAACTGAGTCAAATGTACAAGAATACAAGTTTCCAATTAATCACTAGTCAAAGGATATGAACAGGCAGTTTTCAGAGGAAGCAATTAAAGATATTTATAGTCATATGAAAAAATTCTCTAAATCACTATTGGTTAGAGAGATGCAAATCAAAACAACTCCGAAATACCACATCACACCCTTCATATAGGCTAACATGACAAAACAGGAAAATGACAAATGTTGGAGAGTGGGAGAGTTGGAACACTAGTTTGTTGTTGGTGGAGCTGTGAGCTGATCCAACCATTCTGGAGAGCAATTTGGAACTATGCCCAAAGGGCTACAAAAATGTGCATACCATTTGACCCAGCAATATGGCTTCTAGGACTATATCCCCAAGAGCTCATAAAAATGGAAAAGGGTCCCACACATACAAAAACATTTATAGCAGCACTTTTTGTGGTGACTAAAAACTGGAAATCAGTGGGAATGCCCATCAATTGTGGAAGGACTGAATCAATTATGGTATATGAATGTAATGGAATACTATTATGCTATAAGAAATGATGAACAGGAAGACATTAGAGAGGCCTGGAAAGACTTATATGATCTGATGCTGAGCAAAAGGAGCAGAACCAGGAGAACTTTGTATACAGCAACAACCACAGTGTGCAAGGATTTTTTTTTTTCTGGTAGACTTAGAACTTCATTGAAAAGCAAGGACTTAAAAAATTCCCAATGATCTCTTAAGGCAAAATGCCTTCCACCTCCAGAGAAAGAATTATGAAATTGAATAGAAGAATGTAGCAGATCATTTTCTTTTGTATTATGTTTTCATTTGTTATACAATTTCTCCCATTCATTTTAATTCTTCTATACAACATGACCACAGTGAAAATATATTTAATAGGAACGTATGTGTAGAACCTATATAAAATTGTATGCTGTCTCAGGGAGGGAGGGGTGAGAGAAAGGGGAACAAGGGAGAGGGAGGAGAAAAAATCTAAGTTATATGGTAGTGATTGTAGAACACTGAAAAAAAAATAAAATTTAAAAAAAAATAAAAAATAAAACAATTGATCTTTATGTCAGGAAAACTTCCATTTCAGTCCTACCTTGACACATGTAGCTGCACAAGTAAATTAACCTTTCCATAGCATAGAGGAAACTTTTAAGATTACAAACTGAGAAAGAGCTGTTGATCAGATCTGATTACAAAAACCAACCCTACCACCCCTCCAAAAAAACCCTTAGGTGTAGTAATCTCAGTAGTTTCTACCTGATGAGAGGAATCATCAACACCTTCTAACTTCTGGATCCTTTGGACAAAGTTTCCATTGCCCTACTTTAGTTGGGGCTCTGATGTTATGGTCGGTATTTCATGAACTAGAATTCTTACTCAAGGTAATAAAAAAATTATTAAATCAACGGTTCATCAACAGGGTCATGAATTTTGTCTGAAATGAGAACCCTAAAGAGAAACATTTGAGCCTGATAAGTTGGTGTAGTGCCTGAATTTTCAGTGCTGCAAAACTAGTCTATCAAAGCTTCAGTTCAAAGTAGAGGGAAGGCATTAGAACAATTCCCAAAAGGACTAGTTAAAATAACATCTCTATCAGTAACTGGAAAACTCTGTTTCCTGCCTATGAAATGAGTAACTTCTTGCACAGACCCACTTAGGCTACGAAGACAGAAGTCTCAGAAACCAGTTACTCAACGAGAATTGCCAAAGGTATGACCAGTCATGTTCACAGGCGCATCTGTTCACAGGTTCACAGGTGCGTCTGTCACAGGTGCATCTGTTCCCATGTTCACAGGTTCACAGGTGTATCTGTTTTCCTTCTGATACTCCAAGCACGTGTAATGAGAAGGGAAGTTCAGCAGCCCGGCATACCCCCTTGCAGTCCCTTACCTGCACAGGTCTCCCCATCGTAGGTTTCACACACCCATTCATGACACTCGCAGAGAGGACCCAGGTACATGCCCGGCTCTGTCACGTGACAGATGCAGACTCCACAGTCACAGCGGCCTCGGCCATGGCACAGCTGGCTCCCGGGTGGCTGTCCAGGTGCTCGGCACCTGCGTTCTGCTTCCGCCCGGGACAACCTACAGGTAGCACCTGGCCCGCTCCTGCATGAACCCAAAACACCACCTGTCTATTAGGGCAAAAATATTAATTATTCGCATCTTTGTTTTCTCTCCACCATCTCCCCGTGTCTTCTGGCCTCCACTCCCACCCCGCTTCAGCTTTCCAACACAAATACACTTAATGTGAGGACTTAAGGAAATCTTTGAAAGGTCACGCGACTTGAAATTCTGCTCTTCCTGTACAGAGTCAGAAGAGGCTTTAATTATTTTTCTTGCTACATCTGTTACCCTAATTTACATTGCGCAGGCTCAGGCCACCCCAGAGTGCCCATCATTTTCCTTGGAGTATGTGGAGAGCAGCAGTGCCTGGTCGCCAAGGGCCACATCCACTTTCCCCCAGGACGCAGTAGCTTCTCAGAAGGGCTGCCCAGTGGCCTGGCAGCTCACGGATTTGCCTGGTTTCGTAGTGGGCTAAGGTACCCTGGATCTGCCTAGCAGCCCCTTCAATAGCCTATGAAGGCCAGGACAGTAGCTGAAAGTAGAGAAATGGGTTTGCCCCTGAACTTTTTTTTTTGTCTTTGAATCATACACGCATGTTTAAGTTTGAATAAATTAATCCAGTGTGTGACACTGATTGTTTGTTTTCTTCTAATTCCCCTGAAAGCTTCTCTATTCGTCTTTGAAAACTAATGAAAAACTATAGATAAGTTTTATTTATGGTGCAAAAGTAACAGTTCCAAAGTGACAAAGATAGTAATAGCTATAGGCCTTTATATATATTTTTAAAAATCAGCTAAGACAAACATGGTATAAATACACTTAAAAATATAAATAACAAGAGTTTTGCAATTTTGAAATACATCTCATGGAAGCATTTTGCAATGTAATGCATATTCACTGTGAAAATCTCCATATTATTATCATTAGGGGAAATTTCATTACAGACTTTTAGAATGTAGAATTATTTTATTAAGCCTGCCACATGACATATTTGAATCTATTTAAAAATGAGTCTTGTAGTAATGAGAGTTTTACTGGATACATATTTCTCCCTCTATATACTTGTATGTAGGGAAAACATATATTTATACACAGGTAATTGTAGAGAAAAAAGCAATGTAGGAGTTATGAAACACATAGTCTGGATTTAGAGAAATGAGAATAAGTTGAAAATTATTTTTCCTACTTTCAACTTAGGAACTGAAATAACTGGGATAACTTATAAGGTCCAGATGGGACCTGCCACATCAAGCAATTGTCAACCATGGATGTCTTTTAGGATAACAAACCCAACTTACCTCAGGGATGGTGAGAAACCTTGGGAAACAGCTGAGGATACAGTGAAGAAAAGGGATGAAGCCAGCAGTAAGAATTTGCTGAGACCCTGTGTGTGCATGATGAAATATCCCAAGTTGTGAGGAGCAGGTCTGTCGTTTTTCAAGGTAGGGGTAGCACAGGAGAAGGCTCCAGCAGCCAGGCAGGCAAACAGACAGACAGAAGAATAGATAGAAAGCCAGACACCTTGGTTCGAAAATTCCAGAGCTGGCCAAAATGAACTCAAAGCTCTTCTCCGTGCTGCAAGTGCCTTTGATTAGCTGCCTGGAAGGATTTGGGCAGCAGCCGTACTCCTCTGGGCGGGATGTTGGTGCCAAACCCTAAAGTTTACAGTCTAGGCAGGGAAGTAATTAGAAACAGTTGTACAAGCAGATGGTTTATTTTGACATAAAAAGTGTCCTGTTCACAGATTTGAGAAAACTATCTAGTTCTTCAAATACAGGCACCATAAATATTTGAACAGAGAATATTTGGACTGGCTTATATGAATGATTATGTTAGGCGATCTATGAGACATGATGGGGTTTTGGGGGGAAGACCTCAATGATCAGAAAACATTAGATTGAACAGCCTGGTTTCCAGAAGATGCCCTCTGTCATTTTGACGATGAGTGAGAGACCTTAAATTGTCTTTTTTCTTTCTTGTAGAAAACTCAGTCTTGTTTCCCCAATTTTAAATTATAATTCTTCCTTTCCTTGATTTTTTTTCCAGAAATGTGGTCTGAGATTTTCTATTTTCCCATCCACTGGCATGTCACAGAACAGTAACTCTGAGTGTGACAGTCAAAAACGTAGATCAGCCAAATCATAGAAACCCTCTCTTCCCCTCTCTCTGTGGAATTCACTTTTCAGGTGGTTGGAATACCAAAATTTTGCCCTCAGAGGTACAACTGGGATGAAACAGGGTAAAATGAAGGAATTTCTACATATTATAATTCTATCTACACTCCTGGCTCATTTATGCTCCCCTAGGCAGTTATAGCAGATGCACACTTCAGGAATATAGCTGGCCCCTTGCTTTAGCCTCTTTGCAGGTAAGATTCCACTTTAATCGTTATTCAGTTCAATATCCACTTTAAAGAGCCCATAAAGTATGTGGGTTTTCAGAATATGGGAACAGAAGAATTAGTCTGCAATTTGACTGCAATCTGACTGCAATTTTTTATTAAGTGTCTTGATAATTTTGATATATGATGGGAGGGGACACTATTGATGAAGGAAAACAAATCATTGTGTTGAAACAGGGGTCCTATTTTTCTTGGAAACTCCTTCTGAGGATTAAAGCTTTCCAAAGTCATTTTAATCTCTAGTATTTTCACAGACTATGGTATTCCATAAAAAGTACAGCTGTGAAATAAATATCTATCTGTTAGAAAACATTTAAATTCTCAGATCATTTTGTTTCTGTGACTCACAGAAGAAACATTTCCAGTAAGTTAAAATAGTTGTAATATAGCTGACACTGTGATTCAGTAGAATATCTCTTGTCCTCAGGATCTCTGTCAAAATACCATGAATAACTTAAAATGTACTGTGATTAGCAGACAGTCTGGTGCCTTTTGCTTTTCTGGAGAGAACTCATATATCTGTGATTCGTAGGAGATTTAAAAGCAGTAACCAGCTACTACCATTTCAAGGGCTAACTTATTTGACTTTGGGGCTGGTAGGGATGTGGAGACAGGCCATATAAAAAGTAAACAAAGATAAATTAATAACCCACAAAAGACATGGAATTATGCGTTCTTAGCACTCTAAAGAACTTTAAGTGCAGTGCAATTCAACCTCTACAATAAGTGTGAATCTTCTCCGAATCAACATATACAATCTAATCTCTGCTTAAATACCACCAAGGACAGAAGATTCACTATGTGAGAGGAACATCTATTCAGTTGTTTGACAACTACATTCTTTCCTTCCTCATACAAAATTGGCCTGTCTGAAATGTTTCAGGTACTCCTAGTTCTGCCTTCAGGAGCTTCATAGAATAAGTGGAATTACTTGACTATTTGAAAGCAATGATCATGAAGTGAGTTCGAGTCCCCTCATCATTCTAATCAACCTCTTTCCAGCTTGTCAATGACCTTCTCAAAAGATGGTCCTGGAACTGAATCAAACACTTCAAACATGATCTAGGTTATTACAAAGAAAAATAGCAGCAAAAAAAATGATTCTTGTATAATAGAACACTTGATTCATATTTTGTTATCCTTTGAAAATTAAGGAAACCCAGACTACTAGTTAGCTTTGTGTTTGATCTGTGTTGGACTAAATGAGAACACATATGTGAAAGAGCTTTAAAACTATAAAGCATTATTCTAATACGATCTACCTTCTCCCTCACTCCCAGATGCCATTTTGGCAAGGACTGGACAAGTGAGTTCAAACTAGGGAAGTCATGACCTTATTTCAATAGAACACATTGTGCTCTGGATAGACCCTCAGTGTCAGACCTGCCCTGAAACACATTTTTCTAGTCTAGAGAGCCTGGGGAAATTCAAGCAAGTTGTAGTGATGAGCAATTGCTTTGAATTCACTTTGGTATAGGTCTGAGATGTCATTGGGTCTCTGGGATCAAACTCAATATTAAGGTGCCTAAAATGTCCATAATCTTTGACCTAGAAATGCCACTGATGGGCCTCTATCCCCAAAGGGATCAAAGACTAAAACATAGATCCCATTTACGCAAAATTAGTAACAGCAACAATTTTGTGGTACCAAAATAATTTGAAAACAAAGTGGATGTTCTTTAATTGGGGAATGTCTGGAGAAATTGTGATATATGAATGGAAATGAATATTATTACCTTTATAAGAAAGGAGGAATGTGAGGAAAGTAGGGAAACATGGGAAGATTATGATGTGTTAAAGATATTAACAATAAAACAGAGTCAAAATCTCATTTTTAATGATCAGTCCTCACCCTGAGAAGAAGATGGTACCACCCTTCTGTGCTTGGAGAGATATAGAACTCTGGGTGCATAGCATTGCGTTTGTTGCTAGATCTGGTGTCTATGTTGGTTGGATTTGCTTAACTGGTTTTGTTTGTTTGCTTCTGGAAAAGACATGTCAATTGACTTCTCTATGAGCTTAAACAGGCCAAGGTCTCCCACTGCATCCTGGGCCATCTCTGGTCATTCTGATCTATATCTCCTCACTGGATCTAGATGACTCTGGAGGAGAAAATGAGTTTGGTGACTATGCATAGCCCTCCCTCACTATTTGCTTGCAAGTTATAGCCTCTTCTTCTTGATGTTATGGTCCTCTTGGAGAAAGAAGGACAAATCACAACCTGCAGGTAGTCCAAGCAGTACAATGGAGACCCAACTGGATAGTTTCAGTTGGGCTACTCCTCTCCTCTCCTTGGGGTGTCACACCCTTCCTCGAAGGTAAGGGTAACTTGCCAAAGGAAGGTTAATTTTGATGGCTGAAGCTTATCTTGATATCTTGGAGTTGTCTGAAACCCAATTCACTCTAGCTTTCACTGACTGGCCAACAGTAGGTTCCTGCCCAAGCACCATTTAATGGTTATTTTGAGGGGTCCTGGTGGCTCCAAGTGTACATAAATAGTAATTGTTTCTCTTTTGGCCAGAAATAACCCTAAGGGTATCCCCTTCCCAGGTTTCTCACTACATCCTGGGCCATCTCCAATTGTTCTGCTCTACATTTGGCCAATAGACCCAGATAACTCTGAAGGAGAAAGTGAGGCTGGTGATTTTGCACAGCCCTCCACTGTATTCCAATCCACTTGCAGGTCATGGCAACATTTTCCTCTTAGAGAACAAAGGACAAGCAACAAGCACAGTTGTGTCCCAGCCCTTGTGACTCCCCAGACCAAAACACCCTTTCCTTGCCATCATTCTGCTATATGTATCATATTCCTTCATTAGAATATAAGTTCCTTGAAGTCAGGACTGTATCCTTTCCTAAGCATATCTCTAGCACAGCACATTAAGTAAATGACTTTTTTATTTTCATTCATTGATAGGAAGGTGAATTGTTTGAAGTAAAAGATGAGATCTCAAAAATAAATAGTATTGATTATCTAATACATACACAGCACTATCCTAAGGAAGAGGTAGAGGATAAATATGAAACATAATTCCTTGGAATTCCTGCCCCTCAGAATAAACCAAGATCCAAGGAGCCAAAACTAACAAGGACACAACTAGGGCTTTGCCTCCTTGGAATTGGGATGTGAAGAGGGATGAGCCAACCCTTCTCCCTAGCCCAGGTCATGCTTCCCAATTCATAACAGAATTCACAGTTTTCTGCTCAACCAACTTCTGATTCATTTAAATACCCTGGCCCTCTACTTCCTCAACATTTCCAATTAATATTAGCCCTGGTTCTAATATACTTCAACTCTCTTCAAGAGTGGCCATTGCCTTCTCCCTCCACCTAATTCACTTTGCCTCAGGCACCAGAATTCTGACCTGAGATATGGAACAAAAGGTTTCACTCATGCCAAGCTTCCAGGTTCTAGCTATGTGTCCATAGTGCGCACAGAAGGAGATCGTTCTTTCCCCTGCATAGTAATTAGGCTCATTCTAGCTTTTAAATCGTAGCTGTTATCTGACTTCTGAGGTGAAATTTGTTGCTCTTTCTATTCACTTTCCTTAACAATCATCTTTTTTTCCCTCCAGTTAGCTCTACTGCAAACAGAAAGAACATCAGAAGTTATTCCCAACTCTTGCATAGCTGTATGTATGAATGGACATAGACTTACGAAGGGAACTAAGAGGGCCAGATGGGATGCCTTGAAAGGCAAACATTACAGCTAATGGTGCGCTGATAAATGTTTAACAGCCAGCTCTTCAGGAAAAAAAGTGTATGCATGATACACTTTTAAGTCTAAAATGCATTATGAATATTTTCTCCTTTACTTTTCTTAAGTCAGACAATAAGAAACATACTTTGATTTGTAGGGTTTGCTGATTTCTAAGATGTAAATACTCATGCAAAATTCATTCTCATGAACTGATTCAAGCTGGTTCCAGCACACCCATAAATATGTAATGGAGGCATACAATAAACCCTGAATATGCACTTGGATGTTTGGGATCACAAGTATTCTGGCTCAGTATTGTGAGGCTTCACACTTTGAGATGATTCACACAACTCTCTAGCCATGTTGTGGAGACCTAAGGGTTATTCAGTATTCCCTGTACCATGCCTCTTTAGTACCTAGCTTCAGCATGTGTTGTCTAGGATCCTGTAAATCAGAGGGTGGCTCACCTATTTGCCCCACTAATAACATTCATTATAAATAAAAATGATTCAAGTTTTCTATTTTACAGTTCTTTGTGTTGAACATGATTGATAAACTTTAATTAGCTGGGTTTAACTTTCTGAGTTCAAATCTGGCCCCAGTCACTTAATCCTGTGTCCCTCAGGTTCCTTCTCTGTAAAATGAGCTGGAGAAGGAAATGATAAACTACTCCATTATTTTTGCCAAGAAAACCCCAAATGGGGTCAACAAAGTCAGACATGACAGAAATTACTGAACAATCTATTTCTCCAGGGCCAAGACATACAAGACATGTGCGCATGTACGTGAAGCCTTCTCAGCTCAGCAGCTTCTACTAGAGATGGCTCTGTCCTCATAGACTTTAAGAAGGTAGGGGTCATGTTCATGCCATGAAGAAGCATCAGAGTGAGACCATGGTAGATGAAATTGGAAATATGAAATTCTAAAGCAGAAGAGACTCACTTTGAAAAACTTCAGCACATTTGCAAAGCTCTGGTTTCATAAGAGATTTTTTCTCTTCCATCTGGCTATTGGATTCACTTCTTTCAAAGTCCAACTCAGACCACACTTTTCCTGATTTCAAACCATCCCATCCTACCCAGTCACTACATTACCAGGTTGACAAAGATTTTGTGGGGTACATAACATTCAGCTTAAGTGGGGAAAAGCAAATGAGCTTGGTTAGAGGTTCAGAGCATCATTTGAGGTAAGGTATGGGCAAAGATACGGGAATGGTGGCCCTGGACAGTCTTCAAACAAAATTCTACTAGGTGCAGCTGATTAAATTGGCAGGCCACTGCCAAGTCAGACAGTCTTGGGAGATGAGTGCAATTATTATCCACAGTTCATAGGTGGGTGCATGGGCCCTGTTCATGGTTCTAGGGTGGAAGAGTTCTTGTGTTAGTCCACACACCAGAACACAAGCCAGGAGAATGGTGACTTCTCCTTGGATTATGCCACCTTAGAAGAACTGAGGGTTTGCAGATACCCAGAACTGGTTCTGGAGAAAATGACATGGAAGGAATTTGGAGAAAGATGAGGGAAGATGAGACTAGAGGTGTCTGGTCTGCCTCCCTTGTAGCCACACACAACTTCAATCCCTTGTCAATATGCTCCTTCTCTCCACTGTCCATATGAATATAAATTTTGGTTGCATACATTATGTAAGATATTTGGAGGCTTAGGGGCTGGAATTTTTATCTAAAATCTAGGAAAATTTACTTTTTGCCCTGTGCTTATTTATGATTTCTTGAAATATAACTCTGGAAAAAGAGACTTTGAAAAATATAGTTTTAAAGGAGTCCAGTGACTCTCCGGACCAGTCCACTGTGCTTCAAACAGAGCTACTTGACTATGCCTTTAACCCCAAACTACTCTGGCTTTCACTGAAAGGTCAATAATACCCCCCAAACCCAAGCCTCTGTGGCAAGTTTTAATGGCTTAGAATGACTGTAAATAGCCATTGTTTTCTGTTACAGCCAGAACAGAAACTTTGATGGTCTTTCTCTCTCATACTGATATTTTTATGATGGTAAGTTAATTCTTCCTTTGTCTCAGTTCTTACCTAGCAGTTAGTCATTCAACAGACTTGACCTTAGACATACTGGAGCCTGGGAATGACCTTAATTTGAAAGGCCAAGGTCACTCACTGTGTCCTGGAATATTGCCAATGATCATAATTTTTGTCTTGCTACCAGACTTTAGTGACTGAGAGTGAGGTTGATGACTGTACACAGCTCTGCCTCATTTAATTCCAATTTGTACCCAAGTCATCCTGAGGAATATCTGGTCATTGGATACAGATGGCTCAGGAGGAGAAAGTGAGGCTAGTGACTTTGTACAGCCCTCCATTCAAAACAAAGGCAAGTGAAAGTCATGTCATCGTTTCTCTGATGTCATAGTCTTCTTAGAAAATGAAGGATGAACAAAACCTGTGAGGAGACTGAGCTGCCTGAGCAGGGACCCAGCTACCTGGGTAACCCAGCTCATCCTCTCCCTTCTGTCTCCCTCCCCCCTTTGTTCTCCTCTCCAAAGGAAGGTAAATGTAGATGATCAGAGTTTGCCCAGTTAACTTGAGTATTACTGACTAGGTGTCTTTTTTTCTTTCTTTCTTTCTTTCTTTCTTTCTTTCTTTCTTTCTTTCTTTCTTTCTTTCTTTCTTTCTTTCTTTCTTTCTTTCTTTCTTTCTTTCTTTCTTTCTTTCTTTCTTTCTTTCTTTCTTTCTTTCTTTCTTTCTTCCTTCCTTCCTTCCTTCCTTCCTTCCTTGTCTTTTCCAAAACCTTACAATAAGTGCACTCTGAAGCCCATAGATTGTACAATAATAGGTCCCTCCCAAACTCTACTTAATGACTGTTCTCTGGACCCTCTTGGCTTAGAGTGATTATCAACAGTAACTGTTTCCCTTTCTCTTCCAGCTTGATTTAGTTATTTTTCCTTTTTCTCATTAATGGGGGCCATTCCCTGACTAAGAAGTCTATTCACTGAATGGGCGCTGCCTCTCTCTAAGTGAGTATCTGAAAAGACCTTACCCAAAAAAGGCCAAACTTTCCCATTGCAACCTGGGGTATCTCCAGTCATCCTGATGAATATCTGGTTACTGGATCCAGATGATTCAGGAGGAGAAAGTGAGGCTGGTGACCTTGCCCAGCCCACCCTCACTTAAAACAAAGTTAAGTGCAAATCATGTCATCATTTCTGTGATTGAAATCAAAGGATGAACATAACTGTACCCAAGTCAAGACATCACCCTCATGTGTCATTGGTCCCCTTTAAGAAGGAAGGAGGAGCAACAAAAACTATTGACAAGTGGATCAATGTCAACCAAGAGTGAAGTCTCTACTGGCATGCCATAGAACTCTGTACCTTAGACCTGTTCCTGGGAAATTATTTTAAATGCTTGAATATATGCTGAAATATGCTTATATAAGGTCAGCCTGTACAAGTCCCCAATTATCTTATTCTCTGCTTTAAAACCAAAAGTGAAACAGGCTCTCATAACAACTCCTTCTACTTTGGGGCACATCTGAATATTCAATTAAAGGAAAGAAACTTACTTTTCCACTGCTATCACTCTAGGCCAGGCTCTCCTTAACTCCCATGAACACTAATGTAATATCCTCATAACTGAAA
The DNA here is from genome assembly GCA_023548195.1 of Bettongia penicillata ogilbyi. Lineage (NCBI taxonomy): Eukaryota > Metazoa > Chordata > Mammalia > Diprotodontia > Potoroidae > Bettongia > Bettongia penicillata. Next base: position 5,341,452 of record JAJHZJ010000121.1, on the reverse strand, counting down.
TTCCTGCTTGCCATCTTGCCCTACTGCAACCTGCCTTTCCACATCACTATCAAATTATTCTCATATTCAATCATGTCATTCCTATACTTGCGTGGCCATCTACCCCCTTCCCACAAAATAAATTCTAAATTCATTAGCCTGAACACTCCTTACCTTTCACAGTCTGGCATTCCCTTCCTATTCCAGTCTCATTTCATATTATATTCCTTCATATAATAATCTGTGTCATAGATACCTTTAATTACTCATATCCTTCTGTGTTGTTATTTTTTACATCCAAACCTTTACTGATACCATTCCTTATTTAGGGAATGCTTTTCTCAACCTCCCTACCCCAACCTATTTCCACACATTGAATTTCTACCCATCATTTAAGATTAACCTGAGTTGTCTTTTGTTCCATGATAACTTGCCTGATATCCAGGTCAAAAGTTGACCTTTTATTTTTTCTGTCCAAGCTTCGTATAACTCTTGGTATGCAGAGGCATACTCTGGCATAGGAGACAGAATGAGCAAAATTTGTTAAATCTCCCCCAGAAACTTACTGTGTGACATAGAGAAAGTAACTAAAACACATTCAGTCTCAGTTTGTTCTCTCTAACATAGAGTTAGTATTAGTACTTAATTAGTAAGGTGGTTGTAAGAATCAAATTATATATATGTATATGTATGTGTATATATGTATATATACACATACACACATATGCATATATATTAATATACATATATTACATATATACCCACATATATACATACTATTGCGTGTTTATACATGAGACAAATGAAAAGAAAAACCTGAGACATAATCTCTAGGTAATGGATAATCAAATTATTAATTAGGCTACCTGTCAAACAATAAATTGATGGTCAGTGATTTCTTTCAATAATCAAGACCACCAAGGGAGAGTCTGAAATACCTTAAGCCCCTTCTGAAAGGGAATGCCCCTGACAAGTGAAACTCAACCCTGGATGGCACACATTTAATGAGGAGGTGGGCTAAAAGTCTTCAGCTCCTCCTTCTGCGAACTTGGCTTAATCATGAGTCTCAGTGGCCTCAAGGCAACTAAGCAGGAGAAGCCATCTCCATCGGGACCTTTATAGCCAGTTTCTTCCTTCATGAGCTGAGTTGTCTTAAACTCTAAACAGAAATTAGGTTTCCCAGTTGTGTGAGGTATCACTCAACTCTCAGGCATATGCCTTGAGGGCTAGGAGTAAATCTCATCACTCAGCTATGCGGCTCAGAGGCTGACTAATCTTTTCAGGAGATAGCTTTTAAGGCAAGAGGGAAATATTTATTAATATTATCATTTAATATTCATTTACCTCATCCATACATGCACATACATAATATGTAATCTAATAATATAATTGCTTACAATGTATATAATGCAATGTAATAAGCACCACATTCTATTTTATTTTTTATCATAACTATTTGTATGCATTCTTTTTCTCCTATTATGTAGTAAGCTCAGGTAAGACTGGGGCCATCTCTTTATATCTCTTCTCTAGTATCTCACATGATTCTCTGAAAACATAATAAAGATGCATGGGATTGGATTGTTAAATGGAATTGTACTGTACATTATACTGTATTCAAATCATGTTGTATTCAAAATGTGATAGACTAAAGGCATTTAGAAAATATATTACCAAGTAGGATAAGAAAATATCAATTGTGAATAAAAAAAGGAAACATTTAACATGAAAATCAAGATGTTCAGTCCAGGTCCAGTAAATCAAGAGTTGTGATGACCTGGGATAAAATAAGAAGGCGAAATATTCTCAACATTAATCAAAATCCAAATGGACAGTCTGTTACCAGAAAGTGCCTTCCAAGTTCTTTTTCAAACAAAAAAGGTACACCAAAGCTTTCAGGAAGGCTCAATATTCCTAGGCAGCAATAAAAAGAAGTTTACATTTCCAAGAAAAAGAACTCAGCTAAGCCAGAGCTGTGGAATAAAAAGGCATTTGGTTAACATCTTTTCCAGACACAAGTGCAGAGGAGAAGGTATTTCTCCCCACGGCAAAGAAAGAGTACCCAAAGCAAACAAAAATTATTGAGATAGGAAGGACTTTTTTCCTCAAAAAAAACTGAGATTTACTTAAATTTCAGGTAATACGTAAAAATTGTTTAAGTGTTAAAGATATAGAGAAGTCAAACTGACTTATGAGAAAATTAAACTTGTCTTTTCATCAGTGTCTTACACAATTTAAAGTGTGAAGATTTTTTGTATTTTAATATAATGCTCAACTCTTAATCATTTATAATTAGAGAAAATTCAGCAAAGTCACATAGTGGGGGAAAAAAATTCCCTTCCCCTACTCTGCCACCAGCTTTAGTAGCTGAGTTACCTTGGCTAAATCCCTCAAACTCTCTGGGCCTCTGTTCCTGTATAAGAGGGCGGAAAAGAAAAGAAAAGATCAGAGAAGAGAAGGGGAGGGGAGGGGAGGGGATGAGAGAAAAGAGGTTTCTATGTTGCTTTTTAGTTCTGAACTTCTTTTAAGGTTACATATCTTACAAGGAATGCCTTTAGCCCAAGGGATCATAGGGTCTTGGATTTAGAGTTGGAGGAGATAATAGATATTATATAACATAACCCCTTCATTTTACAGATGAAGAAACAGACTTGAGTGGATTTCTACATATCCTGCAACTTTGCCCAAGTTAATGTTTCAGTTAATGTTAGTTGACTCTCTAGAGTTCTCATGTTAGTTGAAAGAAGTGGTCATTTTGTTACTTCTTTAGCTAGGCTAAAGATCATGGACTATTCTATAGAATGAGAAACGTAATTCTGGATATGGCCAATATGGCAATCTGCGTTGCTTGACAATACATATATGAATATACAAATATGACATACATACATTTATTTCTCTCCTCTCTCTTGTTTTTTTGGTACAGGTCAGTGGGGGGTGGTATGAGGAAGAACAAATAAATGCTTAATAACTGAAAAAAAGCACTAAAAAGCATACAAAATGAAAATGTGAATTGCTCATGGTTATGTAGCTAGGTCACACAGGCAGAATTTGAACTCAGTTCTTTCTCTAAATGCAGTATTCTTTCAAGTGAAAGAACCACTATAAAAGTGTATAATAAACATAAATAATTTGAGCTAGAAATAATAGAGGTTGATAAGCAAAAGTTAAGCAAAACAGTAACATTTATGCTACATATAATGGTCAAAAATATCTTTTTATAAAGCATGACTTTATATTAGTTGTATAAATATATAGTTTCTATTAGTTACCAAATTTCTTTCACACATGGTATCTCTCACTTCCATAATGTCACATAGATGAAATCTGTCTACTCATGTAGCATTTAGGAAACTTAATTTATCTTCACGAATCTTCCTGTCCATTTAAAACATGCCTGCTTCCCTATAAGCTTTCATTATGTTAACAAATAGTAGTATTAAGAACATAAGATACAAAAATGCTAAGCTTGACTTAAGCCTTTAGCAAATGAAAGTATCAGAGAAATCACATTCAGAAGCCTGTGACAATATTCTGAGACCTGAATATTTGGTGAATAAATTCAGGATTTCAATCGTTAAGAAATGTGAAGAAAGCATTAGTACTTCTGCTATGATTATAGGTCATGGTATAGAAATAAACTTTTTTCTTCTTTTTCATAATATTGCAAAATTTATAAAAATCAAACCACAGACATAAAGAATGTTTATGATAGAATTTATAGGATTCTTACAGTAACATTCAACTAGACAGTTTGTCATGTACATTTTCTTCATGATCAAATCATGAGAATTTTATGGACCGGCAATTTATGTATCATGTTCAGAAATGATTTAACAATCCAAATAGAGCTACTAACCAATCTGGAACAGTCATTTTTCCTGCACTGGAAAGCCTATTACTCTAGAGAAAAGCAACAGAAGCAAAAGTAAACAAACAAAAAACCCTTGCATTACAATAAAACAAGGTAGCTTTAATAGGAAATGACAGAAACTTATTGGGGGCTTATTTCTAATCTAGTAAAAAAAAAAATTTTAAGAATGATTACCTAGACTCTGAATTACACATACATCTTTAAAGAGTTTTAGAAAGGATGCCAAGGGGCTACCTAGTCCTGTCTGTAGCTGGACCAGGAAATTTCTTCTCCTCCAACTGTATACTTATTGGCCTTGGTGGCCCCAGTAAGTAAATTTCATTTCAATTTGTGGCTTAAATGTCAAAACAATTTATTAGTTTTGTTAATTCAGTCTCAAAATGGTCAATTTGGCATCATATAAACTGAATGACTTGAACATCGAACTGATTGACTGAACTTTCATTTTCCCAACATCTGTAAAAGCTTTGAGTATATCCTAATACCCCACTACCCTGAAAGAGTCAATGGCTCTTTCCAAATTACCTTACAAATAACATTGACATTGATTAACACTGGGCAAATATGTCTAAGTATGTTAATTACTATAGCCACATACTGACTTAACCAATTTTGTAGGTTTCATTGATGGGAAGAGGAAGGGTGAAGCTGAAGATACCTTGATGTTGAGACTAAACTAATAGAGAAGATATGAAAAAAATATTTGTAAATTCAACTGTATATTTATTTTCATGCATATTGTATCCCCATGAGAAAAATATAAGACCCCCCCTAGGGCAGGAAATGTTTTTATTTTTGTCTGCTTTCCCAGGTACAGCTTCTTGAACGTAGTAGGTAAGACCATGCCCCAAAATGAATTAAACCTACAAGGAGAACAGCAAACAGCCATGAAGTGGAGCAGATTTGCTCATACTTCTGTAACAATCTAGTCTTGTCATCAGTGACAATGTAGCCACCTCATTTGAACTCTACCACTTCAGTATTCCCTGACGTATTATGTGAAGTATCAATGGCACCTTTGATAATGAAGTCAGGATGATAAGATGGACCTTGTCTGCCTAGTCAGACAGAAAAAAACCTTTGCTGAATGTAAAGCAAAATTTAAAATGATTGGGAACTGATTTTCAAAATATCCCAAAGAAGAACAGATCTAAAAATAATGGTGATGGTCACACAATGCTATTTTGAAGGGAAACGGCAGGCAAGAAAACACTGATAAACCCTGACTAATTTCTCATTTAAACAAAATCCCTAGAACTATAGTTTACTCAAAGACAAAGAGCCTTGGTGAAAAAAAAAAACACAAGACGGTAACAAGCATTTTGGAAAATTAAGTTTAAAACAATATCTTATGCCACAAAAAACTCCAAATGGATATATGCTGTAAAGATAAAATGTCCTATTACTCCCCACCAAGAAAATTAGAAGACAAAAAGATATCTTTCACTACTATGACAAAGGGGAGAACTCTTGCATTAAAAGGTATGAGATGATAATAAAAGATAAAATTAATCATTTTGATAATGAAGCACTGAAAAATTTCTAAATAATTTAGTTAATGATGTTAGGAAGGAAAGAATTACTTTGGAATAAAAAACAGCCTTCACAACATTTTTTTTCATTAAAGGCCTAATATCTGAGAAAAAATTTTAAACTGATGGAAATATATAAGAATGAGACATTTCACCAATAAATAAATTGCCAACAGATACAGACAGAAAATATTTAATTGAATAAATGCAAACTATCAGCAACTATATGAAAAAATGTTCCAAAGCACTAAATAATAAGGAAAATTCAAATAAAAACAACTTCCATATTCTACTTGATACCCATAAGATTGCCAAAGAGGAAAATAGCAATTGTTACAAGGAATGTGCAGCACAGACACAATGGTATGTTATCAGTGGAATGTGAATTTTGAAAAACAATTTTGAACTACAACCAAATGTATATGCCATTTGATTCGGTAATATTACTATTAGTCAAGAAACCCCGAGGAGGTCAGAGATAGAAGGAAAGAACCTATAGATAAGAATATTTGTAGCAACACTTTTTTGTGATGGCAAAGAATTGGAAATGAAAGAGTTATATATAAATTAGATAATAATTGAACAAATCGTGGAATGAAAGCAATGAAATACTACTGTTCCATAACATAAAAACAAATAGTAGAGATTCAGAGAAATATGGAAAAAACTTGTATAAACTGGTAAAGACTGAAGTAAGCAGAACTAAGAAAAAGAAATTTACTTGATGACCACAATGTCAGCAAAAACAAACCTGAAAGAGCCCAGGACTCCAATTAAATGCAGAAATCAGTCATAGCTTCAAAAGAAGAACGATCATGCATACTTTCCATTTCTTGGTCGAGAAGTGATGGAGGTACAGACTGATGGACTAGAGGCCAATATATTGATTTGTTTTCTGTGACTATCATTTATTATTAGGAAAAGCTACTACTTCTTGAAGGAGGGAGGTAGGTTTGGTGTGCAATGAAAGATATGAGAGAAAAAAGCATCAATAGAACATGTTAAAAGCTAAAAAGGAAGGAAGGAAGGGAGGAAGGAAGGAAGGAAGGAAGGAAGGAAGGAAGGAAGGAAGGAAGGAAGGAAGGAAGGAAGGGAGGGAGGGAGGGAGGGAGGAAAGGAGGGAGGAAGGGAGGGAGGGAGGGGAAAATAAAGCAAAACTTTGGCCTTGAACTTTTGTGAAAATACCTACTTTTCTGAAAACATTGTTTCCTTGAAGATTAGCTAATAGTAGGGCTATAGAAAGCATATGTGTATATATAAGTAATTGAACTTAAAATAATTGCAAACCATGTTTAGTTGTTTTACTGTTTAGTATTGTTTACAATAAGTCATTTGAAATATGAAATGAGAGGAAAAAAAGAAGACAGGCTTCCGATGATGATTTAGCATCACAGTCCATACCACTATTATCATAGAATTGACTTAGAGGTGCTAAGAATACAGATGATCACTGTACTTGTATTTTTATTACCAAAAAAACCGTTTTGTGGTCAGAGTCAAGATGGCAGAGATGAAGGATTTTTGCCTACCTCAGCAAGCATACCTCTTCCATAATAATCATGATTATACATCAGAACCAAATTCTGATCAGGAAAGCCAAGAAAAAACATCACTGAAGGTCTTTTTTTTCCTGACCAGGGAAGCATAGGGAAATAGTCAACAAGGTCTGCAGATCCTTGGGACAAGGGAAAGGCTAGGAATTCAATAAGTTGGTAGCTGTGGATAAGGAGCATTCCATCCTCAGGTTAAAGGGAAAAAAAGGTCAGGACAGAAAACCAGGGCATGAACCGCAAGGGCAAGGGGACAATCCAAGGGATTCCTGAACTAGTTAGTGCTCAGTAAAGGAAAGGGTGCCATATGGCAGCTCTGTTGCCCATTGCCCAGTTCCAGGTCATAGATTCAGGGTGGAAAGGAGTGGCAATAGGAGAGGGTGGGGCCCTCCTAGTTGTGTACTAAGCAAGAAATAAGTTCTGGAAATGTAGCCATGTGGCTCTGAGCCCAGGAGGAGAGCAGCAGGGACTCAGTTCAAGCCTTTAGCTCAGCATGTAAGCCTGCGGTAAGAATAACCAGGGCAGTAGTAACACAGCAAAATATAACCAGCAATTCAAACAAACAAAAAAGAAAATCGCAAGTACTAAAGAGGTTATGGGGAAGCAAGTATATTTACACACGGATGGTTTAATTGTGAAGTAGTCTAACTATTCTGGGAAACAAAAAGCTATTAAACTGTGTAGACCCTTTGACCCAGTCATATTCTACTGTAACAAAAGAGATCAAAGAAAGGGCCCATATGTATAAAAGTATTTATAACACCTCTTTTTGAAGTGGCAAAGAATTGCACATTAAGGGGATGCTGTTCAATTGGGTTATGACTGAAAAAAAGTAAGGGAATATGATTGTACAGTAAGATGAAGGCTTCAGAAAAACTGAGAAAATTTTTATGAACTGATGCAAAATAAAATGAATAAAACCAGAACAATTTATCAATAACAGCAATATTGAGAAGATAATCTACTTCAAAAGACTTACAAACTCTGATCTACACAATGACCAATCATAATTCCAAAGGGCTCATGATGTAACATGTTAACCACCTCCAGGCAGAGAGCTAATAGATTCAGATTGTAGATGAAAGTGTAAGTTCATCTCTTTCCTTCCTTTTTTTAAACATGGCTAATGTGAGAATTTATTTTTATGACTATACATATTTATAGTGTGTTATGTTTTTCTTGCCATATCAGTGGATGGGAAAGAGGATGGAGGGAGAGATGTAATTTGAAACTGAAAATAAAATAAAAATTAATTTTTAAAAAACCCATTTGGTGCAAATTAAATACACTTTTCCAACAATTATTCATATATGTATATATACTTCCTACATGTGTGTATATATGCACACATGTTGATTTTCAATATTCCTATATAGATGCAAAAGACAGAAATTAATTCTCTGAATATGAATATCAAGTAAGGCATGAAACAGAAAGACATTCTCACGAAAAGTGTACATTAGCTTTCAAGAGGTAAATTTCACATAAAGTCAAATTGGCATAATGACAACTGACATTTATATAGCACCTAAGAATTATGAAGCACTTACAACAAAATTACAAGAAGTACACTTATTATGATTCCAGTTTTATGAATAGGGAAATAGAGGATAAGAGAAGTGAATTACTGAGGTCAAAAGCGAGTAATAATTAGAGACAAGTTTTGAAGTTATTTCTCCTGACACCAAGTCTAGTGCTCTTTTCTGATGCACCATTATTTTCTATAGATTTTGAAGTTTTACAGATATTTCAGGGAATTAATTATATTGCATTGATTTCTCTGAGCCCCAGGATGATGAGACTTTTTAATTAGATCCACAACTAAAAAGAGATTAGAATAGCATTTGTCATAAGAAAACTAAGTATGTAAAGAATGCGTATTTTCCAGAGTATGGCATTCAGTTGGATCAATAGCATGTCAAATTATCCCATCAGCACATGCATCTTGGACAACTGAAATTGATCAATATATTGGAATTTAATTGAAAGGAAAGTATATAACAGGATTATTGGATTGCCCTTGGGGATTAGGTAACAGTTTGAATATTTCAAAGGTATTCCCTGGCACAGAGACCTAGCTTCTAGCATTTTTTTTTCCTTTGGAGATGGTATATGGCTCAATATTATGGAATATCCATGATCTCAGAGGAATCAAAATTTCAGGTAACCTAAAATACAATGAAAACATATGTACCAAGTGAAAGGAGACTAGAGAGTGTCTTTAATGGTAACATGTTGGAGATGTATTGGACAAGAAAAGAAATCTGTGACTGATAGTGATGGTAATATAAAGAGAATGGGGGATATAACAGATGGATGGCCTTAGTGTTGCTTTGGCACATATGAAATATATATATATGTATATATATATATATATATATATATATATATATTTCAAGCAATAAAGAAAAGTTTTAAGAAATTTAGGCAACTCTTTAAGAGATTTATGAAATGATATGAGCTATAAAATATGGATGGAGAAGAATCTGACTTTGCGTAGTAATTATTCATGTTGATAACATCCTGATGAAAATCTGGTCACAGGATTCAGATGGCTCTGGAGGAGAAATGAGAGTGGTGACCTGCACAGCCCTCCCTCACTCAAAGTCAAGGGCAAGTCATGTCATTATTTTTCTGATGGCATGGTCTTCTTTGGCAATGAAGGACGAACACAATTATACATCCACTAATTTCCTCAAAATTCCTTCATTTCATTTATATCAAGTAGAAATTATGAGAAATAGGCAACAGGTGTACACTCTGTTTATATACTTACTTTTGATAAGTACCAGAACTGCACAGTGCAATAAAAATATATTGATCGTATAATTTGGTTTGTTTAATATTTATATCCACAGGGTTTACTCTCCTATTTCACTATTTGTATCACTATCTAAAGACAATTGAGGCTTGGAAAAGCAATATATTGTAGTGAGAATCAGACCCTTTCCATTTATTTTATAGGTATAATCTCCGCCACCCCCCCCCCCGATAATAGAATTCTCTCTCTCTATGTCTTCTTATCCTGTATCTATATATAGACATTAATCCTCAACATAAGATACACTCAAAGGCTTTCCATTTCCTTTTTACTATTTGAGGGAAAACGTGAGGCCCTCTGGTCATCTATTTGTTATCTCTCCTTGACAATATGTGAATCTCCCCCTACTCCCCAACTTGCGTCATATTAGAATATCTCCTTATGGAGATAATAGAGAAAGATACATTGAGAACTTGAAAGGATATTGGAGGTCTCCCAGTCCAATCTTTTTAATTTTACAGATAATGAAAATGAGGTCCAGAGAGGTCAAGGGACTTACCTAAAGGCAAAGAAGTAGCAAGAGACAGACTTCCAACTCCACTCAGGTTCTATTATCCAAGGGCATTATTTTTTCTGAAACACCATGTTTTTCCTGTATTATGCTTTTGTGATATTGACTTTTAGGGAATTGTTCCTGCAAGTTATTTTTAGTAGTATCCTACAGCCACCTTAAGCTTATATTTTCTAAAGTTTTTTTCTTTATTTTGACCTTAGCAAACATTAAATAAAATTAACATTCCAAAAACACAGAAGAGAACAGAAAAAGAGGAATGTAAGAGAAAACCTAATTTCTATTCCATACAGCTTGCTTTCCTTCTAGCTATCTAATAAATTTAATATTAAAGTTTCTTCTATCAAATCAAACGATAAAAAAAGTAGTAAACATTAGACATAGTGCAGTCCCATTCTCTTTACCTCTCAAGTACAAAACTGTAGTCTGCCCTAGAAAATCATCTGAAAAAATCTGTGTTTTCCTTTCTTATAGTTTCATCAAAAATAGCTTTCAGGTTCATTTGTTCAGTTAATAAACATTAGTTTATTCATTCATTTTTTTAAACAAAACAACGTATCAGGCATTGCACTAATATTGAGGATTAAAAAAAAAAATGAGACAGAGGTAGCTAGGTGGTGCACTGAATAGAGCACCGGCCTTTGGAATCAGGAGAACCTGAGTTCAAATTTGACCTCAGACACTTGACACTTACTAGTTGTGTGGCCTTGGGCAAGCCCCAATTGTCTTGCTTCCCCCCTCAGAAAACCAAAAACAAACAAAAAAATAAGACAAAAGGCAGTCTCTGCCCTCAAGGAGTTCACAATCTAATAGGAGAGGTTTCTTTGGTAAAAAAGTACTAAAAAAAAATCTTATTTTCAAGGAAGTAACAGCCTGAGCCTATGATTTTATGAGTGCAGCAAAATTCCTGTAAGGAAAGACTATCAATGCAGATCTGAAACCATTATGCAATTTACACTCTTAGAAAGTTACCTGAGTCATTGAAGAGGCAACTTGTCTAGGATAACATAGCTAGCATGAGTTAGAGTTAGGACTTGAACCCAGGTCTTACCGACTTTGAGTGTTGGCTTTCTGACTACCTTACCCATCCACAACTTTTAAAAATATTTTTCTAATATCCGTTGCTCATGGGAAGGCCAAGCTAATATAACAAAAATGACAAACTGCCAAAAATTGTTTTATAAAACTGATAACAAAATCTATCTGGAAAAACAAAAGGTCAAGAATATTAAGAGAATTAATGAAAAATATTAGCCTAGCTGTAACAGATCTAAAACTTATCGCCAAGCAGCAATCCTCAAAACTGTTTGGTACTAGCTAAGAAATAGTGTGGTTAATTAGTGGAATATGTTAAGTATAAAAGATGTAGTAATCAATGACTATAATAATTTACTATTTCATAAACCCAAAGCCTCCAACTTCTGGGATAAGAATTCAGCATTTGATAAAAACTGCTGGAAAAACTGAAAAATGGTGAGGCATAAACTAGATACAGGCCAGCATTTTGCTCCATACACCAAGATAAAGTCAAAATGGGAATGTGATTTAGACTTAATGGGTGATACTATAAGCAAGTTAGGAAGGCAAGAAATAGTTTCCCTGTCAGATCCATAGTGGATGGAAGAATTGATGACCAAGCAAGAGACAGGGAACATTATGAAATGCAAAATGACAGATTTGGATTAGATCAAATTAAAAAGTTTTTACACAAAGAAAGCCAATGCAATCCATATTAGAGGGAAAGCGGAAAGCTGGGAAATAACTTTTACATTCAATGTTCCTGATGAAAGCCTCATTTCTAAAAGATATAGAGAACAGAGTCAAATTTACAAGAAATACACTGAATCATTGTTGATCAGAGAAATGCTAATTAAAATAACTTTGACATACCGCCTCACACCTATCAGATTGATTAATATGACAAAAAGGGAAAATAATAAATGTTGGAAAAGATGCGGGGAAAATTAGAACACTAACGCATTGTTAGTGGAGTTCTGAACTGATCCAACCATTCTGGAGAGCAATTTGGAGTATGCCCAAAGGGCTACAAAAAATGTGCAAAGCACGCAATTTGGTATGAAAACCTATTTTGCATTACAGGAAAGAAGGGAATAAGTGGGGTGGAAGGATGATAGAAGGGAAGGCAAATGAGAGGAGGGAATAATTAGAAGTAAACACTTTTGGGGAGGGACAAGGTGAAAAGAGAGAATAGAATAAATTGGGGGCAGGAGAGGATGGAGGGAAATATAGTTAGTCTTACACAACATGATTGTTATGGAAGTCTTTAGCAAAACTACACATTTATAGCGTATATTGAACTGCTTGCCTTCTCAATGGGAATGTATGGGGAGGAAGGAAGAGAAAGAAGTTGGAACTCAAAGTTTAAGGAATGAATGCTGAGTATTGTTTTTCCATGTAACTGGGAAATAAGAAATACAGGTAATGGGGTATAGAAATCTATCTTGCCCTATGAGAAAAGAGAGAAGATGGGGATAAGGGAAGAGAGGGGTGTGATAGAAGGGAGGGCAGACTGGGGAAAGGGGCAAATCAGAACGCACAGTGTTTTGGAGTGGGGGAGGGGAGAGATGGGGAGAAAATTTGGAACTCAAAATCTTGTGGAAATGAATGTTGAAAACTAAAAATAAATAAATTAAAAGAAAAAAACTGTGCAAAGAGATCATAAAAATGCAAAAGTACCCACATGTACAAAAATATAGCAGCTCTTTTTTTGGTGGCAAAAAAGTTGGAAATTGAGGGGATGCCCATCAGTCGGAGAATAGTTGAACAAGTTGTGCTATATAAATGTAATGTGCTAAAATAAATGATGAGCAGGTAAATTTCAGAAAAAACCTGAAAAAATTTACATGAACTGATGTTGAGTGAAGTGAGCAGAACCAGGAGAACACTGTACAATGGTCAGCTTTGATAGACTTAGCTTTTCTCAGCAATAAAATGATCTAAGATCATTCCAAAAAATTCATGATGGAAAATGCTATCTACAACCAGAGAAAGAACTATGTAGTCTGAATGCAAATAGAATTATTTTGTTTTTTCTCTTTTTTCTTCCTTATCATTTTCCCCTAATGTTCTGAGTCTTCTTTCACAATATGACTAATGTGGAAATATATTTGATACGATTGTTCACAGATAGTCTATGTCAGAATGTCTGCTATCTTGGGGAGGGGTAAAGGAGGGAAGGAGGAGAAAGGGAGCAAAAATTTTGGAACTTAAAATCTTATAAAAGTGAATGTTGAAAACTATCTTTACATGAAATTGGAAAAAAAATAAAATACTATCAAGTGGAAAAAATAAACAAAAAATAAAGATAGATTCATCTTTCTCCTATTTAATGTTTTGCACATGTTTGTACTCTTTGTAAGTATTGTCCCTTGATTACAAAATCTTCCCATTTAACAAAGGTAGTTATTGGGTAAGATAGGATTTCCTGAGCTTTTTCATTGCTTTTATTGCTATGCTGTTTTGAATATCTTTTAAAACTGATTAATGAGCCTAGATATTTAATTTCATCTACTATACTTTATTTGCAACTGATATCTTATCTTTATCCTTTCTTGGAAATTGGTATTGATTTTGACCTTGATTCTACCCCATGTGAAGATCAGGTGGTACATAGACAGCAGGTTCTGAACTAACTGTTCATCAAACAATATCATATTTCACCACATAATCATCAAACTGGGAGCCTAAAATTCTCAGTTTCTGTGCATTGTCAATGTTTTTCCAAAAGCTGACATGCATGATTTGGTCACATGATATGGTAAGACTTGCATCTTTCCAATTGCAATGTATTCTCATGAGTGTTCTATGGATCTTACTCTTGCACCAAAGACAATTTAGTAATAAATTCTTTTTAAGTAGTACCAGCACAATTTTTTTTAAGATTCACATAATGGTCACATCCCACTTAAAAAAAATCTGGCATAAAATCTGTGATGATTATGCAGTGAAATACAGTACTTTCCTGCCTGAGAAGATAAAAACAGTTTTCATTTTTTTGTCTTTTACTGCTTGCTGTGTCTAGAATCTTCCTATTTACTTTGTAAGGAAAAATGTTTTGTCTTCAAATGTGTAACTTCTACAAGATATTACCATCATTCACCGCTTAACCTGTATTCATATTGTGCAATATAGTTTTTAATTGTCCTGTCTATGTTTTCATTAAAGTAATGAGATACCACAGTATAGGCTTATTTAATTTGTAATATCCATCTTATAAAGTTTTCAAAGCATTTATTTTTGTTTTTTCATCACCTGAAACTTACTATGATACATAAGATGCAACTATCTACATGTTTCCTGATTTTTGCTTTTTGCATTGCCAGGTTCATAAAATTAGGTTTCTTGTTGCCTCTGGACATATGATGAAATCAATTCTTCCATCTCCTTTATTTGTCTCTCCAGGAAAAATTTGTGAACTATCCCTTCAAGCTTGAACTTTTTTGTATCACATAATTTAATTTATAACAAGATGATTCTAGTCTCTCAGAGTTGAAAGGAATCTAAAAAGTCATTTACTCCATCCCATGTTTGCTGTGTTCGTCCTTCATTGCCAAAGAAGACCATTCCATCAGAGAAATGATGATGTGACTTGCACTTGACTTTGTTTTGAGTTAGGGAGAGCTGTGTAAGGTCACCAGCCTCACTTTCTCCTCCTAAGCCATCTGAATCCAGTGATCAGATATTCATCAGGATGACTGGAGATGACCCAGGATGCAGTAGAAGACCTTGGCCCTTTAAGGATCTTTTATCCAACATTTGCCAAAAAAATGCCCATCCAAGCCTCTGTTAAAAACCTCAATTAATGAGGAGGCCTCTATATTCCAGTTTAGTACATTTGACTTTTGTCTGTCTCTAATTATTGAGGTTTTGTCCCCCAACATTGAATCAAAAATCTGCCTAGCTGCAAATTCCATATTTTGTTTCTAGTTCTGTCCTGTAGAGCTAAGAAAAATAAGTAAGTTCCTCTTCCACAGAAGGGACCTTCAAATATTTGGGGACAGCTTTCATACACAATTCAATTAAAAAAAGATCTGTTAAGTGACCACTATATGCCAGGAACTTTGCTAGATTCTGGGGATCCAAGACAAAAAGGAAATAGTCCCTGCCCTCAAGAAGCTTATCTATATCCCCTCAAAATATTTTAAAATAGCATGATACCATCATTTACTTCATACTAAAATTGTTATCTATATGCCTGTGAATATTGCAAGACTGTCTGCTGACATGTTGTTTTTTGTTGTTGTTTTTTTACCTCTAAGGTAAAATTTCAGTTTTATCCATGTAAGAGAGAATCTGTCCAGATGCCATGGGTTCTATGTTTACCATGAGACTAAATATCTCAGAAAGTTTTGCATTAATTTACAGAAGGAGAAGTCTCCAAAAGCAGGAGATTTGAAAAGTTCTTGAATGAGATATGGGAATGGAGAATGTAGGGGTTTACTGAAGAAGAAGAAGGGGAAGAAAACATAGCACTTGGAGTTCTGGTGTTCCAGCTAGATATTTTTCATGATCTTGCAAATTGCAACACACAATTTCTGTGATCAGTTCTCGTGTTAAGAAACCCTACCTTCCCTAGACTGCACTTACTATTTTGATGGATTCCTGGAACTCTTACCCTACAGATCTCATGCCAAAAAGTACAGTACTCCCAAGAGTTGCCATTAATTTCCAAATGTTCCACCTTGATTTGTTTGATGTATGTTCTTTCTACTCTGACATGGAGATAGAATGTTTAATAAGGAGCCAACACCAATTCTTCCTAGGATACATGTTATGGTATCAGGGATTTGGGTATGGACACCAAGAATGTTTGATACCCAAGGCAATGCATTAAAATTGTTCTGATATTTTGTTTTAGTTGAATTTATTTCCTATAAATTCATGCCATGTGATTTTTCATCTGAAAAGAATCCATTAAAAAAAGACCAGCCAAGATGGGAAAGGAGGAGGAAGCAGTGCAACCCAGCTATCCCAAAGACATAAAAAAAGCACTAGGATGGATTCTGATTTGTAAATTCAGGAAAATAATCACAAAGAGTGATTTTTCTAACCCAGGTTGACATAAGAAGACAAAGAGGTCTGTGAAAATTGAGGATGTAGTGTAGCCAGAAATGTATTTCACTAAGCCTTCTAGCACAGAGACTGAAAGGGGACCTGACCAAGTTATAGTTACACATTAGGGCAAGAAGAGGTCCAATTCTGAAACAGGGGTGCAGAATTTCAGGGTGTAAGAATAGTCACCTACTAACAGCTCTGTCACTTATAGCAAAGAGCTGACTCACAGATGCTGTTCAACTCTGTTTGAAGGGATTCATGTGCAGTGCATGGAACTGTCATGGACCCAGGACTGCATATTGAGCAAAGAACAAGTATAGAAGCATCTACTATATGACTCTGATTCCTCTAACAGAATGAGGTCTTAAATCCCATGCCCAGTCTAAGTGGAAGCCTAAAAAGGAATAACCAGAACAGAAGTCCAAACCAAAGGGGAATATGTATTTTTGTCACTCTGGTATACGCAAAGGTTTCCATAGTAATAGTGGCTGATTCTAGCAACAGTCTACTGGTGCTCCAACAAAGGGCAAACCCACAGTTGTATTGCTCAGATCAAAACCCAAAACATGAATTTAAAAGCTCAGACCCTCAGATTTTGTCCTCAAACATACTATTTCAAGCACATTTAAAGCTTGCATATCCCAGAGTCACTTGATTAACACAATGATCAAGATGCCAAGAAAGAAGCAGCATAACTCCTGAGGATACAAAACAGGACTAATCATGACCCTGCTCTTTCTTCTAGATATAGTCAGAGCCTATTCCTAACACAAATAAGCAAAGTACAAGAAAAAAGTCCCAGCATAGAGAGCAATTAACGTAATTGAGATACTTAAGACAAAAGAATGACTCCAGCTTGTATACAAGTTCAACTTGAATTCCTGGAAGAAATGAGGCGAGGTTCTTTTTCTTTAAGAATTGAATATGAATAAGAATATGAATAAGAAAAGAATAAAAATGAAAGTTATTTAGCTGAAATGAGAAAACTAGAGGAGAAACTGGAAAAGAAATTACAGCCATTTAAGAAAAAATTGAAGAGAGAATTAATAACTGACATATACGGTACAAAACATCATCCAAACAACAAAATTCACACACACAAAAAATGGAACGGACAATCTAGAAGTGACTCCATAAAACAGCAAGAAGTATTAAAACAAAATCAAAGGACTGAAAAATAGGAGAAAATGCAAGGTATTTGATGTGAAAAACAATTTAGTTCGAAGATAGTTCAAAGTGAAATAATTTAAGAATTATTGGACCACTTAAAAGACATGAATGTAAAAAGAGACAAGTACAATGTTTCAAGAAATCACAAAACAAACCTTCATGGGTTTCTTAGAATCAGTTGACAAAGTAAAAATATAAACAATCCATTCTTTCATCTCCTAAAACACACTCTAAAATACAAACTCCCAGAAACAATATAACCAAAATTGAGACCTTCCAGGTAAAAAACAAATCACTGCAACCAGCCAGAAAGAATTCAAGTACCATGGAATCATAATCAGAACAACAAAATGTTTAGCAGACACAACCTTATAAGAGTGGAAACCATGGAATGGGATAATCAAGAACAGGAAAGTTATAAGCATAAAATCATGAATAATTTTCCCAAGAAAATTGAGTATAATCCTCCAAGGGAAAAATGGGTATTTATTTTTATTGTTTGGTTGGGTCCAACTCTTTGTGATTCCATTTGGGATCTTCTTGGCAAAGGTACTTACGTAGTTTGCCATTTTCTTCTCCAGCTTATTTTATAGAAAAGGAAACTAAGGCAAAAATGGATTTAGTGACTTATCCATGGTCACATAGCTAGTAAGTCTCTGAGGCTAGATTTGAACTCAGGAAAACAAATCTTCCTCACTCCAGGCTCACTACTCTATTCACTGCAGCAACTAGCTTGTCCCTTGGTACAGAACTTTTCCAATCATTTCTTTTTTTATATACAGCATTTTTCCAATTACATGTAAAGAAAATTTTTAAAATTCGTTTTTGAAAAAAATTGAGTCACAAATTTTTCCCTTTCCTCCCTCACCACTCCTTCCTTAACATAATAATCAGTTTTATAGAGATTGTGTCTATGCATTTATGTAAGACATATTTCCTTATTAGTCATCTTATAAAAGAAGAAACAGGCCAAAAGAAAAGAACCATGAAAAAAATAAACTGAAAATAGCATGCTTTTATCTACATTCAGACTCCACAAAATCTTTCTCTGGATGTGGACAGCATTTTCCATCATGAGCCCTTTGGAATTGTCTGGGATCATTGTTTTGCTGAAAAGAGCTAAGTCTTCTTAACTGCCATCTCACAATATTGCTTATAACTGATACTCTCCTGGTTCTACTCACTTCATTTTGCATCAGTTCATGTAAACTTTTCCAGGTTTTTTTCCTGAAATTTGCATGCTCATCAATCATTTCTTATAAAACAATGGCATTTCATTACATTCACACACACACACACACACACACACACACACACACACTCACACATTATAGAGAGAGAGATGGTGGAGATAGTGATGAGAGTGGAAGAGTGAGAGAAAGTCCTACATCTGAGTTCAGCCCTTGAAGGAAAAGTGAGGTCAACCCAGGCAAGATCATTCTTATTAAGGTTTGATTGTGCTATATTTCAGGTATCCACCCTCTAAAGGTGCTATAAGAGAGAAGAATCAACACTAACACTTTATGATCCTTACACACCTACGATCTGATTGCCTATATTTTTCTATCTTTTCCACAAGGATTTTGTTACATACTTTATTGAAATCTTGGTAACACATCTAAAATGTTTCCCTCAGTTAGTATTTCAGCAACTTTGTCAAAAATGTAAAATGTCTGGCATGGTCTGTTATCACTGCTTCATTTTCTAGATGTTTTGACAAGACTCAGAGTCAAGTTAGGCATTCCATTTTCAGATTCCTCCTTAAGAAAATAGGATTTGCCTTTCTCCAGTTCTCTAATATAGTGGTTCAATAATCACATTTGTTATTTCTTTAAAAATCCTGAGAGGTGACTCTTCTGGATCAGTTCCCTTGACCTCATTAAGAGACACCAATATTCTTCTACTATTTCCTTGCTCGTCTTCAGTTTCATCTCCTTACTGACCATTTTTATTTAATTCTTTCCAGTCTAAAGATAACTACTCTTGGCAGAAGAAACGGAAGGAGTTGAGTAGTTCTGTTGTTTCTCTGTTCCATCCTTCATCCATAATAAATGCTTTTTGAAGGAATAAGTAAATCTGACTCATTTCCACAGTATTATTTAAAATCACTTTTCTTAACTTTAGCAATTGACTGAATTTTAAATTTGCTCAATTAGTTATATTTAAAGTGTTTATAGAATTGCTTTACCTGAAATCTTTAAAATAAACACAAAAGAAGATATATAACAAAGTTTCTTAAATCGTTTTGGTACAGTCCTGCTTGTATTTGGGAGATGGACAACATGGCCCTCGTAACTCTTTCCAGGATCATCATTTGAAAATATCCTGAAGGCTGATATATCAAAAAGAAGAAACAGATTCCTGTTGAACTGGTGATTAAGCATTTTATTAGTACATGACCAATGTTTCATTTCTCATGAGAAAGAGGAAATTTGATAATTCCCAACACATAAATGTTTAACTATGCTATTAAAAACATCAGAATAAGCAACAATCCAAAAGAGATGTTAAAGTCCTTGAAGATAAAAGATGGCATATACAATTAATTTTCATGCATTCATCCACTCAAGAAATACGTATTGATCATTCACTCACTATGTGTCCAGTGTCAACAGGAAGGAGAGGGACTATGACATGGGACTTGAGGGAGAGAAGAAAAAAGTCTTAAAAGGAGGCAAATTATTACTTAATGATAGCGACATTTCCACAAAGTTTACCTTGTATTTTTTTAACGTATTGAAATACGTTGCATAATGCATAATGCATGCTGAATTGACCCAGAAGGTAGGAAGAGCTATGTTCAAGTCTTCCTTCTAATGTATATTGACTGCATGACTTTTAACAAATTACTTAACCTCTCAGTACTCTAGGGTGCTTTCTCTAAGTTACAGAGAAGGTAATAGCCTTCAAGGGAAGACTCTCTTCATGTACACATTCCTTTTACCAATGAAACCTCAGATTCAGTCTCTATACTGTATTTTACAAATGCTAATTTATATACATCTTCTCTCCCCTTTAGAATATAAGCAACTTGAAAGGAGATATTGCTTTAATTTTGTATTTATATGCCCAGCATCTAATATAGCACAGAGCATATATTAATACTTAATAAATGCTTACTGATGAATAACATTATGGGAAATAACACAATGGATAAGGCCAGATCCCTGCCTTCAAGGGCATACAATCTAGTAAGGGAAAATTAACCAGCAAATAAACAAACATATTACACACTTATTTCATACTAGATTCATGGAACACAGAAGAATGGTTATAGTATTAAAGCTGTTTTACCTTGCTTTTTTGGTAAAATTTTAAAAAATTGATGTAAGATACATAACATGCATATATGCATATATATATACATATAATTCTTGCCATTAAAAGTTTTATTTTTGTGTTCTTGGAATTACTAGATCTCAATCTATTAATCATTGCCTTATCCCTGTCCCTGACCATATCCAACTAGCCTCTTTTAGCTATGATCTTTCATTTTGAGTCATTATAGCCTACTGATAAAAATGTCAATTATCTATCTATATCTATATATACAATATGTTTATATATACATATATGTGTATATATATAAATATAAGTAAATATATGCATATACATAAATCTGAATGCTAAAGTGACTGAATAGTTATAGAGACAAAGAAACAGCCATGCTACTTTAATGTCTTTTTGTTACTTAGCTTGATGCTGTTCTGGACAGCTACTTTTTCTTTTCATTCATGATGTCATTTCTTATTTTGTTTTTCACACTAAATGCCCCATGTATAGCTAGAATAGTTATTAAATTCTCAGGGAAATCAGTTGTACCAGGATTTACTAGCAGTAATGGAAAATGAGGATCTGTCCCTGAGTCTCTTGATTTCATTTTCCTGTTCATTACAGTGTTGAGCAATGTAAAACTTACTTGTAGAAATAAACCTTACTAGCTATAACTGAATTTCATGCCAGACATCTTATATACATTACTCTACTTTGCTATTATTAAAAATAATAATGCAATTTATATAGCACTTTCAGTTTACCAAGTGCTTACTTAACAATTAACATGTGTGAGGAAGTGAGATCATTTTTATCATGATTTTTAAAATGTGAAAATTGAGCCTCAGAAAGTATGTGAATTGGCCACAATAAGTGAGTTAATGAATATCAGAGGCAATATTTCAACATATATTGTCTAACTCCAAGCCCAATTCTCTTTTAACTACGATAAGTTTAGGCAGACCAAGCATCGTAACACCCTACTTAAAAACTAAAACTAAAACAAACACAAAATCTACAACTAAAACAAAGAGACTTTCAATGAAAAATTTTCCTAATAATTTCATAATCAAAAGTCAAACTGATGTAGAAGCCATCAAGTGTTTTCCAGGACTTCAGGCAAGGAGTTTTAATCACCAAAGAAACAGTCAATATTATTAAATAATAACCAAAGCTATATTGAATAGACCACCCCAAAATATAATCAGAAAAACATGTGTAGGGGAGTCTTGGATGGAGGTAGAAGCTAGCTAAAATAAAGTTGAAAGTGCAGACCTGTGCTCAGATGGAAGAAAAGGTAGTCCTGAAAATTTGGAGATTCTGTGTGGGGTGGGATACACTAATGCAAACTAATGGAAGGACACAAGAGTAAAAGAGACAAAGAACATCCTAGAATGGGATCTCAGGCAGCCCTAGCTTACTGCCTTCAGGAGAGAGACCAGAAACTATTCCTATTGTAAGTAAGGGTGGTAGGGGTTTGTCCATAGAGCCATTCAATAAATTATCCTATCCCACTTAAAGGAAGTGACAGGATGCTTAAAAAAGTGACAACCTGATAGGTTAGCTAGGTGAAAATACTTCTCAGTTGCATTAGTCACAGGCTTTAAACTGTGTTTGAAAAAGTCTTCCATCCATTTAGATATCCTTTGAATAAGAAAATAAATTGGAGTGAAGTTACATAAGAAGTAAGTTCATATTTCCTGCAGAAACTTGGTCACATCCTGAAGATTCTGTGTAATATATAACAAAGCAGTTAAAACCCCAGATAGAAGCATCTAGTAGCTTGGGTGGAGACCAGCCAGGCAAATACCTGGAAAAAGTCATTTTGGGGAGAGGGGAAGAGAGTCCATGCTTGGCTTTGACTTTCAGCTCGGTTTCTATCTCCAACCTGGTTAGAAATGTCTTCCTCTTAGAACTGTTATTCAGTGTTTTATCCCCAGGGAAGAAAGTAAAAGAAGTAGAATGTGAGTTCCCATGTCAAGCTTGTCTAGGGAAGCACATATTCTTGTGCCCTTGTGTGCTCAGAGCTTCTGTAGCTCTTGTTGGAAAGCGAGAAGAGAGGAAAATGTGCTTCCCCTTGACTATCTATCTTGTCTAGTTTCTATAATGCAATGGAAAGGGAGTAAGAAGTTAAATGATTGTTTACTGGCAATGGAAAACTATCATCTACATCCTCACTTTACAGAAAAGGGGTATGAAAAAATTGTTATCCAGGCTTGCTCTTAACCCTCCCAACCACAGATGACATCAACTCTTTCTTCTGGTTCATTCCTGGTTTGGAATGCTTGGACAATCTAATCTATATCTCATACTCTGTGCATCTCCTTCACCCACTGCTCCAGGTCCCTTTACCATACCAGTACTCAAACAACCTCTGTCAGCAGGAATGACCTCTTCTCCCACAAGTATACCATGATGGCTTTCTCAGAGTTGCATGGCTGTGCCAGGTTCTGAGATTTAGCCTTAATGGTCTTCAGGTATTCTGAGTAGCACATCCTTTATTTTGTGTAAGGCCCCTTAGTCCTGAGCAACTAAGGGAAGTTTGCCTAAATGATAGGCATTCATTTCTTGAGTCTTGATTTTCTGTGATATTACCTGTCAGTTACATTGAATAAATAGCTCAATATAGTGCCAGAATAACAACCAAATAATTTAATTTAGGCTTATACTTGTACATTTTCCCAAATTTATTAATTTATTTGTTTTCAGTTTTCAACAATCACTTCCATAAATTCCAAATTTCTCCCTCTTTCTCCCTCCTCCCTCCCCAAGATAAGATGCATTCTTATATGGGTTCTACACATACATTCCTATCAAACACATTTTCATATTAGTCATGTTGGATAGAATTAAAACAAATGGGAGAAACCATGAGAAAAACATACCAAGATATAATAAAGGAGAAAATGCTCGCTTCATTCTGCATTCTGACTGTAGTTCTTTCTCTGGGTGTGGATAACATTTTGTATCATGACTCCTTTGGAAATGTTTTAGGTCTTTACATTGCTGTGAAGGTCTAAGTCTATCAAAAATAGTCTTAGTACATTGTGTCTGTTATTGTGTATAATGTTCTCCTGGTTCTGCTCACTTCATTCAGCATCAATTCATATAAATCTTTCCAGGTTTTTCTCAAGTCCAGATGTTTGTCATTTCTGATAGCACAGTAGTATTATTCCATTACATTCATATACAACAACTTTTTCAGCCATTCCCCAATTGATGGATATCTCCTCAATTTCTGGTTCTAGGCCACCACAAAAAGAGCCGCTATAAATATTTTTGTACATGTAGGCCCTTTTTTCCATTTTTATGATCTCTTTGGGATACAACCCTAAAAGTGGTATTGCTGGGTCAAAGAGTATGAACATTTTTATAGTCCCTTTGCCATAGTTCCCAGTTGCTCTCCAGAATGGTTGGATCAGCTAACAGCTCCACCAATGATGAATTAGTGGTACAACTGTCCCACATCTTCTCCAACATCTATCATTTTCCTGTTTTGTCATTTTAGCCACTCTGATATGTGTAATGTGGTACCTCGAAGTTGTTTTCATTTGCAAGTCTCTAATCAATAGTGATTTAGAGCAATTTTTCATATGACTGTAAATATCTTTAATTTCTTCCTCTGAAAACTGCCTGCTCATGTCCTTTGACCATTTATCAATATAATTGTACATTTTTAAATATCTTGGAACACATCTTAGTTTGGGGTGCAAACCCCATAAATAAAAACTGACCTGATAGGTTCCTGATGGAATAGTCTAATGAACAAATTAAGATTGTTTACACTAAAGAATGGACAGAAGACCAAAGCAAAAGAGAAAAAAAAAAAAGGAAGGATAGGAAATGCAGAAGCACTAATGGCTGTAGAGATGCCCTAGTAATTCACATTAGACATCACAGTTGGCATACTTGGGGCATACCCAAATTCAGCGTACTGGGAATAAGTCTCATTAGGCAAAGCAGAAAAAAACAAACAAACATAGCTAATCATCACAAGGATTTAGAGATATTTGGACCCTGTCACCTTTCTTTATCTCTTCAGTTCTGTGTGACAGAAATGCACCAAGTAAGCCTTTACAGTTATCTTGCACCTTGACACAGTCATAACAGAGAAATGCATTCATTTTCAGTAAGATCTAGCAATATATGTCATCCTATATATCCAGGAAATGTTATCAAATTTACTTTTCATGTGGAAAAAGAAAAAACAGTTTCTTAATGGAGGACTTGACATTCTGAGAAGAATTTGGATAAAATTATCTACCTTATAAACTCATAGAGGCCTGTATTTTTTTTTTTCCTTACAAACATGCATCTCTCATTTCTATAATTCTATGGTCTTAATGCCTCTTCACTTTATAAACATATTACTAGCCCATTGATTTCCAAGTTGTTACAGTCATATAGTCACCACAAACATGGATTAATTGCTTCTACAATCAGGATTATTTTTAACTTGAAACACTCAGTCATTTTTGGAAAATGAGTTCAGAGAATTATTCCTAAGAATAGAAAGATGAAAAAAAGACACTTTTGTTAGACATAATTCAAACCAAAAAGTAAACATGATAAAGAGAAAAGTTGCCCAGCAAATCCCCCCAGGAATATTATAGCCAAATTCCAAAATTCCCAGGTCAAGGAGAAAATATTGCAAGCAGCTAAAAAGAAACAATACAAATATCATGGAGCCACAATCAGGATGATGCAAGATTTAGCAATTTCTACATTAAAGGATCAGAGGGCTTAGAATATATTCCAGAGATCAAAAGAGCTAGAATTACAACCAAGAATCAACTACCCAGCAAAACTGAGTATAATCCTTTGGGAGAAAATGCATATTCAATGAAATAAAGGACTTTCAAGCATTCCTCATGAAGAAATAAGAGTTGAATAGAAAATTTGATTTTCAAATACTAGATTCAAAAGAAATATAAAAAAGGTAAACAAGAAAGAAAAATTATAGAGGATTCAGTAAGTTCAAATTGTTTATATTCTTACAAAGGAAAAGATATTTGCAATTTCTAATTTTTTTTCATTATTAGGATAGTTATAAGTATACATAAAAGGCACAGATATTAGTTGAATATGATGGTATTATTATCTAAAAAAAAGGTAAGAGGTGAGAAAGAATAATGTACTAAGAGAAGGGGAAAGGGAGAGTAGAATGGAGTAAATTATCTGACATAAAAGTGACTTGAAAGGGATTTTAGAGGAGGGAAAGATGAAGGAAGGGGCTCATAGTGTGAACCTTACTCTCATTGGAATTGACTCCAAGAGGGAATGACATATACACTCAGTTGAGTGTAGAAATATATCTTACCACAGAGGAAAGTAGGAAGAGAATAGAATAAGGGTGGGGAAGGGGTCAATAGAAATTGGAGGAGGCAAAAATTAGAAGTAAAACACTTTTGAGAACAAGGTGGCAGGAGAGACAGAGAAAGATAAATGGGGGTGGATAAGATAGAGGGAACTACATAGTGGGTAATTATTACTATGAAAAAATTATGGCAGACTTTATTTCTCAAATATAAGGAAAATGGAGTCAAATTTGTAGAAATAGGAACTACTACTCAATCAATAAATGGTCAGAGGATATGAATAGGCAGTTTCAGACAAAGAAATCAAAATTATCTTTAGTTATATGAAAAAATGCTCTAAATTACTATTGATTAGAGAGATGCAAATAAAAACAACTCTGAGCTACCACCATATACCTGTCAGACTGGCTAATATGACAGAAAAAGAAAAATGGTTATTATGGAGAATGTGGGAAATATTGTATTGTAGAGAAAGTGGGAAAGCTAAAATGCTAACGCATTGTTGGTGAAGTTGTATACTGATTCAACTATTCTGGAGAGCAATTTGTAATGGTGCTGAAAGGGCTATAAAATCATACCAAACCCTTTGACCAAACAATACCACTCACTACTAGGTCTTGCCAGCAACTTGCTGATCAGGGGCCTGGTGGTTATAGAAAAGAAAGAGATAACAGCAGTGGGGGTTAAGCAAGACTGTACCATCTGTACATGACTGGTACATGACCGGTTTATTGATCTGAGGGTCAAGTTTATATACTCTCTCAAGCAAGCAAGGTTATTACCATGAGAATATTTTCAGTTTACATCTTTTACATCTATATCTTAGTTCCTTCTGTATAACAACTTTGGGGGTACACAATCAGGGTCAGGATGACCTCATCCCTGCTTATCAGGAGTGGAATGGTGACCCAATTTCCTAAGAACAACAGTCTTTACACTAGCACAAGTCTTAAGTACCTCACATTCTGGACTCTATCAGTACTGGCTCTCTACAAGGTCTATATCCTAAAGAGAAAAGGACCTATATTTACAAAAGTATTTATAGCAGCTCTTTTAGTGGTGGCAAAAAATTGAAAACTGAGAGTATGTCCATCAATTGAGGAATAGCTGAACAAGCTGTTGCATATGATTATGGTGGATTACTGTCATGCTATGAGAAGTGACAAGCAGTAAAATCTGGAAAGTCTTACATGAACTGATGCAAAGCGAAACGAGCAGAACCAGGAGAACATTGTATACAGCAACAGCAATATTGTATGATGATCTATATTGAATAATTTAACTATTACTGACAATACAATGATCCAAGGTAATTCTGAAATACTTATGATAAGAGCCTCTGTCCATCTCCAGAGAAAGAACTAGTAGAGCCTGAAGGCAGATCAAAGCGACTTTTTCCTTTATTTTTCTGTCTGTGTTTTCTTTTACAGGATGCCTTACATGGCTATACATGCCTTGCATGACTATACATATATAATCTGTGTTGAATTGGTTGTCTTCTCAATGAGCAAGGAAGGGGGAGAATTTGGAACTTGAAATCAGAAAGAACAATGTTAAATTTGTTTTTACATATAATTGGGAAAAATAAAATATTAATTTTTAAAAGGGTGTTTACCTATCAGTCCCTTTAAGTTATAGCACTGAAAAGTTTATTGAGTTGACTCTTCCTGGGCCTTAAGGACAAATTCACCAAAATACTGCATTGACCAATCAGTCTGTAGAAAACACTACTCACAGTAAAATAGCCACTTAGCCTGTCTTCCTCCTACCCTCTTTCTTCGCAAATAGGTTTGATTTTTACCACGCTCTAGGAAGTGTTGAAAGACAATCACCGATGTCCAGTGACGCTGGCCTCTTATCAACCATCTAGACATCTCACAATGGAAGCCTATTATCAGCTGATTGCTCCAGCTACAATTTCTTCACCAAGATTCCCTTTTTCTATCCCTTGTTCTTCCTTCAGTTTTCAGTCACCACAATATTTATAGTCCACTTTTCACTGCATTCAGTGGCTTAAAGCAGAGCCTTCTGGTACTCAGAAACTCATTTTTCACTTATGAAATAAAAACTAAACACCCCTCCCTTAAAATCAACCATCTTTATTCGTTCATTTAATGATCCCTAAACCATTATTTGATATTTCTTTTTTCAAGTTTTACCTTCTTAAGTTCCAACAAGTTACTTGTAATGAACTGAAGAACACAATACCTATGACTTCAGCCCTTCTCTATTAGTGAAAGAGGTTCAATATAGCAATCTGTGTCTTTGATAACTGTGTTTATACCGATATTTTATAAATTTCTGATAAATAAAAGCTATTTCACTGTCCTTTTACCAAAGTGAACCAAACTGTTCACATACCAAAGAGACATCACCCTACATCTTTACAAGGTGACATAAGCTTTATATTTATGTCATAGTATATTTTCTATACTTTTTGCAAACAAACTGCTTATAGCTTATCTGAAAAGTGTTTTGTCATGCACAAAATTTTAGCCATTTTCAATAAAACTCTTCTCTTCTCTTCCACCCACCAAACTGTTTAATTAGAAAAAGACAATCTATCACTTGGTTAAATTCTTTTTTCTTTGAGAAGAAGTACTTTTCTGACACTTTGAGCATCAAATTTCTTTACATGAAAAAATTTTCTTACACTAATATGGATATTTAGTTATTAAGATAGAAGTCCCAACTTTTAAACGATAATGCAGTATTTTTTTCTTTCTAGTGCTGCACAAGAAAAACACATTATAACTAATATTGTCCATGCCTGAAAACTGATTATAATCTCTAAATGTGAGCTGTCTGTACCTTGTAGGTACTGTATCAAATTATCTGATAAACATTGTCCCTTACCAAGTTAAAATATCACACAGCTTGTGGGTTAACTCACCTTGAAGGAATAATATGTTGCCTTGCTTTCATACAAGCCAAAAATTACTCATTACTGGGGAGACAAGAAGTTCTTACTATTTCTTGGGGAAGCTTCCTATAACCTATATAAATTGCTTAGTCATATTAAAGACCTTTTTTTTCTTTTTCTCCTTTCATTCTTTCTTATTTCTGTCCTTTTCTCTTTTCCTTCTTTCCTTCTTTCATGCTTTCCTTCATTCTTTCACTCATTTATGGTTTTTTTGTTTTTTTCCTTTCATATTTCCCTTCTTCCCTTCATGATACCTGATTCAGTATACTCTCCATTGTACCATCTGCTGCCCAAGGAATCTTTGACATAGAAAAGAGTCTTAAAAGAAAGGAAAGGTTTCTAAAAGACTGAGATGAGAAAGGCATGTAGTCCACATGTGGGAGACAGCCTTTGCAAAAGCAAGAGATGGAATTCAAAGTTTAGAAAACAATAAGTAGGTCAGTTTGGGCAAAAAATAAAGTGCATAAGAGTTTGCATAGTGAAATAATTCTACAAAGGTATACCAGAGTCAGATGATGAAGGGTGAAGTAACAAGTTGATTAAGTTTTATTTTATCCCAAAAATGAATAAAAAAATTCAGAGATATTTGAGCAAGGAAGTTTCCCAGGTTCTTATATGTAACCTGGCAACAGGCAAAGAATACTACACACTTTCTTGGGAAGCACTGACCAGATCACCATTAAAGAAGTAGCAGATGTTATGGAGGAACAATAAACAATTGGCAAGTGCATCAACCAGGCAGTATTCACAGCATCAAGGGCAACTATGAATATGCCATAACAGTTTTGAATCACAAAATATAATAGACTCTTCATATAGAAGGTAGGAGAAAAACATTCATTCAGACACCAGAAAGCCAAATCCCAAAACCAGAAAGCCAAATCCATCATAGTAGCTTAGAAGTCAATATGAATTAGTACTGCAGGGGATAAAGCCATTCCCAAGATAACCCCGTGCCCCCACTGGGGATTTCCCACAAACAAACACTTATGATCCTAGTTATCTGCTTACCTGTGTCCTCTTTCTCCTTCTGCCCTAACTGCTACAATTAGTGCAGCCTTTGTAACATCATCTGGCTTCAATTTTACCCATACTTTAGCTGTCAATCTTCTTCTATGAATAGAACCCAATCCTTCAGTTTCTCTTCTAGTTATTTCAGAAGAAGGGTCAGTTTCCACAAGTGGTATTGTTTCACAAGGAATAATACTCACTTGAACTATTCTATCATTTTTACAAAACTGTATGAGTTCTTCACCTAAATTTTGGAATGTCACAATTTCTCCTTGATGATTAGAATCTATCATTCCAGCCAATACATGTATTCCTTGAGCTGCCAATTAATCATGATTTAGGTAAAATCTGTCCAAAATGATTTCTTTCTTTGTCAATTTATCCTGACTTTGAATCTGCTGGCAATTGACTCTTCTGTCTTGAGGAAATTCATCTTTTCCCTAGTCCCTAAGTCACTTAACTGTGAAATTTTATCCAGCACCTCCAAAAGAGGGTTCCTCAATTATTTTCCAAATTATTAGAGTCAAAGCTAGGTGCTTGTAAGCAGTAGGAACCATCTTCACTATTATACTCCTATGGCAAACTGATAAGTGTGTACCATAGTATGCATCTGCATTTCCAATCATTATGACAGTCCTCGTTACCTCCTCCTTAAACTTTCTTATACAGTCCCTAAGTGAATACCAGGCCACATAGAATCAGTAGGATACTGCTTACTGCATCCTTTTGCAGCCAAAGCTAACAGGTCAGTCATATTGTCACTTCCTTGCATATTGTAATCTCTAAAGGCTTGCTGTACAAAAGTATTTGGTCTGATACCTATAAATTTTGAACAGTCCATGCCATATATCTATATTCCTCCAGCTCCCTCATTACTGATTCTCACCATCCAAGACATTAACAGTTACCTCATCATTTTGGGGAACCAACTCAAAATATCTGTGACCTCCTGCTGAGGAAAATCTTCAATAATCTCCCTAAACATTATGTCCCCTTCTTTTGTTTTCAGCTTAGTATCTTTGATCTTAAAAGTCTGTCCCTGAAATATTGTTTCATCTTTCAACTCTGACTTAGTTACATTTTCTGCCCGTTTACTCTCCTGGAGTTATCATCATAGCAACTAGGCTGGGTCTGTACAAAGGTTGTATTCACACTTCTTTTGCCAGTCATCTACTTCTTCATAGCTAAATGAACAGCTTTCTCTTCCACCTGAGACCCTCCACCTTGCTCTTTTAAAGGAGAACTCAAACACTGAAAATTCTCATGCAAGCTAGTTAACTCTTTTTCCTTCCAAATTTTTTTCCTTCAGCAATTTATCTCTCTCTGCTTTCACACATAACACGGTAAGCTTTTAATAAATTCCAGCCTCTCCTACATACCCCGGCCAGTTCTCTCCCTGGTTTTATTGGTATTCCTTTCCAAGTCTCTAGGTTGCCCTCCTGTAACCTCGCTTGTCAGTCTTCACAGAGTCCTGTGCTTTTAGTCCATTCCTTTGTTAGGGAGGAATACATTAAATCCTCCCATCCTGGGATATATATTTCTTCCTCTAAATCCTTTCTGCCTCCAAATAGAGATTTTATACCCTGTGATACCGTTCATGATGCCACATGTATCACACAGGTAATATTCACAGCACTGAGGTCAACTATGAATATGCTGGCATAGTTCAGAATTGCAAAGTATAACAGACTCTCCATATAGAAAGCAGAAGAAAAACATTTATTCAGACACCAGAAAGTCAAATCCATCATAGTAGCCAAGAATCCAATACACATTAGCACTGCAAGGGACAAAGCCATTCCCAAGCCTCCCCTCAACCCCCTGCACTGAGGCCTTCCCACAAACGAACACTCATGAGCCTAGCTGTCTGCTTGCTTGTGTCCTCTCTCTCCCTTTGCCCTAACTGCTCTCAAGAACTTCCTCTTAGTTCTGCTGTACCATTCCTGTTCCACGATT
Source organism: Bettongia penicillata ogilbyi (assembly GCA_023548195.1). Taxonomy (NCBI): domain Eukaryota; kingdom Metazoa; phylum Chordata; class Mammalia; order Diprotodontia; family Potoroidae; genus Bettongia; species Bettongia penicillata. Next base: position 5,309,459 of record JAJHZJ010000121.1, on the reverse strand, counting down.
CAGCAAACTCCTCCCACTACATGTGACTTAGGCGTTTATGTGATTTAAGCAGATCACATGGGCTTATCAATGAATGGGAAAGCTCTTCCCATTTAACTTACCATTACAGAAGTGATTGCACATAGGGAAGAAAAGAGAGGGCGGCATCAAGAATGATTCCATTATTACAAATCTGGGTTAATGAAGTGCTGGTGATGTTCTTAATCAGCAGAAAAGGAAAGTTTATGAAAGGATGATAGAGTTATGTTTTGAATAACAGATTTTTTTAACCTGTGCATGTGATGTTTTCCTTACCTCTAACCCCAGAATAAACTCCATTTTAAGAAAAATACTCTAAAAATTTTATATCCCCAAGCCCAGTTCAATGTTTTTGTACATAACACTAATTTGATAAATATTTGTTGAAATGAAATCAATTTATCTTTTGTGTGCTTTTTTACTGTAGGATTTATATCTGATTATGTAATTATAAGAGAAGTTGAAAGCTAGAGTGTCTACATCAACATCATGTTCCTTTGCCATTGTCATCTGACTTTCCGTGTTGGCACAATGCTGTAATCTATTTAGCATGTCCCAAGAGGATGAGAATAAAAGGAGAGAATGTTTGTGACTCAAGCCTTAAACTTTATGGCTCAATTTGACTTTGTCATAACAATAAACAGCATATTTTAGAAAACTTTGATGATCCTTAAACAATGTTATATTTGTGTGGGCGTATTCCTTTTAAAAAAATCTTTTGTTTCATTGATTTGTACTGATCAATGATATCTTCTGGCTGAATTTGTGACGCTGTGGCCAGGATTTAGTCCAAAAAGACATGGTCTCTTCATAACTTACAGGATGTTAGAGCTTTAAATTAGAAATGTTCTGGTCCAACTCTTCATTTTGCAGAGCAGGGAACTGAGAACACTATGTAACAAATGAGCTCTTTGCTTTTTTTTAAAGTTTGGAGAACTGATTTCTCCAAATGATTTTACCATGAAAGATTTACCAAATAATTCAGTTCTCGCTAAATTTCTTCCTATAATTTTATAACTGGGCTATTCACTTGAAATATGACCTTTGTTTTTAGAAGTTCATCAGCCTCTTTCCATTATTGGCTCAGCTGTGCAACAGGACAATAAGGTTTCTGTTGTGCTCTCAGCAGAACTGTTTCATCAGGATAACTGCCTGTCCCTGACTTGGTATTCTTCCTTTTTCCTACTGAGAAGCAGTTTCTTTGGAAAATAAAGTAAAACTGTAGGGATTTTCTCATTCTACCTATGTCAAAGAGCTGCCACCCAACAAATCATAGAAACATTAGTTCCATGAAAATTATGATGCCCCAGTGCACACTTGTATCAGTTCATCAAATTTTCAGTGTTGGTTCACCCATACTCACTTCTTTCCTTTTTCTTGTTATGCATATGTTTACCTGTTACCCAAAGTTTATTTTTTTTTCATTAAAAGGACCTTCTGCATTACTTGTCCCCACATACTTTTTGCTACTCATTCGGTTCCTCTGCCTTTTTCAAGTTCAGTTCTATTTTAGCACTATGTTTCATTGGTTTCTGAAAAGAGCTAACTTCTCTCATAGAAAAATTTCCATAGGTACAAGCTATAGTATATTGTGTATCACTAATACATCCTTCTAGAGATAATTACTTTAGAATATAAAGTTACCATATATGCTTCTGGTTAAGATTATAACTGCAAAGGATGTTTAAGAGCTCAACTGTACCATATACACTCCAGTAGAGATTTTTTTTAAGGTCCTAGATAGGATAGTGATGAAGAAATTCAAAAGGTAACAACAGTAATTCCTTCATTCTACCTAGAATTGCACCAAAAAAAAAAAAAGATATCCAGAAACCTATGAAGTCTGAGAAGTGGAAACAAATGTAAGCTCAGGTAAGTAAGCAGGAAATCTAACAGAGCTCTGACCGGATACAATCTAGAGAACACATAAAGTTTATGATGCTTTATTCCCGGAGAAGGAAACCTAGAGAAATACAACAAGGAAATTCCAGAGAGGTCTGAAACCGGCAACACTCTGACCCAGGATCTGGGTCTGACAACAAACAGTGCTGTGATTGAGATGACCAGGTTGATCCAGTACTCCTCTGACCTGAGATACCCCCAAAAGTCTAGAAGACTACAACATTTCACCTGTGTTGTGAAAATTACAGTAAACTGAGAAACAAAACTTCAAGCAAAATTTATCATCAAAATATAAATTTGACAATAAACAGGATCTCAGTCTCCTTAGCTAGTGGAGACCCTGAGTGAGGGCTGACAGATCATCTTTATGCACAAAAGGAATAGCACCCCAAAACTACAAGACAACATCATAGATGGGAAACGAATATTATTGATTATAAAGCCAGAAGCACCATAGATGTGGGGGACAATATGATTGTCTAGAAAGTTGGAAAGCAGGGCTAGCAACACCCCTTCTTCCATCTCATCTCTATGGAGAGCTCATGGTTGTGTCCACCTGCAAGGATAGTTAGTGTTACAGTGATAACAGATGGGACTTTCTTGAAGGATAGTTAGAGATAACAGATCAGGCTCCTTGGCATCCTCCTGTGTTCTTTGAGGAAAACATTTCCTTGACACAAGAGTAAAAAAAGTAATTAGCAGAAAAATTGAACTTCTAAATTTAACTCAGAAAAATGAGTGATATACAGGAAAGCTGAATTTCCAAACTTAACCCAGAGACAAATGAAACGTGACTTAGGTAGTTACACAAAATGTCAGTGATATTATAAAATGAAATCAATTACAGAATAGAATCAATTTGATTTTTTTAAGTTTTAATTCCCCACTTTTTAGTCAGTGAAAGATATGTATCCCATAAATAATTTATCCATAAGCTAATTTTATAAGACTTTTTTTAATAGATAGACAATGAAGGCATCATTGATCTCCTAGGGGATGACTTCCTCTTGCCATATAACCTGGAAGATTTTAGTCAGCTTTTGTATGGGCATTAGATTCCCTGCCTTGTAGATCTCTGCTGCAATCAAATCAGTACCCAGGAGCTTTATCACATGAGATGTGCCCAATGGCATTCAAAATCTCATCTTCAGCTGAATGGCATTCAAAACTTCTTTTTTTAGTAGAAAGTTCAGCTAGAGAAGAGTTAACATCAACCTGATATATATATATATATATATATATATATATATATATATATATATATATATATATATATAAAACCAATGGTTATTGTTTGATAATGATCTGTTGAGAACACTATGGAAGTATTTCATCCATCTTTCCTGAATCATATCCTTATCACTGATCAGTGTGACTCTGGCACCAAAGGCATAAAATTGAAATTGTTCATTCCTTTTAGGAGACATACAAGTCTGTTGACTAAATTAGATTTAATTGTGAAACCTATACCAGCTTCTGGGTGCTTCTCATCATGACGGACACTCCAGAAAAATGTATAGTCAGCTCTGACTTCAGTAAGTTGGACTTCATTTGCCAACCGTGTTTCAGTCAGGGCTACTGTTTGGATGAGAGACTTGCTGAGTTCTCTCCAACAAGAGCTATTCATCTTTCAGTTCTACTGGATTTTGTGTTGTCCAGAAACATGTATGCAATCCATGAATGGAATCATCTTCACAAAAGTTTTTCACACAATTTTTTTTGTGTTTTTTGACCATAGAGAAGAATCTTCACATGCTGCAGTAAGCAGGCCAGGATTAAGTGAAATAGAAAGTTTTTAGGTCATCTTTTCTAGACCCTTCCTCACACCAAGAGGTAAGCAATGAGATACTGTAAAAGGTTACTCAGACACCCAGAGGGCTGCTGAATCCCACTGCTCTTTCAATGCAATGACAAGCCGATCCTTTGCCCTGGGCTGCCTGTGCGCAGGTTTGTGACTATAGCTCACAGTGTAACGATACTTCCTGGTTTCATCACCAGCCCTTCACAATAGGAATTCGAGGAAAATAAAATAGTAAAAGTTTAATATAGTAAAATAGTTGCATAATAAAATAATGAAATAGTAAAATGGCCTGAGTGTTATCTTTTGATTCAAGTATAAATGGGATTTAAATGAGGCAGAATTCTTAGCCTTATTCACTTGAGGCTCATCAGTTACCTTAACCTGATTTAGCCTGTCTGCTGAGATGGTTTTACTGGAGTGTGGCCACTGCATATACTATGCCTTCTTGGAGACATAGATTAGTGGACAACAAAGGCAGATAAGGAGCCTTGAAATGACTTATCAGCCCTCAGACCAGAGGTACTAGTCTTCCCCAATATCCTATGCATCCTGGTCCTAAACTTAATAATACTTTGTGACTCTTAATTTGAAGAGTAATTTGTTTCTTTCTGAGGTTTGTAAAGGAAATGTCTTTTGACTATTTCATCATTCTTTCATCATGGGTCTTAAGATTATAGGTGACCAAGGAAAAAGCAAAAAAAAAAAAAATGCTTACAGGTAATTTCCTTTCAGTAATGAGAAAAAAAAAAAGTTTTGCATGGGTAAGGATCTCTTTGGTGACTATGAAGACAAGCCTAACATCCATGAAATCCAACCTCGTTGAGATAGTACAATACCTCTCCCACTTCCTCATGGAGACTGTTAATAGCATTAAGCCTTTTCCAATCCTCTTGTGAGGAATGGACAAGAGAGGAAAGAGCAACAGGTGGTAGTATTATGATAAAATAAAACAAAGAGAACATTATATAACTAAGGAAGGGACAGGCTTCACCTGAGAATAGTTTCCAGGAATCTTTTCCTCTGGTATTGATTGCTGTTGGAGTGGTCAGCAGCACCCACAATGGCCCTTCCCAATCAGGCTGAGTCCCACGGGTCCACTGGAGATTCTTGATGTAGATTGTATCTCCAGAATGAAGATCATCAAGTGTAAAGTCCAAAGGACCAGTCTATACTGCTGTTCCTGCATTGTGGATGTCCAGACAGTTGTTTTTGTAGTTCCTGTATGTAGGAAACAATAAAGGTATCTCCTCCCAGTAAGGCTGTATATACAAAAGAGTTTTGCTTGTTTGAGGCAGAGAAGAGTGGAGTGGTGGTACCTGGAAAGCATTCTGAAAGGAGATATATATAATTCTTCCCTTGTTTTATTGCACAAACAGAATAAGGGAAGGACATCAGGTCATTTCAGATGAGTCTCAATATGCAACTTGACAATCATAGTTTTAAGCTCCTTATTCATTTGTTTACCTTGGTCTCAGTTCTGGAGATGGTAGGAAATAGGAAACAAGCCCCAGCAGGAGGAGACTTGGGACAGAATAGAGTTGATAAAGTAGACAAATTTGACAGAATCAATGTATACTAGTGGGCCAAACTGAGGAACAATTTATTTTAAGAATATTTGAGCAATACATCCAGGAAAGGTGTCCATCCACTAGATGAGTTAGTCAACAATAACAATGCAGATCTTACAGAGGCCCGAGTTAGATATATAGATAAAATGAATTTGCAAATGATCAAAAAGCGTATAAACCAGGGAACACCCTTCATAGGAAATGGCATGAAAGACATGTTGATTATGTGCCTGAAAGGCAAGGCAAGAAAGGTGTGTGGGTGACATCTGGGGCAATGCTAGCCCTCCTAACAAAACCCACAGTTCCCTGGGTTCCAAAGTGACACCTCTTGTGAATAAACACACACACACACACACACACACACACACACACACACACACGCACACACCTGGTGATAAAAACACTGGGGGAAGAGAGGCTTGCCCTCCACAGGCACCAAGAGTCCACTAACCTGTTTAGATTGAAACCCATATTTCTACTTTAAAACTTCAGACCCATCATAGAAAAGGGAAATATCACCAAAAAAGAGATTAAAAACATGTGCAGGGTCTTCTAGGGTAGGGAGCTTGGCAGCAGAATCAGTACAGTTGTTCCCTCTTGAAACAGAATCAGTTCCGCCAGCGTGGGCAGGACAATGGGCAATGGCTAAGGCGGTGGGAAGTCTCAGCAGATGAGAGATTTTTGATAAAATCCACATGAACAATGATCTTCCTGGCAGATGTCAAAAAACCCCTCTGCAGTCTGACTACATTCCAAAAAGATGACAGATACCCAATGTATTCCATGAGTCATTATAAATTGTGGCGCTTTTCCCCCTTGGTTAGGTGACATGCTTGGGTAAGCATCAAAAAGCTCAGTTGCCTAGATGCTAAGGTTAGAGAGCAATGAGGCTTCCCAGGCACTGCCATGGTCAGTGAACACCATCCCTTAGAAAGGGTATCACTGGGTGCCCAGGTACAATCAGGATTTTGCAAAAGGATATAAGGAAGGTCGTTAAGGGCCACATTCACAACTGAGGTGCAGTTGTGCAATAAATTCCCAAAGTTCGGCAGATAGGGGAGCAATGTGAAAAGATTGAGAATGGCACAGCTCTTGAGAGTATATATACTCTTAATCAGTTCATACCTAGCAAAAGGCCTGAATCAGGTGACAAAGTAGAGGGCCTTCACTTCATGGGGACATTATACTATTACAGAGGATCCTAAAACTAAATCACAAGCTTTCTCTACCAAAAGGACAGTGGTAGCCAATCCCATAGGCAGGGTGGCTCTCCAGCAGTCACATCAGAATAATAAGCCACCTAGTGTAGATCAGGCTCAAGTGTACGAGTTAGGACATTAGACACCAACCTGCTTTGTTTGAATATTAAGGAAGGGAGAAGGACTTCCTGCAGGGGTGGGGAACCTGTAGTCTAAAGGCCACATGTGGCCCTCTCAGTCCTCAGATGTGACCCTTTGAATCCAAACTTCACAGAACAAATCTCCTTAACAAAAGGACTTATTCTACAAGGCCACATGTGACCATAGGTTCCCCCTCCCTGACACTATAATTTGGGATTCCCAGTGCAAGTGCTGATAATGGGGTGCTTTTGAGGTCTACCAGGGGAGAGAGGTGTTGATGGTCAAGTTGAAAAGGTTCTAGAACACAGTCTTTAGTCAGAAAAAAAAAAGACTTGGCCATCTCACCAAATGAAAGAATCCATTGTCTGTGGTATATCACCACTCCAGAGATGACATGGAGTTGCTACTTATTGGGGGGGTGAAGAGAGTTGTTGAATGACTTGAAAACTTTTAGGAAAGACAGAATGAGGCCCAACAGCTGAAACAAACCCTAAATATTCCACCTATAGAAGGTACCCTCAACTTTTGACTTAGAAACTTTGGTGAAGCTCTAGTAATAGAGGACAATCATCCTCCTGACAAAGCCTAACAACTGCCACAGGTAGAAATAGATCACCCACATACTGAACTTGGGTGGCACTTTGTAAAGCAATGAAAGCTAAATCCTGATGCAAAATTTGAGAGAATTAAAATTAGGCTCTTTATATACCCTTAAGGTAGGCAAGTCTATGTCCATTTCAAGTTCTTCCAGGTGAAGGTGAACAGATACTAAGAATCTGGGTGAACTAGAATGCTCAAAACAAAACAAAGCCAACCAACCAATCAAAAATGAAATAAAACAAACGCTGAGCAAAGACTTATCACAGTAAAATAGATTGCCTCACATGGAATTGAGGAAATGACAATAACAGGTTTGGATGCCGGTAAGTGCCTAAGTATAACATTAAGTATGCAAATCTTAAACAAAGTGATAAGGAGCCAGTCTAACTTAAGTTTCTTAATGGGGAGGACTAGAGTATTACATAGAGATTTATAGGACACAATAATCACTGGTCTCTAAGAGAGTCAATAACAGATTAAATGCCTTCAATAGCCTTCCCAAACAAAGAGGACTAGGAAATAGATGTCAGAATGCCTCTCCTAATTTCAATGGTAGATTTTAGAAGGCCTGCATCCCAAAACAAAGAGGCCCATAGGGAGGGAGAGATGTCAGATTGAATGCTAGATGCATCTCTAACCACCTTCTCATCAGCTTGAATGAAAACAGAGAATAAGGAGAAGGAATGTTTGGGCACCTACAAGAACAGAGAACCATTAGGAGTAGGCCTAAGTTTGCATAAGAGATCTCAACCCAGGAGATTAATAGGGGATTTGAGGATAAGGAGGAAAGAGTGTTCAACAGACAACTGACCATCAGACACTGTGCAATGAGACAATCTCCAACCCTTCTGGGACTATCCTCAAACCCTGACGACAATTAAAGACACAAATGTGGTACACTTGGAATCAAGCTTACTCCATGGAACCAAATTAGAGGCTCCAGTATCCAGCAAGCAATCATAGATTATGTTACCAACTTTAAGAGTGATATGAGGTTCACCTACGCAGGGAGAAGAATGGACCAGAATAACTAGGGCCAGGATGTCAGAATCAGGGAAAACAGCAGAGTCCTCTCCAAAATCCACAGTCCTTACCTCTCCCCTGTACTTCTGTGCAGTAATGTTTCCTTGGGATTCTCTAGGACCAGCGTCTCTTCCATTCCTATGGTGACATTTTTTTCATACACTTTCAGACAACATCACCCTTTTTTGGCAGTAAAAACATTTGAGGATTTTCTGAATCTCTGGCACAGTCTGTGCAGCCTGCGCTGGAGCAACTTGAATTTTTATCATAGGTTTATCTTTCTCCTGTTTCTCTGTCTCTTTATTCTTTCCTTCATAGGTCAATGTTCTTAAGTTAGCCAATAGGCATTTCTCTCACGAAATATTTTTGTATTTCAGATAGGGATTAACAAAGTGTGTGCTAATGATATGTGCATCTTGGGTTAAGTGAGTCTAACCCTGCTTAACATTTAGCACTTGTGCATAGTCTATCCAAAAAATGGCTAAGTGTCTCATACACACTTGCATATCCCCAAACCAAGACTCCCTAGCCTGCTGCAACCTTGTGTAATAGTCCTCAACGCTGGGGTTCCAATGTGGGTCTTGGAAAGCTCAGTTCAGGAGAGCCCCAGGGGCAGGAGCTGTCCCACCTACTGTGCATTATCTATTTCTGCTACTATATTATCTTGTCTTTTTCCTGGGGAGAGTAAAAATCTGTATTAATTCAGTTACATCTTCCCAAATAAAATATGACTTCATATTGGGTGATAACAAACAACCCCAGATTATATAGTACCACATTTACTCAACTGGGCTGGAAGACTCACAAATATCAAGATTGACTTGTCAAAAATGATGAAGAACTTCAGAAGATGTTAAACAAAGATACAAGAACTCCACAGGGTTTAACAGCAGGATGGTTTGTCCATCTCTAGGCAACATTTTACTCCATGAAAAGTAAAGTGCACATAAGAGATGCAGGAATCTTGACTCAGCAAAAAAGGCAGATGGAATTCAGTTTTATGCTGGTAATAACAATGCAAAGCTTTTCTATGATGCCTTGATGGCTATTTATGGGCCAAAGACCTTTGGTGCATCTCAACTACTCAGCCCTTGCTAATCAGTGATAAGGGCTTGATCCTGGAGAGATGGTCTGAACACTTCCATAGTGTTCTCAACATATCATCATCAAGCATTGCTGAAACTGACCATATTTGTCAGACTGACACCAATCCTTCTCTAGCTGAGCTTCCAACAAAAGAAGTTTTGAATGCCATTTGGCTACTCTCATGTGGAAAACCTCCTAGTATTGATTCTATTTCAGCAGAGATATACAAGGCAGGGGATCCATTGCTCATATAAAACCTGACTGAAATCTTCTAAGTATTATGACAAGAGGGGGTTACCGACTAGGAGTTCAAGGATACCTCAGTTGTCATCTCTGAAAAGGAAATGGGTTGTCCTATGACAACCGCAGGGCCAGGGTTGGGGGTCTCTCTTAGTCATTGCTGCCAAGATCCTTTTCATAGTTCCCCTTAATCGTAATCCTTCACCTGGAAAATATTTATCTACCTAAGATTCAGTATGACTTCAGAAAGGACCAATGAAGAGTTGATACAGTGTTTGCTGCCCAGCAAGTTTAGGAGAAATGCCAAGAGGAGAACAGAGGTCTGCACACAATGTTTGTTGATCTGACCAAGACCTTTGATACTGTCAGTCACAAGAGCTTGTAAAATATGATGGCAAAATTTTCTAGTTCAAAGAAGTTCATCAGTATCAAGTTAATTTAATGACAGCATGCTTATACTAGTTTTGGATAATGGATGATGCTTTCATGCTTTCCCAGTCACCAATGAAGTGAAGCAGGGCTGTGTCCTTGCACCCATGCTTTTTAGCATGATGTTTTCAACAATGTTGTCAGATACCTTCAATGAGGAAGGAAAAGATGTCAAGGTCATCTACGGAACTGATGGTAAATTATTTAATTTGAAAAGACTACAAGCCAAGATTAAAGTGGAGAGAGTGATGGTGCATGACTTTTTGCATGCTGATGACTGTACACTCAATGCTGCCTCTGAGGCTGATATGACAGAATATGGACTGATTCTCTATTGGCTATATTAATTTTGACCTGACAATCAACACCAAGAAAACAAAGATTTTCCATCAGCCAGCATCTCACCAACCATATGTGGAACTATCATTTACAACAAATGGAGAAATTTTGAATGCTGTGGGTAAGTTTACTTACATTGGCAGTACACTTCCCAGGAATGTACATGTACATGATAATGCTGTTGCATGCATTGTCACATAGCTCAGTGTTTGGGAGGCTTCAAACAAAAGTGTAGGAGAGAAAAGGTATTAGTTGCCTACCAAACTAAAGATCTACAGAACCATTACGCTTACTTCATTATTGTATGCCTGTGAAACTTTGATAGTATACCAGCACCATGCAGGAAACTGAATCACTTCCATTTGAATTGTCTTAGCAAGATTCTGAAGATCACCTGGCAGGAACTAAAACTTCTCTAGCTGAGAACTCTAATGCAGAGAGCACAGCTCTGATGGACTGACCACATTTGCCTAAAGAATATTTTACAAAGAACTCACATAAGACAAAAGCTAACACAGAAGTGAAAAGAAGAGATACACATATTCTCAAGGTCTCTCTGAAGAACTTTGGAATGGATTGTGAAGTATGGGAGATACTGACAAAGGACTGCACATCATGGCATATCTGCATCACAGAAGTCACTGCTCTCTATGCTCAAAGCAGAATCTCAGAAGAAATGTGAGATGTACAGATTTAGAGATATCTCCCTTCCAAATGTTCACATGGACAATTTGTGCTTGACCGATGGTAGAGTCTTCTAAGTTCATATTGGTCCAATCAACCACAATCAGACATACTGTACCTTGATCCCAACATAGTGAAATCATTTTGATATGCTTTGAGCACAAAAAACAACAAGCAGCAACTTCAGGGCCTTTATTGAATTAGGAGGTTTCCATTCCCCATGTGGAGATCAGTGGTTCTAAAAGTCTAATGATGTTGATTAATGAACAGGTTACCCTTAGGTTGTGAACAAGCCATTTTATCTTTTTTAAAATAATATTCTATTTTTCCCAATTGCATATAAGAATGATTTTTAACTATTTCTAATTATGAGTTTCTGATTTTCTCCCTTCTTTCCTTTCCTCCCCCTTCATTGAGACAGCAACTATTTGATACAGGTTATACATGTGCAATCATGCAAAATTTATTTCCTTATCCATCATACTGTGAAATAAAATATAGAATAAAACCATGAAAAAATAAAGAAAATGAAAAATGTTGTGTTTTCATCTGCATTCAGACTCTGTCAGTTCTTTCTCTAGAGGTGAATAGCACTTTTCATCATGAATCATTTGGAATTGTCTTGGATCTTTGTATTGCTGAAAATAGCTAAATCATTTCACAGTTGATCATTGTATAATATTGTTACTGTGCACAAAATTCCTCTGGTTCTTCTAACTTCACTTTTCAACAATTCTTGTAAGTTTTTCTAGGTTTTTCTGAAATCATCCTGCTTGTTATTTCTTATAACATAATAATATTACATTATAATGTTGAAGAGGGAAAATACTGATAGATTGTCTTTCAGTTTCCAAAGAAATTGACTCTCCAGTTGAAACAGGAAGAGAATAAGATAGGGGTGCAGAGAGCAAGAGAGGAGAAGGGGGGTTACAGCTGCTGGGGAAAGCAAGGAAATAGTAATGGAAGGAGGAATACGTTATAAATAATAGGTTATAAAGGAAGGGGAGAGGATAAAGGATTGGGAGAGGGTAGAAGTAAGGCTGGGTAGAGAGAAGGCACTTCCAGGATTTGGGGGCTTATGTCATCAGATACCTCAGATAATTTAGTTAATGTTGCCTAGCAGAATCAGAATTCCATCTAATCTGAATACCCATCTCCTATGACTAAGCTTAAATCTTTCCATTTATAATTCTCAAAGGTAACAAATTGAGGGCAAAATAATTTATCAGCTGAATTTCTCACCATCTTAGACCAAATCTCACGCTTCTTTTTCCTTCCTAGCTGAACCAGAAACTTGACCTATGGTAGAGTCCCAAGACGTGAACAGTCTCATCTTGTCCCAAGATGTGAGGAGTATATCCAGGGGATTTTCTTTTGGCATGCAATTATGCTACACTTTTTCTTAGATCAGGCTAAAGAAAAATTTGTAAGATACTAAAGCACAATGTACAGATGCATGAAGCCCAGACAAATATGCACAACGCTAACAGACTTCTGTGGAAATCCCCAAGCAGTCCGAATAAAGGCAACAACTGCAAGGGTCCCACTTTTTTCCTTTTAGGCCAATTTTCTTCCAGTTTGCTAAAGGTCTTCATGAATCTAATTTCTAATTAAAAGATTTGTGTATCTAGTTGTGTAGAGGCATGGTCTCCAGGATTGCTCCACAGTAAGAAGAGCAGAAAGCCCTGATGAGGTTCCAATTGTTCTCCAGGAGTCCCTGCTTAAGGGGTCATGTGGTTTGGCTGGGCAGCCTAGTCACAGATTAGTCCTTGGTTTATGAATCTAATAAAATCCACCAACTTCTAACAGGAATTCCCTCCTGGTCGTCCATGTCATTCTGATAGGTTACCTTTGCTCCTGAGACTGCTATTACAGTACCATATTCCAGATAACCTCAGGGTGGCTGTATCAGAACAGGTAGCTAGTTTGTGTCTAAGGAAAGGCCTTCAGGCATAAAGGAGACCCCACTGGGAAGACACAGAGTTCCCCTCTGGAGTCTCACTTTCTACACCCCTGTTCATAGTGACATACTCCCCCAGAAAAGGTATAACTCTCAACAGGTTAAATCCTTGTTCAGGTACCTAGCTTATGACTAAGTCAGGATAACATAAATGCAGAACCTGACGATCATTTCTCTCTCTCTCTCTCTCTCTCTCTCTCTCTCTCTCTCTCTCTCTCTCTCTCTCTCTCTCTCTCTTCTCTCTCTCTGTCTCTCTCTCTCTCTCTCTCTCTCTCTCTCTCTTCTCTCTCTCTTTCTCTCTCTCTCTCTCTCTCTCTCTCTCTCTCTCTCTCTCTCTCTCTTTCAGTGACAAGACAGACACAAAGATGTTAAGCACTACTGATGAAACTAATAGGTAAAAGTAAATATCAATATGCATTGTATCATCAAGGTCCCTGACATACACTAAGGAGAGCCTTAGATATGCTTTTCTAAAAGGAAAGCAACTTTTGAGGGGTCAACAATCACTTTAATCAGGCACATGTATCATTCACTTAGTTCAGGGGAGAAAATCAGCACCTTGAACTTCAGATAAAACACAGAGAAGCAGAGATCAACCAACAGACAAGGCTTCCAACTATCTGACCATTACATACATACATAGTTACCAGAGAGAGAAGCACCAACATCTGGGTTTTCAAAGCGGGTGGGGCTCTTTTGAGGCTGCCCATACTCTCATCTAGCCAAACAAACACTTCCAATGAGTAAGCCCCAACGTAAAACCTTACCTCTGAGTATTTATACACTTTTCAGAGCCAGAGGGCATCATAACTCTTGAAAACCAATGCCTCATTACAAAATTAACAAAAAGTACTTGAGGTCTATTAATGGATGGGGAAGATGTAATTAATATTACATACATAAATAAAGGTGCCTCATTGTAGAGCCAATGTGATACTCCCAGTGACTACATATGCCATGAATATCCCAGTGCAATTCTGAATCACGAAATATACCAATCTCCACATGGAAGACAAAACCAAAACATTTATTCAGACACCAGGAAACCAGATCCATCATAGTAACAAAAATCTATGCGCAATAACAGTGCAAAGAACAACACTGTCTCCAAGCTTTCCCCTGGTAGACTTCCCACAAACCAACTCCATTAAACAAATCACAAGCAGACTCTCTTAAACAAAAACTAACAAGCTCTTTCACTTTTGCTAGTCAGTTGCCTGCTTGCTTGTATCCTTCCTAGATTTAAGTGCTCTCCTGACCACATTTCCTTGCATCTCTGCTCTAGCTCTTCCTCTTCCTGCTCCACCCTTCTTGCTCCACCCTTCCTCCCACCACAGGCTCCATGTGCTTCACACTTCCATGTGACCCAGGCAGGTCAATTGAGCCTATTAATGAATGAGGAAGATCCTCCCATTTCAATTATCATTATACTCATCTGGCCAAGTTTGAAACTCTTCTTAAATGTCTTAGGTCAATTTTGCTTTATGTTTGGTTAAACCCTGGGAAGAATCCCTATTCCCAGGCTTCCCCAATGTCTCCTTGAATTGGAGGTGTTGCTCGTCTTCCTCACTATAGCCAGGAATTAACCTTCCCTTCTGCTAATAGCAATGAGTGCCCTGGGACTTACTTTATGACTTCCCTGAATGGGTATCAATGATGCACATCCTCATCTCCTTTTTTCCAACTGAGAAGAATCCCTTGTTTCCACACACCCTCAATCCCTTCTTTAAGGGGCATCTACTTTGCTGTGGGGGTCAGGGGAAGGGTTTCCAGATATAATTGTCAATTATTGCCAAACAGTTATAATAAAGACAAACAGAACAGTAAAATATATAAGCAAAGTTGCACTTTCCCCAACAAGCTTCACTTTGACTTGGAAGAATTGGGGTGGGGGTGCAGTGGTGGTATTATTCAGCCTCCATTGAAATCCTCATGGAGGATTCAGGAGAATTCCTCATGGTGAAAATTCTACTGGAGTTCTCCAAGGAGTGTTCCCCTAAGAGTATGCCCCAGGGACCAGTCTGTCCCCCTAGTTCCTTCATGGTCACCAATTGTAGATATTGAAATGAAGGTAAACTGAGACTCAAGACTAATAAACAGTCTCTACTAAGACCCTAACTAAGACCCTAGATGAAGGCTGACAAATCATTTCTATGGACAAAAAGAGGAACATCTCTGGGTTAAGTTTGAAAGTTCAGCTTTCCTGAAAATTACTTGCTGTCTCTATTAGATTTAAAAGTTCAGTTTTCCTGCTAATCATTTTTGTATTCCTGTGTCAAGGAAATGTGTTACCCTTAAAAAATGCAGATAGATCTCTGCATCACTACAGAGATCTCTGCTGTCCTTCAGGAAAGTTTGGTCTGTTATCACTGTGACACTAACTAGCCATACAGGCGGACACCACTAACAAACTTTCCTGTAGGGACATGCTGGAAAAGGGGTTGTTTTAGCCCTACATTCCAAATTTCCAGCCAATCATATTATCTCCTACATCTATGATGTTTCTGACTTTGTAACCAATCATATTGCTTTCCCCATCTATGATGCTGCCTTCTAGTTTTTGGATACTTCTTGTTTTGTCCACAGTTTTCTGGTCATCATAAAAAGTCCCAGTCATGGGGAATCTAGATTGATTCAGACTTGGTGGATTGTGGAAGCTCACTGAAAAATATCACCATGCCCTGATGACCATTGTTTCCACATGAATATGAGTGGGGCCACCTCTAGAGAAACTAAGTACCACTGTACTCTTGAATATCCTTACTGTATTTGGGCAAAGGTAACTTCTTATATGAAATATTCACTAACTTGTGAGTCCTTTATTCTATCCTAGTGCTGAACCTGAATATGCTGAAATTAGAGCTGTGCCTCAGCCAACAGTATAATGAAAAGATCACAGTAAATGAAACCCAGGTTAAAATCTTGACTTTCTGACCACAGAGAACTCACTGTAAATCTCATTTTTCTTATATTTAAAATGTGATAATGCTTCTACTGACATTGTTTTGAGAAAAATTCTTAGTGATTTATAAAGTACCGAATAGATGCTATTTGCTATTTTAATGATAGCATTTGCTATATGAGAATGATGATTCTGCATTGTGCAACCATTTTGCACAGCACCTAGGACAGTTCTTTACACACAGTAGTGTTTATTACTTGTTGAAAAGCGAGTACACCATACCCAACAATTTTCTCATAATAGTGATTTAAAGGAATTCGTCCCCTAAAAGAATCTGGTGTCATATATCACTTTACACTTCATTTCAATTCCCCACATGTTTTTTGCTATTCTCTCTTTTGGCATTGCCATTGTTTACCTAACTACTCACTATAGTGTCAAACAGGATACTGATTTTAGGTAGAAATAAACGGTAGGAATAGATGAATTACTGAGACACAAAGATACTGCCTTCATGAAAACTTTATACTCTTACATTCAGTAGATTGTTCTCTTTCTAAGGATTTGGCAGTTGTTGAATACAACTTTCTCTAGTCTGCATTTAATGTTTCAGCTGGATAGATATATGGCTTGACTGCATTTTGGCAGAAATTGCGTATTCCCTATGTTCACATAACTGAAGACTCAAAAGTTAGCAAAAATGAGGAATCTTAAAGGAACAAAGGTCTTTGGAATTTAAATCTAATCTCCTCATTTTCACTTGAGGAAACTGAAGGGATTATGTTAAAAAACAAGTGAAAAGGTCAGTATCAGTCTCCTCCTACAGACACTTTCCTATGCTCCTCAGCTAGAGAGTTTCTGGAGACTAAACAGATACTTATATGTAAATTCTCAAATCCTGCCAATCTTTTGCCCTCAGACACTTTTGGGGTACTATAGTCGCTTCGTGATTAAGAGAACCATAATAAGGGACTGAGTTATATCCAAGATACCACTTGGTTTAGGCAATTCAGCTGCTGAGTAAAAGTGGCAAAGACGATGGGATGTTTCATAAACAAAGGATGAAGAATGATGCTAATCACTCCTGAGGCACTGGACCTCCATTTGTGAAACAAACCAATGATTTGAAATTCAAAAATGTTAAATACTTTAAAATTACTTAGTTTTAAAATTTTCATTTGTGTATCTTTCCTGACTTCATTTTATTCTAATGAATTTCAAAGAATGCTAATCTATTTTAGTTTATTTTGAAAAGAAAATATGTCTAGATAATGGTAATAAAAATGTAAGATATGCTGCTCTTTTGCTGTTGTTCAGTCCTAGCCATTGCTTTGGGATTCTATGGACCAGAACATGCCAATGTTGTCCGCGAGGTTTTTTAGGCAAAGATACTCCTATTTCTTTCTCCAGTGGGAAAGTTAAGTGATTTGTCCAGCAGCAATAGCTAGTAAGTGTCTGAGGCTGGATTTGAACTCAGGTCTTCCTGTCTCCAGACTCAACACTCTATCCACTGAGCAACCTAGTTGCCTCTTAAGCTACTTTTTAGATGAAGCAATTGATTGTAATGAATTGAGGACCACCACTCAGTACTGAGACCCAGATCAGCTGCTTGATTATCCCAGAGTCTGTAGGCTGAGAGCTCCAGAAGTGGTCACCACTGCACCAATGACTGCAGCCACCCTGGGGTTGGGACTGGGGCCTAACAGTGCTCCCCTCTCATCCAAGTGAAAGAGCTTGCTCACTGACCTTTGAAGTTGTCTGACATTTGTGGGTTGAGAAATCTGAGAACTGTAGCAGCTGCCTGTGATTCAGCTCCCTGAAGTCTCCTCCAGGCACCTCTGTACCAGTGAGGCCCATGGTGGGCTCCACATTGCTCCAAGTTTATATATGATAGACCATTCTTCTTGACCTTAAAGGCTGTCTTAGGTTGGAAATCTGTTTCACTCTGTCATTTTGTGACTTCTGCTGCTCTAGAATTTGTTTAGTCATATTTTGCAGGTATTTTGAGGGCTGTGAGAAGAGAGTTCAAGCAGGTACATGCTTCTACTCTGCCATCTTGGCTCCATGACCCGACAATTTTCCTTAGTTATTTATTGTATTATTGTATCAAGATTCTTTTTTTGATCATAACTTTCAATTAGTCTGATTATTTTTATATTTTCTGTTCTTGGTTTATTCTCCAAATCAGTTGTTTTCTTGTAATATGTTTCCCTTTCTGTTCTGTTTTTCCTATTTTGGTTAATTATTTCTTGATCTCTTCTAATTTCACTGGCTTCACTTTGCCCAAATCAGTTTTCAAGGTGTGATTTTCTTCCTTAAGATTCTGGATCACCTTTTCTAATTGGTTGATTTTTTTTTTCGTTTCATAATCTTCTTGTTATTCTTGGATCATTCTTTTTTTTTTTTTTTTTTTTTGCTTTTCCTCCATCTCTGTCATTTGATTTTTAAAGTCTTTTTTAAAATCTTCTATAAATTCTTTTTGGCCAGTGACCATTGACTTTATGCTTTGAGGATTTCCTTTACTTCAATATCCTCCTCTGAAGATGAACCCTGGTCATCTCCATTCCCATAATAGCTTTCTATGGTTAGATTCTTTCTCCTTTGCCCATGCAATTTTTGTGGTTTAATTTTTGTAATCACCTCTTGCCTTGGGGTATGGAAAAGGGTGCTTCTTGCCCCATATCTTCAGGTCTCCCTTCTCTATTCTGGAACCAAAGCCAAACCTCCAACCTCCTGTAAGAACCTCCAGTCAGTGACTTTCTGCAGTTCTGCGTCTGCATTCACCAGCACGTGTTGGATCCTTCTCATTCCCACCACTCTTAGCACAAATGGGTTTGGTGTTCCTTATCAGCAGAAGTTCCCTCAATATTCCTGGGCTCAAATGCCCAACTCCCCTCACTATCCTGGGGGTAAAAGTTTCTGTGGCTGAGGCTGAGAAAGTCTCTCAAACCAACTACCCCCAGGGCTTACATCTTGTTCTTTAACTGGCTTGACACTTGTTAGAAGAGAACTTAGCCTGAAGGTGTTTAGTCTTTACCAGGACCAAAACTGTCCTGGGATTTTTCTTATGATCTTCTCAAATTGTCCCAGGAAGACCCCAGCTGTGTCCCTATTCTTATGTATCTGCACCCACACTTTGATCATCCTAATGTGCCATTTAAACTCTCTTTGTGGGGAAAATCTTGCAAGCTTGGAATTTTCTATCCTACTCCACCATCTTCCCTTTTTTTCCCTTTTTGATGATCTCTTTGAGATACAGACCTAGTAGTGGCAATGCTGGGTCAAAGGGCATGTATAGTTTGGTTGACCCTTGGGCATAGTTCAAATCTGCTCTCCAGAGAGGTGGATCAGTTCAAAACTTCACTAACAATGCATTAATGTTCCATTTTTCCCACATCTCCAACACTTGTATTTTCCTTTTCTTTCATATTAGCCAATCTGATATGTGTGAAGCAGTACCTCAGAATTACTTTAATTTGCATTTCCTTAATCAATAGCAATTTATAGCATTTGTTCACATGATTATAGGAGGTTTTAATTTCTTCATCTGAAAACTGTCTCTTCATATCCTTTGATGATTTATCAGTTGGAGAATGACTTTTATTCTTATAAGTTTGACTCAGTTCTCATATGTTAGAAACAAAGCCTTTATCAGAAATATTGGCTGTAATTTTTTTTCTAAGCTTTCTCCTTCCCTTCTAATCTTTGTTGCATTTGTTTAGTTTGTGCAAAAACTTTTCAATTTAATGAAATTAAACTTACCCATTTTGCATTTCATAATGTTCTTTATCTCTTGTTTGGTGATAAATTCTTGCATTCTCCATATATCTGATAGGTAAACTATTCCTTGCTCTCCTAATTTGCTTATGATTTCACCCTTTATAAATCATATACCCATTTTGACCTTATCTTGGTGTAGGCTGTAAGATGTTGGTCTATGCCTAGTTTCTACCATACTATTTTCCAGGTTTTCCAGCAGCTATTGTCAAATACTGAGTTGTTATCCCAGAAGCTAGAGTCTGTCAATTTACCAAACAATAGATTGCTATGGGCATTGACTACTGTATGTTATGTATTTAACCTATTCCACTGATCCACCACTTTATTTCTTAGCCAGTACCAAATAATTTTGATGATTACTGCTTTATAATATAGTTTTAGATTTGGTAGGGCTACGTACCTTCCTTTGCATTTTTTCATTAATTCCCTTGATAGCTTGACTTTTTGTTCTTCCAGATTAATTTTGTTACTGTTTTTTCTAGCTTTGTAAAATAATTTTTGGTAGTTTGATTGGTATGCACAGAAAAAGTAAATTAATTTAGATAGAATTGTCATTTTTCTTATATTAGCTCAGTCTTCTCATGAGCAATTGATGTTTTTCCAATTGTTTAGATGTGACTTTATTTGTATGAAAAGTGTTTTGTAATCATGTTCTTGGGTTTTTCTTGGCAGGTAGACTCCCAAATATTTTATGTTGTCTATAGTCATTTTAGATGGAATTTTTTCTTTCTATCTCTTGTTGCTGGCTTTGTTGGAAATATATAGAAATGCAGATTATTTGTATGGGTTTTATTTTATATCCTGCAACTTTGCTAAAGTTAACTATTTCAAGTAGTTTTTCAGATGATTCTCTAGGATTCTTTAAGTACACCATTATATCATCCACAAAAAGTGACAGTTTTGTTCCCTTATTGCCTATTCCATTTCTTTTTCTTCTCTTATTGCTAAAAATAGCATTTTTAGTACAATATTGAATAATAGTAGTGATGATGGGCATCCTAGTTTCACCACTGAAATTACTGGCAATGCTTCTAACTTATTCCTGTTACATATAATGCTTGCCGATGGTTTTAGATGGCTACTGCTTACCATTTTAAGCAAAACTCCATTTATTCCTATGCTCTCTAGTGTTTTTAATAGTAGTGGGTGCTGTAGTTTATCAGAAATTTTATTTATGTATCTATTGAGATAATCATATGATTTCTGTTAATTTTGTTATTGATTTGGTCAGTTATGCTGGTGGTTTTCTTAATAATGAACCAGTCCAGCATTCCTGATATAAATCCCATTTGATCATAAAGAACTGTCCTTGTGACAAGTTGCTGTAATCTCTTTGCTAATATTTTAATTTTTTTTAATCAACATTCCTTAGGCAAAATAGTCTGTAATTTTCTTTCTATATTTTGGCTCTTCCTGGTTTAGGTATCAGCACCATATCTGTGTAATAAAAATAATTTGGTATGTTTTCAAATAGTTTATGTAGTACTGGAATTAATTGCTCTTTAAAAGTTTGGTAGAAGTCACTTGTAAATCAACCTGGCCCTGAAAATTTTTTCTTAGGGAGCTCATTGATGGCTTATTCAATTTCTTTCTCTAAAATGGAGATTAGTATTTTATTTCCTCTTCTGTTAGTCTGGGTAATTTATATTTTTGAAAATACTCATCCATTTCACTTAGCATATCAGTCTGAGTGGCATATATCTAGGCAAAATAGCTCTTAATTATTGCTTTAATTTCTTCTTCATAAGTGGCAAATTCACCCTTTGCATTTTTGATTCTCATAATTTTATTTTTTTAAATTGAGTTAACCAAAGGTGTTTATAGTTTATTTTTTTCCCCATAAAACCAGCTCAAAGTTTTATTTATTAGTTCAATAGTTTCTTACTTTCAATTTTGTTAATATCTCATTTGATTTTTGAAATGTCTAACTTGGTATTTAATTGGAGATTTTAATTTTTTTGTTTAGTTTTTAAAATTATATGCTGAATTCACTGATGTTCTCTCTCTCTGTTTTATTCATGTAAGTATTCAGAGATATAAACTTCCCCTAAGAAATGCTTTCACTGCATCTCATAAGTTTTGGTATGTTGTCTCATTATTGTCATTCTCTTGGATGAAATTATAGATTGTTATTGTTATTATCATTAAATTATTATGATTTGGTTTTGATCCATTCCTTCTTTAGGATTAGATTATTTAGTTTTCAATTTGTTTTTAGCCTGAATTTTGATGGTCCTTTATTAAACATAACTTTTATTGCATCATGGTCTGAAAAGGATGCATTTAATATTTTTGCCTTTCTGCAATTGATTGTGAGGTTTTTATGCAACACATGGCCAACTTTTGTGTGGGTGCCATGTACTCTGAGATAAAGGTACATTCCCTTCTATCCTCATTCAGTTTTCCCAAGAGGTATATCATATCTAACTTTTCTAAACTTCTATTCCCCTTCTTAACTTCTTTCTTGTTTATTTGGTGATTAGATTTATCTAGTTCTGAGAGGGGGAGGTTGAGTTCCCCCACAAGTATAGCTTTGCTGTTTATTTCTTTCTATAACCCTCTTAACTTCTCCTCTAAGAATCTGGATGCCATACCACTTGGTGTATATATGTTTAACATTAATATTACTTCATTGTCTATGGTACCTTTGAGTAAGATGTAGTTCCCTTCCTTATCTCTTTTAATTAAATATATTTTTGCTTTTTCTTTGTCCAAGATTAGGATTGCTGCCCCTGCTTCTTTTTTTTTCCACTTTAGGTGAAGCATAATATATTCTGCTCTAGCCTTTTACCTTTCTTCCTGTGTGTATCTCTCTGCCTCAGATGTGTTTCTTGTGAACAACATGTTGTAGGATTCTGTTTTTTAATCCACTCTGCTATCCACTTCTGTTTTATATGACAGTTCATCCCATTCATATTCACAGCTATGATTACTAACTATATATTTCTCTCCATTCTATTTTTCCTCAGTTATACTTTTATCTCTCCTTTCACATCGTCCCTCCTCATGAGAGTTTTGCTCCTAACCACCACCTCCCTCAATCTGCCCTCTCTTGTATCACCCTCCTTTTCTTTCCCCTTCCCCCTCCTACTTCTGCCTTCCCTATCAGTCCCCTATTCCCTTTGCCTTCCCCTTACCCCTCTTACTTTTCTATATGGTAAAATAAATTTCTATACCCAACTGAGTGTGTATGTTTTTCTCTCTGAGCCAAATCCAATGAGAATAAGATTCAAACAATGCTCACTTCCTCCCTTTTTCCCTCTACTGTAGTAGGTCTTTTGTACCTCTACATGTGATGTAATTTACCCTATTTTGCCTCTCCCTTCCTTCTTGTTCCAGTATAATACTTTTTTACCTCTTTTTTTACATTATAACATCATAGTCAACTTATACCCATACCTTCTGTTTGTACTCCTTCTAATTGCCCTAATAGACACACAGTTCTCAACAGTTACAAGTATCATCTTCCTGTGTAGGGAAAAGTTTAAATCTTATTGAATAACATGTTTTGTTATGTCTTGTTTTTCTGTTTACTTTTTTTATGCTTCTCTTGAGTCTTGTATCTGAAGATTAAATTTTCTGTTCAGCTCTAGTCTTTTCATCAGGAAAATTGAAAGCCCCTTATTTCACTGAATGTCTGTCTTTTCCCCCTGAAGGTTTATGCTCAATTTTGTTGGGTAATTGATTCTTAGTTGTAATCCATGCTCTTTTGCCTTCCTGAACATTATTATTCCAAACCCTCTAATTCTTTAATGTACAAGCTATTAAGCCCTGTGTAATCCTGACTATGACTCCTTGATATTTGAATTGTTTCTTTCTGACTGCCTGCAGTATTTTCTCCTTGACCTGATAATTCTGGAATTTGGCTCCAATGGAGTTTTCATTATGGGCTCTCTCTCAGGAGATGATCAGTGGACTCTTTCAATGATGAGTTTACTCTTTGGTTCTAGGATATCAGGGCAATTTTCCTTTATAATGTCTTGAAAGCTGCTGTCCAGGCTCTTTTTTTTTTTTTTACCCAAGCCGTCAGATAGTCCAATAATTCTGAATGTTTCTTCTACCTCTCTTGCTTGATTTTTAAGATACTTTTTTAAAAAAATCCTTTTTGCACTCTTCCAGGACTTCTTGGGCTTGAGGTCAATTCATATTCCTCTTTGAGGCTTCACATGTAGACATTTTGATAGTGTCCTCTTCTGATTTTGTCTTTTGATCTTTCCTGTCTCCATAGTAACCTTCTATGGCCAGAATTATTTTGTGTTTTGCTCTCATTTTTCAACCTACTTTGTGAGTTTTTAAGTTGAGCTCTGCTCTTTGGGTATAGGGAGCACTATCTCAAACTTCTTATACTAGGGGCCAGGGTCCTAGGTGCTGTGACTTGCCCAGTGCACTGGGAATGGCTCAGTCTATTTGTACCATGTTTCTCAGCTCTCAATTTGCCTCCTCCATGGGGGCTGTAGGCCTCACTTCTTGTCTCTTGAGCCAGGACCAAGGGGAAACATTTGCTAATCTATGCCATGGCTAAGAGCCTCTTAGTGGCTTATTCAGACACTGTCTGCACTGGGCTGTGCTCCCCTTTTATCCAAGTGAGACAGATCTTTCCTGAAGTTCTTCTACATTATCTTAAGCTGGAAAATTGGTTCACTCCATCTATTTTGTGGATTCTGTTGCTTCAGAATCCATTTAGAGGTCTGATTTGACATTGTTTCTGAAGGAAACTGGGAAGAACTCAGGCAATTTTACCTTGGCGCCAAATACTTTTTTTTAAAAGACATATTAATAAACAAAAAGCACCATCATAGATTCAGTTCTGGAAGGGTAAGAGAACAGAATGTCCTGAGTGAAAGATTTTCCATCATTCCCTTCAGATTTAGATAAAATATCTCCAAGTGTCTCATCACATACAGCTGCACAAAAATTTTTACTGGGACCTCTGTTAATGTATTAGGTAATCCTTTTCCCCTTCAAACAACTGAAATCTGCCTCATCTCTCTCCTAGCTTCCCCTTCCCCCACTAAGAAAGTAAAATAAAACATTTTTAAGACATACATAGAGTTAGAGGGTGTGGGATGTGATTGCTGCACTGACGATTTTGTACAGTGCCTGGCACATAGCAGGTGCTTAATAAATTTTTATTGCTGGATTGGCCATGAGTGACAACAATAGAAACAAGGTTTCAGTCTTTACTCTAAGCTCATCATCTCTCTGTCAAGAGATAGGCAACATGTCTCACCACAAATCTTCTGGAATAGTGGTTAGTCATTTTGTTAATCAATGTTTCATTCAATATAATTTGTCTTTAAAATATTGTTATTATATGAATTATTTTCTTGGTTCTGTTCACTTCATGCTGCATCAGTTCATATAAGCCCCCCAGGTTTTTCTGAAAGCATTTCCTCTATCAGTTTTTATAGAAGTACAGTATTCCTTCACATTCATATATCCTAACTTATTCAGGCATTTCCCCATTGATGGAACTCTTTGTTTCCTATTCTTTGACACCACAAAAAGAGGTGATGTCTCTATCTGTTGGTCTGTCAATTTACCTGTTTTTAACCTATGACTCCTTTTCCTTTTTCATTGATCTCTTTGGGAAATGGTTTGAGTAGTGGTACTACTACGACAAAGGCTATAAACAGTTCAACAGCTTATTGGAGATACTCCTAAATTGCTTTCCAGAGTGGCTGGACATGTTCACACATCCAATTATTTTCCATGAATATACATGTTTTCTCATAGCCCCTCCAGCATTTACTATTTTCCATTTTGGTCAATTTTGCCAATCTAATGAGTGACATGGAATCTCAGAGTTCTTTTAATTTATGTTTCTCTAATTACTAGCTATTTTGAACATTTTTGATATGGTTATTGATAATAGATTCCTTCCTTTGAAAACTGCCTGCTCATATTCTTTGACTATTTATGAATTGGGGAATGGATCATACACTTAAATATTTGAATCAATATATCAAATATCGGAGAAATTTGTTGCAAGTATTATTTTCTCTTTTTACTTGTTTATCTAATTTTTACTTCATTGGTTTTGTTTATACTAAATCTTCTTAATTTTATGTAATCAGAACTGTCCATTTTATCTTTTTTTCATTTTCTTTGGTCATGAATTATTCCCCTATCCAAAGCTCTGACAAGTAATTTCTACTTTTACTCCTATAATTAATGTATGCTATTGCACTTTATGCCCAGGTACCCATTTGGAACTTATTTCAGTATACATTATGAGATAATGGTGTAGACCTAGTTTATGTAAGACTGCTTTCCAATTTTTCAAACAGTTTTTTTTTGAATAGTGTGTTATTACTGAAATAGCTGGGACCTCTGGATTTATCAAATCTTAGACAATTGTGCTTATTTGCCTTTATACACTGAATACCTAATCAGTTGCCTCAATAGGTAATCCTAATGAATTCCTAACCACCAAAAATAGGACAAGCAGGTTTTGAATAATAAATAAGAATAATAAGAAAATAAAGAAATAATAAGAAAATAAAGAAATAATAAGAAAATAAGAAAAATAAATAATGAATAAGAAAACAAAGACAAGGACCCTGAAATGTCTCTAAAGACAGATTGAACACTCTGGGGTGATGGAGTCAAACCAGTCTCTCAAAACTCAATGAGATTCTCACATAAAGGCACTGCCGCCAAGCCTGAAGTCCTAAGAAACATCCTGTCATATACACAAACATTTCAGTTTCTATATCAGATCCACCACCAGGAGAGTTTTTCTTTAATTATGAGGATTATGTTCCATTTCTCACACTCACCCATGCCTCAGGCCTCTTTGGGACAATTTTATTCATGAGGTAAAAGATGTCTCACATCTGAGTCTCCTCAAAAGGTTGCAGGGGAAAAAAGGTACTCAACTTACAATATGAAGTAGATATTGAACAGATAATTTATTCCTACTTGCATAAAGGAATACTAAGCACAAAGGAATCATAGTACGTATTACAGAACTACTAGAATGGAATTCAGTAACAACTTACAACTACTATTACAATCTTCATGGAGGATGATAGTTTGTCTTCATCAAAACATAAAACAGTATGAAAGGCTACTAATTAGACATTTTGCATTTCACCTCAGTTCAGTTCAATCAACTCTGTAGTAAAATCAGCCAGATTTGTCCTTTTTTCCCCGGTGGTGTCTGTTTCCTCCAACGGCACTGGAGTAGCTGTTGAGATTTTTTCCCTTACTGCCAGCCCTTTTCACTTGATCTTCTGAACTTACAAGGTCACTTGCTTTAGGAAAGATTAAAGAGGGATATTTTCATCCCTCATTCCAGGCTCAGTCTTGTCAAGGCAATAATGTGTTAAATAAATCCCTCATGCAAAACAGATACACACATCAGTCATGTCCAAATATGTATATCTTATTCTACAGTCTGTATCAATCATCTTTTTCAAGAGATCCCTGGGTGATTACTATATTGATCAGAGTTCTTTAGTCTTTCAAAACTGCTAAAGTATTATAGGAGTTGTATGCATTGCTCTTTTAATTCTTCACATTTGCTTAACTTTTCTTTTTGAGGCTGGGTTTCCCTGTCTTTCTCAGGCTAGAAACCCAGTGGCCACTTAGAGGGCCCAACCCCACTGCTGGACGAAGAGTAGAAGCTTGAACTTCCTCCATTTCTGGCCTAGACTGGTTCACCCCTCCTAAGGCATCCCTGGGATCCTAGGGTGCCAGACTTCATTCAGATGCTCCTTTGTCTTAGTCTATTGCAGCTCAGAATCCCTGAGCCCAAGTGATTCACCAGCCTCAGCCTCCCAAGTAGCGGGGATTACAGGTGTGCACCACCATACCAGACTTGCTCAGTTTATATGAATCTTCAGATGGTTCTTGGAAGCCATCCCTTTTATCATTTTCTCTTACAGTGCAATAATGTTCTGTTACATTCACATGATAAAAATTGTTCAATCATTCCCCAGTTCATCTGCATATCCCTAATTTTCTAGCTCTTTGCTTCCACAAAAAAAGTCATATTTTTGTTTATATGGGTTCTTTCCTTTGCATGTGATCACTTTGGAGTGTAAACCTAATAGTAGAAATAGTGAGTCAATGAGTATGCAGAGTTTAGCGAATTCTGTAGTATAGTTCCAAATTGTTTTCCTTAATGGCTGGGACCAGTTTCACAGCTTCATCAATTGTTCTTGTGTCCGTGTTCTCCTATATTCAATCTCCAACAATGATTATTTTCTTCTTGGTCATTTTTCCCCGTCTGATGGGCATGAGATGGAACTGGCAGCATGTTGAAGACACAGAATAATTATCAATGGATTTCTTTTTATTTCCACTTCAGATTGGTCCAGTGAACTTACACTCTCTTTCTCTAGATAGGTGTACATGTTGATAAAATTATGTGAGATGTAGCAATCAAAAGTTCTACGATGGTTTGATTATGAGTAAACATTTTAGGATGTACATGAGGGATTGTCTAGAAGCTTCTGTTCAAGTTTCTAGCAACACATATTTATTTGTTCACAGTGGAAAACCTTCAAGAGAGCTCCTTAAATTTCTGTTGGGCAGAAGAGTCTCATTCAAAAGCAGAAAAATATTAAAAAACAAATAATATGCCAATACACTTTGAAAGGTAGCTCCCAGAAATGACATACACAAGTTAGCAAAGAGGCAGTGTGGTGTGATGAATACAGAGTTGACTTCAGAGCCAGGAAAACATGGCCAAGTGCCCCACTCTGACATACAGTGGGTACATGACCCTGAGCAAGCCACTTAACTTCTTCATGCCCTCAGGAAACTCTCTAAAACTATAAGGTACAGGGAAAGTACTCATCTACATTTGTAGAGGGAGCTCCTTCAAGGACCACCCTAAACATAACCAATGAAATCAGCTTTAAAAAGTTAGCTATATCATGGTCATGAGTGAAACAATACCATTTACTTAAGTATTCTGCGTGTACAGAAATACTATATGTAGACTATGTTCTATTGAAAGAGGAATAATATCTGGCATTTATATTACAATTTGCAAAGTAATTTGATTCCATTAATTTAGATGAGCTTCACAGTATCCTTATGTGGTAGGTTTGACAGGCATTAATGTCTCCATTTTAAAGATGAGATAACTGAAAGCTCAAGGAGGAAATGCCTTGTCCACTGGGCATGCAGAAGGTATCAAAGTGGCATACTCATCATGATTATCCTGACTTAGATCGTCATTCCCATACCACACACATCTCCATCCTGTCCCCATTTCCATCCCCACCATCATTATCACCAATATTACTTTTGTGATTCGCAAAGTCCGTTACATACATTATCTTATTTGAACCTCAAAATCCTGTAAGGTAGATATTACAGGTATTATCGTCCCCATATTGCAGATGATGTAACTGAAACTAGGAGAGATTAAGTGATTTGCCCATGCTCTCACAGTTTAGCAAATGTCAGAGGCAGATTTAAAAACCAGGTCTTCCTAACTTCAAGTGTAGCACTTGACATCACTATGCCATATATTTATCTATATATGAGAAATATTACAGTTGTTTTAATTTTTAGGTAGTAGTGATGCATGCATGTTATGTGACCTGTCTGTGGTGTCTGCCTGTCATGTTTATGACGCTTATGGGGGTGGGGGTACAGAGAATTCTAAGGAAGGGGGAGAGATAGAAAGACAGAACTAGACAGAAAGAGGACAGACAGAGGGGAGAGAAGAGAGGAAGAAAAATCAAGAGGGAAGGGAAAAGAGAGGGAGAGAGGAAGAAAAGGGGGAGAGGGAGCAGTGTTCAGATTAGAAGATCCCAGCTGTTGCTGTGAGACTGAAGCCTCCAGCCACAGAGAAAACCTGCCAGTACCGACGCCCTTATCATCCCTACCAACGGCAGCAGCTCTGCTTCCTCACTTCCTCCATTCAGCCCGCAGCATCATTGCAGACCCTGCGCGAAGACAACTTAAAAAAAGAGATAAAAAATAGAGAAAAAGAAGGAAGCCCCCAGCCCCCCAATTTCACTCCCCCCCACACTGTCATAATCATCGGCCCAGTAGTAACAACATGAATAAAAGAGCCCCAGAGCCACCGCCACCAGTCCCCCCTCGATCACGCAGTGACGGGTGGGAGCTGCGCTAGGTAAGGTGCTGGGGAGTCTCCGCCTGTGTCGGAGCCGCGCGCGCCCTGGTGACTGATTTCTTCCCGGCTTCGGTTCTCCCCGGCCCGAGCTTCCCCGGTGTGGCCGCCGCCGCCGCCGCCGCCCCGCGATGCCCGTGCCCATGGTTACTCGTAGGGTTACAGGTTGGTGGCCGCCGCTGTGGTCTGGGGGGAGGCTAGGGGCTCGGACGCTGGAGGCCCGCGATGCGCCTTCGCCTTTGCATCTCCCAGGGGCTGGGCCGGAGGCTGGCGGTGGGAAGGAGGGAGGGCGGGGTGAGGGGGAGCTGGGGCAGGCTAAGGCGCGGAGGCAGGTGGGAGGGTGCGGGTGCATCCTCATTGCCAAGGGGGTCTTCCCTCCCGGCCGCCCCAGGCCAGAGGTCGGGGAGGGGAGAAGGAACGGGGCACGGTCAGGCTCCGTGGGGGCTGCCAGCCGCTGGGGATGGGGCTGCGCCCTCCCTCTCCATCCCACCCTGGCTGTCCCCTGCCGTGAGCGGTCTTGCGGTCTTTTCTGGCCGTGGCTGCCGCAGTGTTAAACGCTGAGGTGGGAGGGCTCGGGAGCTGTCCCCCTGGTCAAGCCCCAGGCCTGTCTCCGCTCCAGGTGCAGCTGGGGGAGGGTGGGGGAGAGCAGGCTGCTGGAAGCCGGGCAGGGGATGGTCGATTCCCAGCGGAGGCAGCAGCCTCGGGCCCACCGCTGCTGCTTGTGCTCCAGGGGAAGACTTGCTGTTCGCAGGTGTGGGGAGAAGTTTCTGCGCCAGGTCGGTTCCGAAGGAGGCCGCGCTGCCCCTCCTCCACTCTCCCTGCCTCCTCGCCTTGCTATTTTCTTACGAGCCCTCCCTTTTATTCATTGGGCTGCTGAGCATCTCTCATTAGGGTGACCACCAACACAACGCATCTTCCTGGCTTAGCTACCCCATTGGCACCGATGAGCCTTAAAGAGCTGCCCGTAGTGATCCTGGTGGGGAGGATGCTCCGGCCTTCGCCTCTTTCTTGACCAGTCAGTAATAGGTTATACCTTTGGCATCTCTTCCTTTCTCAGGATGACTACACTTCAACAATGCTAGAATCCTGAACTGAGATGCTGGTAGATAACTGAATTCCCTCTGGGGTTAAAACAGATTGTGAAAAAGGTAAGAGTTTTTATAGGAGAAAATATTTCTTGTATGGGTTTCTCCATAGACTGAGAAGTCAGGATCCCTGAATCTGCCTCTGAATGTGCGACAATCTGTTGGGGTCTCAAATTCATCTGTGAAATGGGAATAATCTAGTGACTTCACACCTCAGAGGAATGTGGTGAATGAAAGCATAACTCCTGGTTAAAAATAAGAACTTTCCTAAGGAATGCTGAATAATGGATCAGAATTTGATGGATATGTGATTGTTCATTATTGATATTTTCATAACCGTGACTGTGGTTTAAAATTAAATCAGAGAGGAAGCCAAGTAGTAGTGCGGTCAACCACTCAGCCTAATAATGCACAGGTGAAGAGGCATGCTAAAGAGATATGTTCAGCTGCCACACCTTTAAAAATCACCACTTCTCTAAACTTCTAACCGCAGGAAAGTATTTACAAGCCATTCAGCTTGTCTTTTATGGTTCTTTCCTCTCTATGGAACTCCCTGCAGTTAAGTCTCTTGTGGTAGACCTCAGCCTGGATAAACTAAAACTGGATGAATGACTAAAAGTGTGATTTTGAGGAAGAAACTGGAAATTCAAAGGTTCTTGAGAATGTGGACAGCGCACTGGGAGAATTCTTGCTTGGACGGAGTTCTTGGAGGGCTCTGTCTTTTGTCTTCTGACTTGATAGACAGTCTTGTGAAAACTGGAATTGTCATTTCTTGTGAAAAATTAAACATTCTCATTATTGTCTTGAATATAGTCCTAAATAGAAACCTAAAAGAAAAAGCCAACACTGCATGTTAAAAAAAATATATTAAGATCAATTTGGAACCAAATACTCCCAAAGGAGGTTTGAGAACCATTTTCTTTTTTTTATCAGTCATACCAAATGGGATCCATTAAGACTTTTCCCTTTCTAGTCAAGGAAACTACAAAAACTGCAACTAGAGATATGTTCCTTATCAATTTCTTTGAAGTTGTTAAGACAGAATTTGGATCAGAATTTTTTAATGGATACATTTATTTATACAGAGAGGAAAAAGTTCTATATCTGTCACATGTATATTTTAGATTTATTGGGGGAAAGAATCATTAAACAGATAGTAGCTTCAATTACCTTTCTTTATCCCTTTGACCAGGAGACAGGGTTTCTCAGTCATTTCTTCTAAGGTTTCTATGTTTATATTCTGTGTTACAAAAGGTGCTTTATTTTCTCATTAAAATAATACCAGTGTAATCTAAAGCATCTTTGGCATATGAATATGATTATATAAACCTTACAATTGAACATGTCTACCTCATTGCGTTAAGAAGTGTTGCTTCCATTTTTGACCTTGACTGGCATTTTAAGAGACTGTTATCACTGCACTATCACACTAATGACATGAAATGACATGAAATATCTTAAAATTACTATTTTGAATGAAGGGATGTGATAGTTATGAAGAAAACCCCTTTCTTTTTAACATCTGCCCTCTTTTCTAGGCTAATGTAGTGGCTTGCAATCATAACCAGGGTGAGGTCAGAATTGCCCTTTAACAAATGCAGCTTGAACTGAATAGTGAGAACTGAGAATGATGAAGGAGCATAAAACAGTAGATGGCAGGGCCCTCTCAGGCTTAGTTCATGTTTTTCAAAAAGTTTCTTCAATGCACAATCTGCCTTATTCAAAACAAAATAAATATGACTGATGCCCTTTGTCAAGCCAGTGAAAACTTGATGAAGTTCTAAGCTTCTACATGAAAGGATTCAGAAGCTATAAAATAGCTTCATGTAGGAGAGTCTACATGAAGAGTCATGGTTATAAACACACACGTACACACATACATACATACACACACACATATATATATACACACACAATGTGTGTGTGTGTGTGTATGTATGTATGAGTAGTCAGCCTTTTCAACTTAGATTTCTCCCAAAGCAAGGACTTTTTTATTTTCCCAGACTAGGTAAGGGAAAGGAGAAGGAAGCCCCTGAAACTTCCTTGCTTTAAAGTATATCCCCCAATTAGAGATTTTATTTGCTTGATAAATTTCCATTTGTTTTACATTTTGTTTTATTCATTTTAAAATTCATATTTGTTTAATACAAGTATCTTCTAGAGAAGATTAATCCTTATTTGACCCATATTGTGAATTATTTTAATCATATAATCAGATTAGTATCCAAATAAATGTGGCTGAACATTCAAGGAAGGGGAACTTTGAGGCAGAGGGACAGAGGAAAAATTTTGTTAGGCAGGTCTGGGTTGAGTGGACGAGTGGCATGGTGGCCAGGAGACCGATTTTGAAGTCAAAGGACCTGAGTTCTAGCTCCCGTGTCTAATATTTACTAGTTTACGTGGGTGTTTTATTTTTTCTGTTTGACTTCAGGCAAGTTACTTAACCTTCCTAGGTCTCAGCGTCCTTTTCTGCAAAATGTCAAAGTTATTTGAATAGATAATTTCCAAGTTCCTTTCAGCTCAAAACCCTTTGAGACAGGAGGTAGGAAGCTACAGAGTGAGTCAGAAAGGGAGGTGGAACATTCACAAACTGCCTATTTTGTCCTTTTACGAAAGACATTTTTGTGTGCTATACATTTTCTTTATACCGAACTTGTAACTTCTTTGGAATAAGGAAGGACTTAGGAAATATTTTCTTCTTTGATAGGTCTGATAGCAACTGCTCCACAATTTGTAGTCTTGAGGGACAAAAGAGTAAGTAGATCACTTGGCCAGGATCATGTAATTGGCATGTATGTGTTGTCTGTCACTGTATCCACTATAATGCACTGAGACAAGTGACCCAAACCAAATTAAATATTGGGTTTAGTTTGGCTATCAAACTCAGCTGCCCTTAGTGCCTCTTATTCTTTTCACTTCAAGTGATTCCACTTGCATTTACTCAGTCTGCTCTCCAAGAGAAGAAAAAAAAAGGAGGCAAAAAAGAGAGAGGAAGAAATACACTGAATGATCTCCAATATCTTCCTTTTCATCTTAATTAGCAGGATGATATGTTTATTGTTGGTAGGATTTTCCATTTGAGGGATCTTTAGAGTGGTCAACTTTTTTCTGTAGTTTGTCATAATGGGAAATAAGCTGCTGAACTTGGAGTCAGGATACCTTGCTCTGACACTATCTGTGTGGCAGTGGATAGGTTCCCTTGTCTCTCTGAGGATTAGTGTCTTCATCAGTAAAATAAGACTGATATTTATGTTATCAATACCACAGGGTTGTGAGAAGAATGTTTAAATGTACTAAATGGGTGAATTGTTCTTATTCCCCTAGACGGATTTATCACATTCTGTACTCCTGTTTATCTCATTCAGTGTCTGCTATCACAAAAAAACTTCAACTTGGTTGATGGTGTTGACATCAGATTTGGAAGAAAGGCTATAAATTTTAGGAAATATAAAGCAGCTCATTTCCCTTACAACAGAATAGAATTGTTCAAAAAATAAAAAAAAAATGGAAATACTTTTGGCTGAAACCTTCCCTGCCTCTCCAAATCTCACTCATCCTTCAATATTTCTGAAGCCTTCAGAGGTGTTCTGGGCCAGGACTAGGTTAGGGAAGTCCAGTTGTGATTGGATTGTGATGAAACAGTCATGAACCACAGAATTCAATAAAACAAATTTACTCAAATAAGATTAAAATGATGCAGTTTGCTAAAAATAAACCACTCCACTGCAGTCCATTTTCCAGGCCAATACTAGATCAGAAAGATGTCCTGTAGGGCAGTAGGAATTCTGATAAACTTCAGATATGCAAATTTCCCAAGGACCTTATAGCCTGGACTTTTTATTCCCCTAGTGCTCTGTACCAGCCACATTTGGAAGGATATACTCATTGCTTCTTTACAAACATTCCAAACTTTGTTAACATTTCTGCCATATGTGGCCACTTTAATCTACAGTAGTCTCCCTTTCCTCAGAATTACTGCAACACTTATGCTCTGTTTCACATATCTTAGCACTTATACTGTATTCTAGACCTAATTTGTGTAACTCTAGAGGACTAAGACTGATGAGTGAAATTTACAAGGAAGCGTATTTCATTTTGAATTAGGAAGACCTTCCTAACAATTAGATCTATATTTAAAAAAATGAACAGAATTAGTTTGCAAGGCAAGGATTTCATTGTCAATGGATGGGTTTAAGAAGAAGATAGCTTACCCTTTGTCAGGAATATTGTGTGTAAGACAGAGGGCTGGACTAGATAACCTTTGAGGTCTATGGTTTGTGATGCATAACCTGTGGTTAATAAATATTTATTGACTGAGCGAGGCTATGTTCTCTATGACCTTATTTAATGTGTTTAAAATTAACTGTTAACAGCTAAAAGAATCAAGATCATTCTGCACTACTCAGTATATAGAGAACATATATATTTGATTTCTTCTCTAAAAGATATTCTCTGCCAATATTGTCTGTATATACTAAAAAGAATGCACACACAACACACAGATTAAACAGTGGAAAAACAAAGTTGGACACAGTATTTTAAACTTAGAAAAGTACATACTGTCCATTCTCACTAAAGCTAATTAATAGCTCTCAAAATCCCTTCTAAGAATGTCAATCAGTAAGCATTTATTAAGTGCCTACTATATGCAAGACATTGTGATAAGATTTTGGGATACAAAAAAAATGGAAAAACACAGTCTCTGCCCTCAGTGATCTCACAATCTAGTGGGGGAAACTGGAAGCAAACAAATACGTACAATGTAGAGGACAAATGGGACATAATTCATGGAGGAAAAGGCCTAGAATTAAGAAGCGACAGGAAAGACTTCCTGTAAAAGATGAGACTTTATTTGGGACTTAAAGTAAGCCAGAGATGCCAGGAGGTGAAAGCAGATGAGCAGGGAGAGCTTTCCAGACATGAGGTCAGAGAGAGAAAATGCCAGGAGATAATGTTGTCTAAGGAACAGGAAGAAAACCAGTGTCACAGGACCAAAGGTAAAAGACTGAAAAAGTATGGGATGAAGTTGACTTTGAACGACCAAGGGTTTTGTATTAGATCCTGAAAGTGATAGGGAGTCATTGGAGTTTACTGAGTGGAGAAGGGGCAGGGGAGAGTTTAATGCTGTTGTCACTTTCATAGCCAAATGAAGGATAGTTTAAAGTGGGGAGAGACAGAAAAAGCAGCAGTAATCATCTAGGAGTTAGGTGATGAGGGTCCACACCAGAGTAGTATCAGAGGAGAGAAAGAGCATATTCAAGACACATTACAAAAATGACTGATCAAGACAATTTTTTTGGAACTTAACACTGAGGATTTCTAAATTTATAATTGAGATTACCTTTGACTTTTCTAATTTACATCCTAGAGCGTATCCCGAAAATAATTATATCACAGTTTTCTTTTTGCAAATCATGCACAAACATTCCAGTTCAGTGAAGCAAGTCATTAATTATTTGATCAGAAAGATTTTTGAAAATACATTTCCCCAGAGGTCAATATAATTCCCCTCCCCCATTTTATATCCAATTTATTTTCCCTGCAATAAATTTTAAATTAGATATTTATATGATATATATTATTTAATTTAATATATATTAAATGAGATATATATATATTCATATAAAAGGTTTTCCAAAAACATAGCCATTTATTTTTAAAGGTTTAAAACCTTTAATTAAAACATACACATTAACTTTTATATTCCATCTGGGAATATTAAAAAAATGATTCCTATTGGGAAGAATTATGTAAGTTCCAATTTGGAATGCCTTTAATGTTTTGTTTTGCCTTTGCTTGTTGTGATTTCATAACAAATGTATGAACACTAATATGAGTATAAATCAATTAATAAGGTAAATTAATACAATAACACAAATGATCAAGACACTGTATAGCAGAAACTATAAAAAAATCAGGATGCTCAGGAACAGCTATAAAGGTATAAAAGTAATATACATTTTTATTGTCTTATAACTACATTGTTTTCCAATACATTGTCTCATTTAATTCTCATCACAATTTTCTAAGGTAGGTAGCACAAGTGTTATTCCTTTTTCACAGACGAGAAAATTAAGGCTTAGAAAAATAAGTGAATTACTCAAGGTCACAAAGCTAGTAACCAGAAATGGTACTCATATCCATGTCTGACTGTGACTTCCATGTTCTTTCTACTACAACACATTTTGAGAATATAGGAATGGGTATAGACATGGAGTCATCTTACGTAAATAATGTCTATTCAAAAATGAAATGTAATATTTAAAGTTGCAGAATTTGTCATCACATTTAAAGTTATAAAATTCTAGATGCCATCATTGTTTCATCTATTTGCATTTGTATACCATTCAGAGCTAATAAGAGATGATTATTATTCTAGAATAAAAAAATGGGGAGAAATATATCATATGGATTTCATATCAACAAAACAATCCAGGGGAGATGTGGAGAATATGTGAAATAAATTGGACTCTCACAATAACTGCTTGAAAATATTTTCATCAGGGAAGAGAAACATGAAGTAGTCATTTTTATCTAGGAAAACTAAAGTGAAATTATTTTTTAAAATGTACCCTATTACCTAGTCATGAAGTTTGTGGTGGTTTTTAACCCCTTCATCCCCTCACTCCCAATAATGTCAAAACTTCCTGTGGAATTTTTTGTCAGACTATTTCACCTGTTTTCATTCCTGTGGCTGCCCCCTTGGGCTTATTGATTATTTCACTGCTGGATTATTGGTGTATGTGTCACCGGTCTCTCATTCTCTTTCTCCTGTATATCCTACTCACCATTGCCATTTTATTCAACTGCTCAAGTGGATCTGTGCTGTCATGAATTCTACAGTCCTACAGGGATGCAGATTTCAAGCATCTATGTCTGTCCTCCTGCATGACTCTTCTTCATGTCCTCAGTTAATTCCCCATAGAAATCCCATTTAACAGAAAGAGATGGGGAAAGGGAAGGTCTTTATACCAGTGAACTGTTGGGCTCTCTACCTGTTTTCTCTTGATCTTTTGTGATCATGTATTTCCTTGATGACATGGGCTAATCCATTTCTTCAGAATTCCTTATTAGTTATAAGTTGCAGCCCATTCACCCACAGTGTCCTTTGTGCAGTACTCATTTTAATTCCACCACCTCCCTCCACCAGGCAGTTTTATTCTGTTTTTCAGCCACATACAATACTTCTGGTAGGATAATAGTTTTTTAAAAAGATAAGCCTTAATTTTTGAGAGAAGTTTAGAGTCATTAAAAGAGCTTTGCTATTTCTTGAAAGCAGGCCAGCCTGTTTTTCTCCTCCTTCTGATTTAATTTTGGGCTCAATTATTCATCAAACAGAGATATATAGAGTCTGAAAGAGAAGTATAGATGTGGTTATGATATGATGAGAATACCAGTGAAGTTTTAGGCTGTCGACTTATATATACACAAATGAATATATAAGTATATATTCATAGGCATTATTATATGTGTACATACATAGGTATAGACATATCTATCTATAGATGCACATGCCTAGTATATATGTTTATTTGTATATATGTATATATACATGAACCTACATATGTGGGCACAGATATGTATTTATGCACACATATACCCATGTATAGTGATAGAAAAGTTCTATAGATTATCCACCTTAACTGTAGTTCATAATTTAGGCAATAGACATTTTTCATCTACTTTCTTGGGTATAAATGAGTAGGTCAAACTTTTTTCAGTGGTTGCAGATCTATTTGAGGAGACTCCGTAATTTTTTTAGCCCTTGATGCTAAAAATCATTATCATCTGCAAACAAGAGCATTTGAAGGACCTCACCATCCATAGGTAACTATGGAATCATGGAACTTGAGAGTTGGAAGGGACCTTGGCAGACATCTAGTTCAATCCATATAGGATCAAGAAATCCCCAATATAATAGATTTCTCAATACTTTGATAGACTAGTCCATTGAAAACTGATTTAATCTGTTACCAAAACCATACTCAAAACTGTTCCAGCATCATAGAACCCACTAAAGCTTGTATTCCACTGACATTGCCATTAAAACCTGGGTTCATTATTCTACTGTGATGAAGGATCATATTGGGACTTGAGTTTGCATTTTAATCTTCTTTATGTGTTTTTTTCAATGTTGTGCTTTTACACAAAAACTTCTTTTTACTCCATCAAATATAAATTCCTCTGTTTGGTTTTCAAAGCTTTCTATAATCTTTGACCCATTTTTTCATTTCTAATTCTATTGGTCAACCTTTGCTTTATTGAAGACTGCCTGTGTTCTCCCAGTCTTCAAAATGTGTCATTCTTAGTAGTGCCATGGATAGAGTTCTGGGGCTGGAGTCAAGAAAATCTGAGTTTATGGCCTCAGGCACACACTAACTGTGTGACCCTGGGCAAGTCACTTAACTTCTGTTTGTCTTAGTTTCCCCTGCTGTAAAAAGGAGATAATGATAGTACCTACCTCCCAAGGTTGTTGTGAGGAAAAAGTGTGCTTGGTACACAGTAGGCACTGTATAGATGTTAACTTTTCTTATTTTTATTATATTATTATAATATAATTACATATAATTATACATTAATAATTATAGATTCTATAATATAATTATTATTGCTGCTACTATTGTAATTACTCTTATTACCCTTAGTTATGTCTTTCCTCATGTTCTCCTTAGCTTGAAGGTATTACCTTACAGTGCTACTTATCCAGATCTCACTCATGTTTCATGATTCCACTTCATTTCCAGAAGGTCCATTGAAGATGTTACTAATTACTATAGGCCCCCATTGATTTCCAAATAGTTTCTAATTTCTGTCATATCCTTTGATACAATTACATAGAATTCTCTTATGGTATGATTATACGTCACATCTAACCAAATAGAACGTTGAGGAAGCCTTATCATAGTAATCTGTGTTCTCCACAGCACCTAGAAGAGTGCTGAGTATATAATACACAAGCAGTTAATATTTGCTTAGTGATCACGGTATTAGAGTAAGAGCCATTTGTCCAGAATTCAAAGCATATGAACTTTAAAAAGCTAAGCAATGAAAATTATAGTACATGACCCTTAGGCATTACAAGATTCTAAAATGTTTTCTGTATTATCTAAAATAGGCTGAACTATAATTAGTATAGTTTTAGTATTAGGTGAATTATGGAAATTGGCATATCATCTCTATAGTAAGACTCATTTAACCAGAATATTCAATTAACCAGAGCTTACCATTCCCAACGACTGTGCATATTTATTGAATTAATCAGACTAGCAATGTTCAGAAGGTGATGAAAGAATACATTTATGACAAATGAATACTTAACAGTTGTACACACTTTCCATTTCATAGTGTATTATGTATCAGCTGGAGGATAGGAAGAACAGTTGCAAAATACATTTCAATTTAAAATGTCCTCAACAGCTACTAAATCATACAGTATTCGATAGAAATCAGTTAATATTCCATTTGTCTGAAGTCATAAAGTCACTGCAACTAAAGGGAGGATGGAGAGGTCCTCAGTTTCTTCTCCAAAATGGAAGTGGTTATCTTTGTCATATTACTCCACAGAATTCTTAAGGGTAAAGAATTTTGTAAATATTATAGCACTCTATGAATGTGAATTATTCTCAATGAGAGACAGTATCATGGCCAAAAGAGTACTGAGCTTTTCTTACTCATGCTAGAAGATCTGAGTTTGAATCTCAGCTCAGAAATTATCTAGCAATGAGATCTTGAATAAGTGAATGGATAAAAAATATTTATTGAACTCTTACTATGTGCCAAGCACTTCACTAAGACCTGAGATACAAAAGGTGACAGCTCTCAAGGAGATAACTTTGTAATGGGGGAGACAATATATTTGTAGGAGTGGCAGGGAAGGAAGGGTCCCAAGGAATGGACTTTCTTCTAATGCTTTGATCAATAAGCAAATATTAATTGGCTACCTATTTTATACTTAACCCTCTTCACGGTGCTTTGAGGAATACAGATGGATAGTATGTTTGATAATGAAGTCAATATTCTTTTTCCTGAAAGGTGGGAGATACATTTCCCTCTTGTTTGTCTGGGTCTGAGATTAGTTACTAATATTATTATTTTTATTTATTTTTATGAATTTGACAACCACAGACATGTCAGTATTTAAAAATAGAATGGTTCTGCAATTGAAATTATTAACTTATGTTTTTAATTAAGTATTAAAGTTAGCTTCACAGTAATATTCATTAAAGTTACAAAGATTTTACTTGTTTTTCAGTAACCTATGATTTGCATACTCCATTCTGTCTTTTTTATTATTATTTAAGAAAAGAGATTGGGACAGTATTTCATTCACAAAATTCTAGAAAGAATAGC
The DNA here is from genome assembly GCA_023548195.1 of Bettongia penicillata ogilbyi. Lineage (NCBI taxonomy): Eukaryota > Metazoa > Chordata > Mammalia > Diprotodontia > Potoroidae > Bettongia > Bettongia penicillata. Next base: position 5,268,253 of record JAJHZJ010000121.1, on the reverse strand, counting down.
CTACATGTGCTACCTCCACTTCTGCATCATTCAATTCTCAGTCCTTTGCAATGTAAGTTTCAGTTACTTCTGTTTTCTGATGCAGCTGTCTCAGATGATTAATGACCACTTCATAACTAAATCCATCCTAAAACAGACCATAAAAAACATTTCCCTTTTTTTTCTCTAATTGTCATTCTCATCACTTTCTCTGCTTCATCTGGCACTGTGGACCATCCTGTCTTTGCTTTCTAAATTCAGTATAATTTTAATAATAAGTAAAATTTGGGGAGGGGGGAATTGCCATATGGTTTAACTAAAGGTAATTCTTTAATCAGAATATCTAATTAACCAGACTTTACCATTCCCCAATGATTTGGGACAAATAACCTACTACCTATTTATTGAATTAATCAGAAGAGCAATGTTCCCAAAATAGAAAAAAGATAATATCCCTATAAAACTGGATCAATTCTAAACACACTTAAGTACAAACACTACAAGTCACAGTTGGAATGAAAAGAAAATTAGCTGCAGATACATTTCATTTTTAGATGTCATCTTAAATATAAAGGTTTTATCTACATGATAGGAACATATCTTTTAAAAGGGATTATTCCTAGAATGGGGGAGAGAGGGAGGACTTCTTTAACATTAACTATACTCTCATGATTTTCTCCAATCAGTCTGACTGTTCCTTTCCTTTTCTCCTTATCTTCCTCTGGTTTCAATTTATATTCTCTATTCAAACTCTCACACTTGGTTCAGTCCTACATATATCACTATCATCACATCCTCTTGACAAAGTTACATGTCTAATAATATCTAATATTTATATGTTCTCTTAAGTGTTTTTTGTGAAACACTTTATAATATTATCCGTTTTTTAACTTTGTAATAACCTTACAGGGTAGGTGCTATTATTATCCCCATTTTACACATGAGGAAACTGAGGCAGACAAAGATTAAAAGACTTTTCCAGGGTTGCACTACTAATAAATGTCTGAGTATGAAACCATATAAAATCCAAAAGTTTACCCTTTGATGTAAGCATTCTTTCCTAGTACCTATAATAAAACTCTTATGTGCATATAGGATTCCTTCCAAAATATAAGTGAATGAAAAAAAGATTTACTAAGTGATCATACTGCATTTTCTGTGTAGAGGATAGAATATAGCAGCTCAGTGTATGTATGCTTTTTGATTATATTAGTTCATAATCATACCTGGATGTAGGTGATAGAAATGCTTTTTTGTCTCCTTTTTCCTTAAGTAGCTGATAGGCTGCTTTACTTTGGGAGCCAGGAGTATTCTCAATCTATAAAATGAAGAGATGGAGAAGGTGAAATAGTGAGAGGGTATAAGTAATATTGAATTTGTAGACAAAGGAACTTTGTTTAAACCTTAGCTTTGCTTTCACTACTTGTGTGACCCTAGGCCAATTACTTAATTTTGGGAGGCTTCCATTTCCTCATCTTCAAAATAAGGAAGTTGGACTAGGTTCCCTCTATCCCCAAATCTATGATCCTATGACTTCAAAGATTCTTTCCAACTCCAAATTTATAATATAGTCATAAAATATTGTTGGATCTGTCATCATGAATATTGGAGACAAAAGAATCTAATTTTTAAAAGACAAAAATTATATCTGAAAAGCTTTTAAAAATCATTTTTGTAGAGAATGGCACTTCTGTTAGAGGTATTTGAAGCAATAACTAGAAAAAAATATGGTATTTTTTTCTGATTTGTGGTGGGTTCAGTGCAAAAATTGCCAAACTGTTGCTTATTTTTTATCAGTTATGCTGACAAAAAAAGAAAAACAGAGGAGGCTTTCTTTGCAGATATTTCTTTGAAATATTTGACTTCCTTCATTTCTTTGCCAGTTTTATGTGGTCCTGCTGTGTAGCCACCATCCATGAAAGCTTATGTTTTTGCAATAATAGTATTCTTATTTGGTGGGGGTTGGGAGAGAAATTAGTAAGTAGACCAAAGCAAACTGAAATGAGTAGAGAGAAAGAAGCAAAATGTGAAGTTTCCTTGTAAATATAGGTCCTAAGATCATCTCCAAATAATCTATAATTGCAGAAGTGAGGACCAGAAGCAGCAGTTTTGTTTTAACTGTTAGTATCAATGACAAAATTGATAAACCCATTTTCTATGTGGCTTTCATCCATCTCACAAGTAAATGGGTTATGCCATGAGCCCAAATACACATGGAAAGGATTCAGGCTTCCTTGATGGAAGGAAAAGTATCCATTTGTCTGCATTCATTTTTGCCATCCACCAGCCATGAGATTAGATGGGAAATTGTCTATGTCCTTGAGTATATATGTGAAAGCATTTGAGGTATATTTAGAGGATAAACTTCTGTGGAAAGAGAGGGAATGGTGCTACCATTTTAATTCTGAGAGCTTCTTTTCTATTTTGCTGTTCATGAGAACAAGTGGAACCTATTCCAGAATGTCCTAAGATTCATTCTTGCTTTTTCCAACTCTCTCTGAAAGGGAAGAACCAACCATCATAGGGTTTTAGAATCATAAAGGAAACTTAATATTACCTTAGAGGCCATCAAATCCAATGCGCTCATTTTACAGATAAGGAAAATGAAGTACAGAGGATTTTGTGATTGCCCATGGTCAGATATCCAGTGAGTGTGCAAGTCACAATGCAAACTCCAGTATTTTGATGGATGATGGTCATAGAATAATAGAAGATGAGATGGAAAAATTAGGTTGGGAAGGGGTCAAATTTTGGAAGGTCTTTAATACTGAGTAAGTTTCTGGAGACAATGTGGGACTCTTTAAAATATGGAAAAGAGGGATCAAATAGTGGTATAATATTGTTGACTACTTTACTGGGAGATTGGAGTCAGGGACATCTATATAATAATTGATAATATTTGAGAAGGGACTATGTGATGATGTATTAAGGATATATGTGAGAAACATTTAGAAGAAAAGATGAATGAAACAAAGTCTTCTTAATTCGGTTAGTCACATCTATTTTATACACACCCCTTCTCTCCTTTGACACTGCCATACCTGATGTGGGCCTTTATCACTTCACATTTGGATTATTATAATAGCCTACTGGTTGATCTAGGTACTTCAAGTCTCCCCCCACTCCAGTCTGTCTTACCCTCAGCTATCAAAGTGATGTTCCTAAAACGTGTCTGACCATGTCACCCTTCCCCAATTCAATAAACTCTTGCTGTGTTCACTTGTCTTAATCATGTTTCATTCTTCGTGGCCCCATTTGGGTCTGGAGTGGTTTGCCATTTCCTTCTTCAGCTCATTTTACAGATGAGGAAACTGAGACAAACAGGTTTAAGTGACTAACCCAGGGTCAAACAGCTAGTAAGTTCTGAGGTCAGATTTGAGCTTAGGAAGATGGGTCTTCACTTCAGATTAGGTGCTCTATCCACTGCAACATCCAACTGCCCCAATAAGCTATAGTGGATTCCTACCAAAATCAAATATAACATCCTGGTTAGTATGCAAAATCTTTCATAATCTGGCCCTTTCTTACCTTTCCAAAGTTCTTATACTTTACCCTCCCCCATGTACTTTGCCATCCAGTAACACTGGCCTCCTTGCTCTTTCTCACACATGAAAATCCTTCTTTTCACTTTTTGCATTTCCATTGGCTGTCTGCCATACCTGAAAGCTCTTTCTTCTCATCTCTTCCTCTTGTTCTTCTGACTTTCTTCAAGTCTCATTTAAAATGTCATCATCGATAACGAAATAAGAGAAGGGAAGTAAAATATACCTTTATTAAATGTCTCTGTGCCAAGCACTGTGTAAAATATTTAGCTATTATTATTTGGAAGCCTTTTATATCCATTGGAGTGATAATGCCTTCCCTCTGTTTTATCTCCAATTCACCTTGCATATATCTTATTTATACATGGTTGTTTACATTTTGCAGTTGTCTCCTCCCATTAGACTATAAGTTCCTTGAGAGCAAGGACTTTTGTTGTTATTATTAGGTTTTTGGTTTGTTTTTATCTTTTCTTTGTATCCTTGGTGCTTAACACAGTGTTTGACACATAGTAGATATTTAATTTGATTTTACTTGATATGGATAATGAGGCTGAGGGAAGATTAAAAATGAGGCTATGATTTCACCCTGGGACACCAAGACAGTGGTAGTAGAACTGATGGAAATAGAAGAGTCAGAAGCAGCGGCTTCAAAGGGTAAGATGATAGGTTTCATTTTGGACATATTGAATTTGAAGTAATTGGTAATTGACTAAAGTGAAAATGTCATTTGGAAATGTGAGTCTGAAACTTGGGAGACACCTTGAGACTAGAGACAATCATTTGGAAGTTAAGAGCATAAAGGTAATATAGCAATTAAAGTTTATATGAGTAGTTGAGCTAGCAAAGGAGAGACAGCTAAATCAGAGAATAAGTGGGGACAGACAGAACTTTGAAGCATGGGTATAGTTGGGAAATGAGAGAGAGAGAAGGGAATCACTGAAACAGGAAGTCTGTCCAGAGAGCAAAACAAGAGAAAATTTTGAGGTAGTGATCAACAGTGTCAAATGTAGAGAGGTCAAAGAGAAAATGCCATTGTGTTGGTCAACTGGAAGGTCCTTCATGGTACATTCAGGAAATGTGTTTTCCTTACATTATCCAGCAATGCTCAGCATCTTAGGAGAAATAAAGAAAGCAGACAGGGGCTTTACAAGTTGAATATGGGGAAAGGTGAAAGGTTTGATGTCTCTAGGTATTCACCAACTAGCATGACTCAGATAAAATAAGCATAGAATTGGAGCCAGGAATGGATAATGAACCTTTATATTTTAAAGTATTTTACAGAGCACTTTCCTCATGACCTGAAGTTGGCAGTGTGTACATATGGACCTCAAAAAGGTTAAGGAGTTATGCAGCTCAAAAAATGTCAAAATCAGAATTCAAATTCAGCTCTCTTCTGGCTCTACATGCAGCACCATTTTCATCGTTCTAGGCTGCCTTCTAACAGACAGGACTTGAAGGAAATCAAATTGAGAGCTAGTTCAGTAGAACAGATGGAGGAGGAAATACACATTACCCATGTGACTGTGGGTAAGGCACTCAGCCTTGCTTGGCCTTAGTCTCTTGGCTTGAATACATTTGGTTAACAGTTTACTGCTACTTTAGGGGTCATCTCATACATAGGTGGAGACTTGAATTTTCTAATAGAAAATTCTTTATTTTGAGTCAGCATTTGTTTCCTTATAACTTTACTGCTCCTGGTTTTGCCTTTTGTGACTGTGTAGACTAGCACTCATCTCAGGCTTATTGAACATTATGCTTCACACATTTTATGTTCCAGCCTCATTGGCTGGCTTACAGTTCCCCATACTCCATCTTTCATCTCTGTGATTTTGCACAGGCTGTCTGTCCCCCTTGCCTGAAATATATTTCCTCTGCACTTTCTCTTCTTAGAATCCCTAATTCTTATAAGAACTCAGCTCAAGTGTCACATTCTACAGGAAGTCTATGTTGAACCCCACCTCCTAATTGCTAGTGTCCTCCTGTACCTCATGAATCAATTTCTTTAGATATTGATTGTTTTATTTTTGTATTTTTTTCTATGTAAATACTGTTTCCTCTTATAGAATATAGTCTTTGAGGATAGGAACTGCTTGTGTCCCAAGACCTAGCACATAGTAGGAGCTTAATAGATGCTTGGTGATTGAAAATTGAATTTAAAGTCAGTTTAACTTGTATTATTCCCTAGATAGTGGGTATAAGATAAGAAAGCACCAATTTCACACATTTTCCCTTCTGCTCTTACCCACAGCAAAGATCTTATTTTGTTGCTCAAAAGTTGCAGTAATTCTGTATTTCATTCATCAAGAGTACCAATGACATCAGTAGGGTGATGTCATGATGTGTAATTGAATTGGATTTAAGTGATGCAAGGTTGTGGGAAAGTCAATAGCCTCACTCACTCTCCAGACTCATTCAGAGTCCAGTGGCAAGACATATGTCAGAATGACTGGTGATGATCCCTTCAAGATATTAGGAACACCAGGTATTATACCCTTCATTGTCAGGGCTATAGCTCACTACAAAGTATTGAGATCTCCCTGCACTGTCTTGAGTCCTCCTACTAGGGATGGAACCCTAGTCCATGTGTCATTGATTGCAAGTCTTTTCCCTTGAAATTAAACTTCTGTTTGATTCCTGACTCTCCTGTCTCTAGCCTGCTCCACTTGGCTCCAGCCATCCACAGGTTAGAAACTGGTTAAGCTCAGCCGACAATCTGCATAGGATCAAATACAAACTCATCTATTTGTCTTTTAAAGTCCTTCACAATTTGACTCCGTTTCTCACTTCTATATCTCAAGTTCTTCATCTCTTCATCTTTGACTCTTCCTGTCTCCCTTCTAACATCAACACAATTCTCACTTCCTATATGAGGTCTTTCCTCACCTCCCCTTGTTGTTATTTCTCTCTCACATTCCTCTGAAAATGGCTATGTGTGATTTAAAAAAAATGTATTTGTATACATTTGTATCCTCCTTGTAAAATGTGAGCTCAGTGAGGGATAAGGTGATTTCAATGTTGTTCCAACACCTCCCCTACCCCCACCCAATGCCTAAAACAATATCATGTACATAAAAGACACTATATAAATGCTTGTTAACTTGAACAGATCTTTTCAAAACTTCTGGAAAATGTCAGTTTCTTTTAACATTCATATGTTGCTATGTTTCTATTTGCCCATGAATCTTCACTTGCCTTCCCCACTACAGTCAATATTCTGGTTGTCATGTTCAAAACCCACTAACATTACTTTCTGGTATTGGAAATCACTTAGGGAATTGAGTTTTCTAGCTTCACCATACTTCTCTGTGAGTCCGTGCTGGCAGTCAGTAACATGAAGATTGGAAAACCCACCCCCTCCGGATTCAAGGAAAAGATAATGAGGATATTTCTGGGATCCAAAGGGTTTAATAGGATATCAATATTATTAGGAACCTAAAAAGGATAAGTTGGACCAATTTTGCTAAGGATGACCATAGAAAAATAAAGCATCCTTTCATGATAATGAAAGGGAACTAGAGGGCTTGACCAGTTAGAAGTCTTTGATAGAATGTGAACTCTTTGAGAAAATGGAATTTTCACATATATATACATTTTTATAATATATGTGTGTGCATGTACACATATAGGTAGATAGCTATAGATATAGATGGATTTTTTCTCATTTTATCTCTACTTCTTGTGTTTTTAGTTATTTATCTAAGAAAATGATGATTTGAACATAGTCTGACCATATCTACTTGGCCACAAACAGGTATTTAAGAAAGAAATCATCCAGTGGCTACACTTTTTTATGTTCAAAAGCTGTATTTTTTTCCCAAGATATTTTGTTTAGACTTCTTTCAAAAAGAGAACTAAGGTATGTGTGGGGGAGCATATGTATGTTTATGCATATGTGTGTGTATGTATATGTGATGCCATGTGTAGAGGGTTTTAAAAAATTGAATTAGGATATAGCTAGTTCTCTTAATACCCTGTTCTGTTTTACATGCTCCCCATAGTATAATTCAAATATTTTGGATGAGAATATCAATTATTTCTTCATTACTTTAAGGGTGAAGGATTTCATTGGTTTGGGTACTCCTTTCACCAACACATTATATAACCTGTTATTAGATGGCATTTGTCAATTGCATTGATCAGCAGAAATCATTACCTGATGGATAAACTTTTGGCAGAGATATTTGTTTTTAGAAATACTTTTGGTTCCTATTATAGCCCCATAATAAGATGTAAGGTTGTTGAGTACTAGGATGGTTACCTTTTTTGCCTTCCTAACCCTAGTTTCTAGCTTTGTCGGGCTTACCAAAGTGTGTATTCTAGTGGAATAGCCTTGAGAACTGAAGCTTAGGTGACCCATGATTATATATCAAAGTAGGACTTTAGTGGAGAGAATTTAGTGTTGGAAAACGCTTCGCTTTGGAAAATGTGGGTTTTGCCTCTATATGGGGATGGGGGGAAGCCTTATAATGTCTAGCAATTATTCATTATTTTTCAACCTTACCTTAGAAAAGAGGCAACAAACCATTCTATCATATTATATTCTTTTGAGCAATTTAAACATTATTTTTAAAAAGACTTGGAAATGTAGAAACAACAGTCTAAGCTTATAGAACAGATGGTCTCTTTGTCTTAAAGTCTTCTGGGAAAAACATTTTGCTCTCCCTTAGGGTCCGTTACTAACTGAAACTCTTTTGTAGACCTTTAATTTGAAATAGAGGTAAAAACACATTTCCATTTGTTTAATAACCTCTTTTTCTAAACACAAATTTCAATGCAGGCCCATCCAAAACCACTTAAGTTTTGTTACAGAAGCCCACATTATTTTTTATAATAATAGTGATAACTAATAATGATAATAAATCGCTTCACATATATGAACTCAAATGCTCACAACAACCATATGAGACAGGTACCATTATTATCCATATTTTACAGAAGAGAAAACTGAAGTTGAGAGAGGTTACTTCACCAGGGTCAAACAACAGTAATTATCTGAGGCAGAATCTGAATTCTGGCATTCCTAAGGACAGTCCTGCACTTTCTCCACTATACTCTCTAGCAACGTCAATGTCCCATAAATATGGTAAATATAGTTGCTTTATACTTGCTAACAACTCATCTTCACTTTCTTTACCTTCTCTTTAGGGCTTTTTGATTTGTTTCATTTTGGCTTGCATTCTGTGATTTCCCAGTTTTAGGGTATTCCATTGTCCAACTCATCTGTAGGTTATAGTCTAGAAGCAAAGGTTCTTCCACTGATCCCAAAGGCCTCCATAGAAATCTCATGGAGTCTGTGGACTTGAGTGGGGGGAAATTACATCTTTATTTTCACAAGCTCTTATTTGGTTTCCTATGTAATTCTATGTATTTAATGCATTGAAAAGTGGTATTCTGAAAAGGGGTCCTTAGTTTTCACCAGACTGCCAAAGGCATCCCTGATAGACACATAAAAAAACTCTGAATCCCTGCCTTAAAGGCTTTTTTCTAGAAGCACTGAGAGGTTTAGTGACTAAAACAGGAACTTTAATGAAAAAAGAGCAAAACAAGTAATATAGGAGTTGCCTGAAGGAATGACTGACTGAAAATGAATGACCCAGGAAGGACTGAATCTGGGGTCTGAATGATTATTTCCATTTGATGACAAATCTGCAGTTCACAGTGGGTCTATCAAGGTAAAAAGGGAAACATAAGTAAGAGCTGTACCAAGAATAGCAGAGAGACAGCTGATATGGTGCTACCTCATCTAACTATTCTCATCACAGGTCATAGAGACCGTATAACCACTCACTTAGTGTTGCCTGGCTCATGCACCCCCAACCCCCTCCTTGGAAGTCTGGGAAGGGAGGGGTGGAATTATGTTTAAAATCTTTTTCCCATGAGGAACTTTAGAGAGACTGCTCCCTTTTTTCTCTTACATCTGGTTAGACGCTTTCAACTCCTCTTTCTAAGGGAAGGAAAGCAAACTCCCTTCTAATGACAGTACTCCCCCAGTCCCAACTGTGGAGGTCTTGTACTGGCAGCAACGCAGCAGGTCCAGTCAGTTTTATGTTAAAGAAAGTGATGGGCTACAGTGGACCTACCTTTTGCCGCCTCACGTGCCAGGTGTCATTCTTCTGTCACTGGGCTGTGACTGCTGCTGTTAGGCAATCTTCTACGGTCTAGCTTTAGTCTTCTGCTGCTGAGACCCACATCTCTGCCTGCTATGCCCTGTGCCAGGACAGGAGAGCTTTCACCACTTGATTCTGAGCATTCTCTGTTTCTCCTTCTAATTTCATATCCCTCTGAAATTATTTCCACTGTTGCCTCCTCCACTCTAGTCTTTATTGAAAAGATGGCCTTCTCCTTGCCAAGGCTAATCCCACTGCTTGAATCCCATCTGCTCCTGTCTTGGCCAGCAGGTTGCATTCACTATCAACCCCATTTTCAGATTTTCAGTTTCTGCCTCCTATGTGTTGGCTTCTTCCTTGTTGCATTTGAATATGCCCACTTCTCTCCCATCCCCCCAAACCTCTTGCTTGATCCTACTGTACCTGATACCAATCTTCTGATATTCTTCTCTCCTTTCTCTGATAAACTCCTTGATAACGTTGTCTATGCTCGCTGACTCCACGTTTTCTCCTTTAAATTTGCTGCCATCTGACTTCTGACCTCATAATTCAAAAACTGATCTCTCCAAAGTTAGTAATGATATCTTAATTGCTAAATCTAATGACTCTTTTCTCAATTCTCCTCTTTCTTTATCTTTCTGCTACATGACACTATTGATTAACGTTCCCTCAGTGGATAATCTTTCCTCCATGCTTTTTCATGGCTCCTCTCTTTATCTTCTTCCTACCTATCTGAATACCAATCAATTTCCTTTGCTGGACTTTCACACTTGGAAAACAAGGTTCTATCCTGGGCTTTCTTCTCTTTTCTCACTGTACTATCTTTCTTGATCTCATCAAATTAGATACTAACATATATATATATATATATATATATATATATTGTATATATATCTTACACTTGTCTAGGTGCTGTCTCACCCATTGGCATAGAATTTTCCTTAAAGAAAGACTGGTGTGTGCATGTGTGTGTGTGTGCATGTGTGTGTGTGTGTGTGTGTGTGTGTTTACCTTTTTTTGAATATCCGGGTCTTTTCATAGTGTCTGGCACATAGTAAAGGATTAACATGTTTGGTGATTGATTGACTACCTGATTATATATTATACTTTTTCTGGTAATATCACTTTCTTTAATTAATCTTCCATTAAGAAAAGGGAAAGAGAAAGAGAATGAAAGAATAGTTTCTACTCACCAGATAATTGATTGTCATTTCTGATTTTCATAGATTCATACACTTAGTACAACTCCCTTATTTAGTAACTGAGAAAACAGATACAGAGAAGACAAAGGTCTTTTTCAAGGTCAGCACAGCAAAGAAGTCACATAGATAAATTATTACAATGAGCACCATTTTATGGTACTGTATTAGCAACAAAATTCTTGTTATGTTGGAAAGTTTCACAATGAGTAGAAATTCATTTTCTTTTAAATAGCACCTCATTGAGGATCTGGAAAGAATAGATAAATCTTTTTAGTGGAAAACAATATACTGTGAAAAATTATATTTACAATTAGTTGATAGAATATATTTTATATACAAATATTGGCATTAAGAAAATATCAAAGGATAAAATTTGAAAATGAGTATTGTATATAGATATTTTCACTTTATTTTTGACACATTCCTTTCAGAGACTTGCAATACAAAATTAGTGGGAATTATAGCATTAGAAAACTGGGTCGACTATCATAGCTCTATAGCTAATGATTTGCTGCCATCAATCAATATTAATATTTATTGACATGACAATATATTAGGCAGCTTTCAATTTATATTTTTGGGTTAAATATGCTCCGAGGGCTTAAAGAAATATATGTATATATACATATACAATGTTGACAAGCAAGGTTAAAATGATACAGCTGTTATATTTACTGTCACAATCAATTCCAAATCCACATAAACACATTATTTTTCCTACCCACCCCAATTCCCCTGATTTTCCTGTCAAAGGGAGATGGAGGGACAAATTTATTTAATCATCTGGGTCCTGAGCTTTTGCCAACCCTTGGCAACCTTCATTAATCTTTGAGATTCACACCTCTATTTGCTAAATGGCAGTGACTCACCCATATTTGTACAGCTGGCAGAGTTAACTGGAATCTATGGCAGCTGGTTTTTTATTTTTTTAGTAACTCTTCCTATTCCTGAAAAGGGGTTCTTAAATAGAATATTTCTTTAAGTAAAGTATCTCATCTATAAAATTTGGATCTATAAAATTTCATGTGAAGTATTAGATCTATAAAATTTCATGTAAAACATTGGATCTATAAAATTTCATGTACATTTGTGAGAGAGGGAGAGTCAAGTTGTTGTCAGTAAGTTGGTGATAAACACATTTAGGACTCCAGATAGAATTTCTTTTCCTTTCAAGTTTCAAATGTGAGCTTTATGTATTTTAGGACAATTTAACTCAATCCAGTTTGCATCAACAAGCATTTATTTCACATCCATCATTTGCAAGGCTTTAAACTGTGGGGATAGTTACAAACAGATATACAATCAGCAACTCTACTCACTGTTTCAAATAATTTTTAAATGTTCAGTGTGAATATTTACACCCAAGAAGTCATCAACTGCTACAAAGCAGGGCTTGGTTATTGTCTTTTTTTTTTTATTGTCTACACCAGGGATCAGCAACTCTGATTAAGAACCCCAGATCCAGTTCAACCCTATCATTCTACATATAAACAAAGTAAGCCCCAGAATAGGGTGGTGATTCTCTACCCAATTAATGAGAATCATAGCTGGAATTTGAACCTGTCCTCTGAATTACCTCACACTGAAGGAAAATGTTGTATGCTAACTTGGAGTTAACCATGATGACAATGAAGTGAGTTGGATGGATTTTACATGTCATGATAAAGGAGGTGAAAGGACTTGTGAATAGATTTTATGTAGAAGAGAAAATATTTAAGTCAAACTTGTAGGCAACACAGAAAGCACATTGCCTCAATGACAAGAAGACTGGAAACTAATGGGGAGGGCATAAATACAGAAACAACAAAAGCTGTCTTTTTCATGTTGAGTTTCAGGTATTGTTGTACCATCCAGTTGGAATATCTTATATCTGAGGTAGAGGTATCAGAAGTTGGTGGTTTGATTTAATAGATATCTATATAGAGTCATTAAAACCATGATAACAGATGATTTCCAAGGGAGTTTAAATAGAAAAAAGAATAAGATTCCTTACCCAGGTGTTTTTGTGTTATAGACAAACAAGGACTCAGGAAAAGGAGACACCATAAGAAAGCAATTCAAATATAACAGATTAATCTCAAAAAAATGTTTAAGATAGCAAGATCCAAGAAGGAAAAAAGAAGAGAAAGGTGTACAATGTGATATGCAGCTGAAAGGCTGAGGAGAATGAAGTAGAGAAGGAGCTTTTGAACTGGGTTAATAGAGTAATGGAAAGATTTGGTGTAAATATACTTAGTGAAATAGAAATCAATGCAAATTTTAGTTATTTAATATGTGGAGGGCAACAAGGTATAGTGGATAGAAAACAGACTCTGGGAGTCAGGAAAATCTGGATTCAATCCCCCCTGGGACAATATACTGGCCATGTGACTCTGAAAAAGTCACTTGACCTCTAAAGGATAAAGATAGGTCTATAAGACCATAAATTCCATCTATGCTGGTAGAAAAAAATTCTTCTTTGGAAACTCCTATACTGATGAAATTACAGATTCTCACGACAAATATATTTTTTGCTTATGTGAGCTGTTTCCAAGTAAAATGATACTCTCTATTTGATTAGTGGTTTATTCTTTATGTGATCCTTGAAACAATCCCATGAGGTAGGCATGAAGGCAATTATTATCGCATTTTACAGATGAACAGGTTAAAAATGTGATTTACCCCAGATTACAGAGTTAATAAGTCAGTAATATGATACAAGAATCATGGTACAAGATTTTCTATGTCCTAGTCTAGTGCATTTTCCATTAAGTAGTTAGTAGTGTACATGTAATCTGGCTGCCCAGCTACCACTTTTAAGCTTTATACCAGCTTTTTTAAAATAAGAAGCTACTGACAGCCATGTTTATCAAATTGTATTGATCAGTCATTGTGAGATAGATAAGGGACTCTTTAAAAGCTGGAAAAACAGTTAGCTATCAAATATGTACTATGATAAGGCTACAGTAAGGCTAAAGTAAATTGTAGGAATTATCACTATGATGGACTTCCCTTGGATACTTGACTATCCCTATTTGTCTTTATCAGTTGAATTATAGATCTGAAGCATTAGGTTATATTGATTCAACAAATGTTATTGTGGAGAAGTATGTTTCCTTGTGCAAAAGAGAATCTTAACAATGGTCTAACTTTGACTGGATTTTTATTATATATTTGTTGCCTCAGTTTAACTCTCTACATGAATGGCGTATAGTTAACACATATATCCAGGACTCTGAGTTAAACAGTCTCTTTCTCCTTCTCTTTAGTCTTGCTACTACTCAGGTTATTGCTTCCCTGTTTGTTACCTCCTTCCCAGAAGGTGAAATGAGGTCAAATCCCAAGCTAGAATCCAGATTAGCCAGTATGGTGATTGTGTTCGCTGTTCTGGTAAGAGGTTTGATTGGGGAGCTAAAATGAATGAATAAGTGGAAAACTGAGAAGTTCTTTGAGTTCAAGAATTTTATATTCCAAAAATGACATGACATTTCAAGGTAAAGGTGTAGCATGATAATAAAGAATTCTTCCTTCTCCCTCATTATCCACCCTCCCCATCTCACCCCCACTCCCCATTGAATCCATAGCTGAAGAAAGCGGCCTGAACAAGGACAAAGACAGCTAGTTTAAGGAGCTCTCCTTTTATTACCCCCATACAACTTTTAATTAATGGTTAATTAGAAGAGGCAATATGACCAGGTCCTCATTTTTTGGTGCAACTCTAGAGATGCTGTTTCTATTTATGCCCTAGGATTTTTCCACATATTGTATGTAAAATCTTGTGGGGTTTCTCTGCATCTAAACACAGAGACTCCAAGAAAATCCTGTTTGGAAAGGAATCCCAAATTAGGGCTACCAGATGTCATTTTCTCCACCCCCACTCTGATAAATCAAGGATCTGCCTAATCTGAATATTTTACATATATTTGCATGTTCATTTCAAGAATCCCTAACTCCAATTATGTAAAATAAAATTAATTAGCACAACTGACTGCAAAATCCAACTTTAGTATTTGGGGCATGCATGACAGACAAGAAATACCTAACACATTTTAAAACTAATTAATTTGACCACATCTGGAATTAATAGGTATAGTCATATACACATGAATAAATGAAATTAGGATGAGGCCCTTCCACTCCCATATACATATATGTATATATGTAAACCATGATGAAGACATACTATATGGACATTCCCCTAATTGTTTCCATTTTTTTTTATTCCTTTTCTCATATATGCTACTCTCCTCTACCTCCCTGCCCTTTCAACTGAAGATTTCACCTCCATACTTTACTGAAAAAACAAAACAAAACAAAACACAAATGAAATACTTTTCTTTCTAGGCTCTGTCCTTTTCTGTGTATGGTCTCCTCATCACTTATATAGGAAAAGTGTGAACTATATCCTCATAATGTCCCTCTTGCTCTGATCCATACCCATTCCCATAGCAACAGGACAGTGAAAGGATAAAAGCAAGACATAAAAGTCTCAAGGCTTAAAGAACAGATTTTGAGGTTTTAAGGATAGGAGTTTAAGTGGTCATTCCCATCTTCTCTATTAGTTGGTAGGTAGGATGCTACATAAAAGAGATGACATTCTTTTTCTAGTGGACTCATATGTGACAGACTAGACTATTTGAAAAGGAGAATTACCTCAGGTGCTTCCCCAAAATTTGACAACTAAAAAGGGACTGTCACTAGGAATTGGAGATACCTAGGAGCAGACATCCTTCCAGAAAAACATTTCTCTCCTAGCTGCAGGCCATGAGTTAATCATAAAACATTATGGAAGATTACTTCATTGAGTGGACCCTAACTAGGTGTTCAAACATGGAACTAGAGCAAGGTTTCTTAACTGTGGTTCTGTGAACTTTTTTTTTTTTTTTTTTGCTTTGCAGGCATTTATTTTTTTCAGGAATGTGTCTCTTCCACATATCAAGAGTTTTCTTTTTTAAAAAATAAATTTAGTTATTTATTTTTAGTTTTCACCCTTCACTTCCATAAGATTTTGAGTTCCAAATTTTCTCCCCATCTTTCTCTTCTGCCCACCCCAAGACAGTATATAATTTGATATAGGTCCTACATATACATTCATATTAAACCTATTTCTGTGAACTTTTTAAAATATATTTTTGATAACTGCATTTCAATATAATTGGTATCCTTTGTAATTCTAAGTATTTTATGAATTCTGATAGTGGGTTTATAGACTTCACTAGACTACCAAACATGCCTGTGATGCACAGAAAACTTAGGAACCCACTTCTGATCTAGAAGTACTTTATAATATTCACTGTTCTTGATAGCCAGGGCCAATACTTGACAGCTAGGTTGCAATTAACCCATTGGTCTTATGAGCTAAAAGCAATTTTGACTGATTTCAATGGTGCCATTTTTGTCTTTTCTTTTTCAGGGTGTTTTATTGCTTTAGCTTACCAAAGTTAATTTCAGCATGCTTAAAAGGAAACAGAGTTCTAGGGTGGAAGCCCAGCCAGTTACAGACTTTGGTCCTGATGAATCTTTGTCCGATAATGCAGATATATTGTGGATTAACAAACCAGTAAGTTCTATTTTTTTGGGGGGGGATTGATTTATTTTTTTAAGTTAAAGAAAATGCAGGTTGTTTGATTTTCGTGCTAATGGAAAAAAGATGGATATGGTACCAACAACCCAGTACCATTTGTATTTACCTTTGATGTGAGAATTTATAATTAAATGAGACTATTAATATATCTCAAGTTCCAGAAATTCATAATTCACATGAAATTTTTTAAAAAGTACTCTGAATATTCTACCTAGGAAGAATTAGAAAGCTGAATTGTTCAGATTTTTAAAAATATTCTTTCTGTAGCAGTGATTAGACAAAAGTGAACTGCTTTTTCAATAAAGTTAGTCATTCAGTAAACATTTATTAAGTGCCCACTATATGCCAGATACTGTGCTAAGTGCTGGAGAAATTTAGAAAATAAAGATTAAGGGTAGTCCCTGCTCTCAAAAAGCTTATAGTCCAATGAGGGAGATAACATGCTAACAAGTATATAACAAACAACCTATGTACAGGATAAATAGGAAATAATTAAAAGAGAGGTTTGGGAGGATTTCCAGTAGAAGGTGAGATTTCAGTTGGGACATAAATGAAGCAAGGGAGGTCAGCGGTCAGAACACAGGAGGGACAGCATTCCACACATGGAGTTTATTCTCTATCAAGTTGCTATATATCTTGTAATAGCACATTTCCTGAAATGTGAAAGATGATTAAATATGTTAGGTCCAGAGGTCTTTCTCTGCACTGTAGAATTCATATCAGAACAAAAATAAATAAAATAGAACATGACAACATCAAAGAATATAGAAAACAAATTAATGAAATTCATGAGAATCTAAATGTAAGTTGTGTGTAATATGAATGATCTTCCATGTTTGATGGTCTGTGCATATATCTCAGAACCAGAAAAAAAGTTATGAATCAATTTGACTTTTAAGATTAATGATAGGTTTGGGTGTCAGTAATTATATGTATAAACTATTTTGAAGAAGTGAGATTAAAGACTTATCTTCTCTTGTAAGAGAAAACTTTCTTTGGTCCCCATTTTATGTATATCACATTAAGAAGTTCCAAACATCATATAGGTAGTAAGTGAATGAACCAAGATTCAAACCTAGACTTTTGACTCTAAATCCAAGACTCTTTCCACTGTATCACACTAGTGGCAGTTTGGTTAATTAGTACCTTTAATTGCACTGTGTTTATAAACTACTCTATGTTGAAATATTTTTAGACTCCTTCATGAAGAAGGTAGCCATTCAAAAAAGGTTGAATTACTGGTGACTTATCCTGTATGAACACAAGCACTATTGTTTTTTCATGCAAATATTATAACAGAAAAATATCATAAATCATAGCCCACTCAACAGTCTGTCAGTATCTGAGATCCCTCAAAGTTCTGACAAGCATTTTTTATTTTTTACTTGGGGTGTTATTTTACATAACTGCAGTGTCAGCAGATTGCCAGACCAAGAAAGTGGTTTGTGCCAGTGAGGATAACATTCAAAATTAAAACAGCTTATGAAAAGAAACAAGTTGTAGATGTTATTATTTTAAAACCTTGACTGTGTTCTATATTTTCTTCATTTTGCTGAAATGATACCTTTGCTAATACTTTGAAGGAGTCTTGCTTAATATATAGGTAAGATTTATTATTAGATGCTTTTTTTAAAAAAAAGTTTCTCACATTAAGCCATTCAAAGTCTCAAGAGAATGAGCCTGAGTTGTAAACTCACACAGTTACTAATATCTGCTAGCTTTCTATGTATAATCTCTTGATATAGAATTACTATTTCTTTTTTCTTTTCTTTATTTTGAGTGAAAATCCTACCTCTTTTCTTTGAATCTTTTAATTCAAGATCTGTTAGGAAAGTAACATAACTCAGCTTGCATAATTTAAGGGCCATGAGCATAGAGTTGGACTCTCAGCTCTTTGGAGCTATGACTGTGGCTTTCCATATAAACAAGTAGGAAAGGAATCCTTAGCTCAGGATTGTTCAAGTACAGCAATATAATGTGTCTTCTAAAGAAAGCCAAAAAATTCATTCTTCCCTTGACTCAGGATCTGGGACAAAACTTGGGGAAAAGGATTGGTGCTTCTCCCCTAATTCAGAAAGATTTGGTTTTCTTTGGGCAAAGGTGAGCATCAAGATCATTCTATTTCTTTTAATAGTTGGGATTGAGATTGAATTTGAAAACTCATTATACTTTTTAAAATGGATAATTTTGATTCCATGAAATAAAAAAGCTTTTATACAAACAAAATGTATGTAGCCAAAATTAGAGGGACAGAAACTGGGGTGAAAATTGCAGCAAATTTCTCTGATAAAAGCCTCATTTCTCAAATATTTATGGAACTGAGCCAAATTTGTAAAAAATAAGAGCTATTCCCCAGATGATAAACTGTTAATGGATATGAATAGGTAGTTTTCAGAAGACAAAATCGAAGTTAACAATAGTCACATGAAAAAAATCCTCTAAATCACTACTGCTTAGAGAAATGCCAATTAACAAAATAATTGCGATATCAACTCACACCTAGAAGATTGGGTAACATGACAGAAAAAGAAAATGATAAATATTGGAGGGAATGCAGAAAAAAATGGGACACTAATGCAACGTTGGCAGAGTTGTTATATAGTCCAGTCATTCTGGAAATGCCTTTAGAACTATGCCCAAAGTGGAATAAAACTGTGCATACCCTTTGACCCAGCAATACTACTACTAAGTCTGTATTCCAAAGAAATAAAAAAAAGAGGGAAAAGGTCCTATTTGCACAAAATATTTATTGCAGCTATTTTTATGGTAGCAAAGGATTAGAAATTGAGAGCATGGCCCTCAACTGGGGAATGATTGAACAAATTGTGGTATATGACTGACAGAATACTTTTGTGCTATAAGAATTGACAAGGAAAAGTATTCTGAAAAACCTGAGAAAACTTATATGAGCTCATGGAAAGTGAAATGAACAAAACCAGAACTCTGTACTTAGTAATGGCAATGTTGTATCAACGATCAACTGTGAAAGACTTAGCTTCTCTGATCAAGACAATGATCCAGAAAAATGTTATCTATGTCCAGAGAACTGAATGCAGATAGAAGCATACTTTTCCTGCTTTCTATATTTTCCTTGGTTTTCTTGTTTGTGTTTTCTTTTGAAACATGACTAATACGAAAATGTTTTTTCCTGACTTCACATGTATAATCCATATCAAATTGCTTGCTTTCTCAAGGAGAGAATTTGGAAATCAATATGGAAAAGAGTAATAGCAGTAGCTAGCATTTATAAAGTACTTTATATGTATTATATTAATTGATCCTTGCAACAACCCTGTGAGGTAGGAACTCATATTAGACCAATTTTACAGGCAAGGAAATGGAGACAAAGAAATGGTAAAGATCATGTTGAGGACCTAAATATCTGAGGCAGTATCTGAATTCGAATCTTCTTGTGTCCAAATCCAGCATTCTATCTAATGTAACAACAGATTATACTTGCAAGGTGTCATATATCATTAATGTGAAAAATGCTAAAAAGGTAAAAAGAGATTTTAAATTAACTGGATTTCCCCTACATAATAATGAGACATCTCACAATCAGGCAAATTTATAATTTGTCTTTTCAAATATCTCATTTTTTTTAGCATGAGTTTCTCTTTTTAAAATTTTTTCCACTTAATAGTATTTTATTTTTTCCAATTACATGTAAAAATAGTTTTCAACATTCATTTTTATAAGATTTTGAGCTACAATTTTTTTCTCTCTCCCTCTCCTCCTCTTCCCCCTTCCCAAGACAGCAAACAATCCAATATAGGCTATATGTGTACAATGATATTAAACATATTTCCACATAAGTCATGGTGTGATAGAAGAATCCAAACAAAAGGGAAAAACATCAAGAAAGAAAAAAAAAGAGAGAAAATAGTACTTAGCGTGAGTTTCAAACATTGGATAGTATATTGTGTGAAGTCCAATTAAAAATCATT
This sequence comes from Bettongia penicillata ogilbyi, assembly GCA_023548195.1. NCBI lineage: Eukaryota > Metazoa > Chordata > Mammalia > Diprotodontia > Potoroidae > Bettongia > Bettongia penicillata. Next base: position 5,247,913 of record JAJHZJ010000121.1, on the reverse strand, counting down.
TCACTGCTTTCTTTTCAGTGGGTTCATTCTTTGCTGCGCATCTGTGCCATCATCAGTGTCATTTCAGTTTGTATGAATACTCCAAAGACATTCGAACACTATCCTCCACTCCAGTATGTCACCTTTACCCTGGATACTATGTTGATGTTTCTCTACACTGCCGAGATGATAGCAAAAATGCATATTCGTGGCATAGTTAAGGTGAGTTTTTCAATTTAAAAAATTGCATACACAAAATGCGTTGTAATCGGAATGGGGAAGCTTAATATTTTTAGTATATTTAATTTAGTAAAGCTAACTAGCTAAGCTTAATTTCATATAGTTTATTTTTCATGCCAAATTCCTTGGAGTAAGAGAATATGATTACTGAGCCCCAGTGAAAATAGAATTGTAAAATGAAAATAGAAATTATGTAAAGTACATGCATGGGTTGGGAATGGCTGTCAGAGGAAGAGAAACTGGTTGAAGGGCAGCCATTTAGTCAGATAGAGGCAGAATTTTGGAAGAAAACATGTGGCCTTCTAGGTCCTTGGGTGCATCCTTTTGACTGAGTCCAAATTTTACAGAACAAGTCCTTTGTTCTGGATTTGGCCACACTTGAGGACCTTGAGGCTACAGGTTCCCCACCCTTGGTAGAGTGTGGTGTGATCCCTTTATTAACATTAACATACCCTTGTTTCCATCGAAACTCAGCTCAATCTCTTTCTTCTCCTTGAAATCTTTCCTTAATCTCCCCAGATGCTGAGGTCCTTTCTCTCTATGTCTTTATTTGCTTATTATAGATCTTAGATGTATGTAGTGTTCGCTTCCCTACCCCTCTATAATGTAAACTGGTTGAAGGCAGGGCGTGTTTCATTTTTTGTCCTTGCATTCTCAGTACCTCACACACAGTAAGCATTTAAGAAATGCTTGTTATTTGTTTCCTTTTCTCATTCTTCCTGTCCAATTAGTTGCCAAGTTTTATTAATTCAATTACCTTGACAATATGTCTAATATCCACCAGCTTTCCTCCACTCCCACAGCCACTATCCCAGTTCTGGCTCTCCTCACCTCTCACCTGTACTATTGTAATACAAACCCTGTTTCTCCTCCACCTTTCTTTCAATGGCTACCAAATCAAAAATCAATATTCCTAAAGCATGTCACTCCTTTATTCAAAAAATGCCCATAGCTTCCTCTTTTTTTATAGGATAAAAACCAAATTCCTCTATTTGGTATTCCAAGCCCTTTACAATCTTGCTTGAGACTAGCTTTCCAGGCTTATTTCACCTTACTTTGCATCACATATGCTATGTTTCAGCCAAATTTGCTAATGGAAGAGCTAGACTTGTAACTGTTTCTCTTGTATTCCATTTGAGGGTGTTATGTCCTAGACTCAAGGATATTGCTGGAGCCAGCTCTTAATTCCTTCCCTGGATCATTAAACTTTTAGTGTGAGCATTTACACCTCAGAAATGGGCAAAGGCTGCAAATTGGGGATTGATTTATAGTTTTGTTGATTGAGTTAAGAAAGTAAAGCAGGAAATGTTAACTAAAAGCATATCCTTTGCACTTATTTTTTGGTAATCCAGTTGGCCATAATTTACCAATATACCCCTACCTAGGCTGTCTTGTTTCAACAGATACAGTAACCCATTAGTGACCAATTACAGATAAAAGAGTGTCTCTGGCTGCCAGGGAGGGAGCAACCATTCCATCTCCAGCCACTTTGCTTTTGTAGCAGTTTTTCTTGATGCCTGAAATTCATTGATTTTTTAGGTACCTTCTCACCTTGTAAATAGTTCCTTCCCAAACTCAGTTCTAATGCTGCCTTCTAGATCAAAGGAAGCCGTATCTAGTTAAAAGCTACCTCATGCTGGAAATTATTGTGTGTCTCATGTATATTTTTACTTATTTTCCTTGGACTTTTGCTTTTATGCTCTTAGGCCTATCCCTATGTTGTGCATGCTATGGAAACTTGGTTAATGCTTTTTGAATGAGCCTACAAAAGACTCATCCCATTGTGTGACAATAAAGCAATGAAGTCTTTCAAAGGTTTGTTCTTTTAAGCAGGCCAAACATGCCCCTTGGCAATCTTATTTACACTATGGATTTGCTTAACAAATCCATTCTTTTATAGATAGTGCAAAGGTAAATTAAGCCCTACCTAATCAAACTGCCACAAATGTGGGATTAGTAGAATCAAATAAATCATCTTTTTAAAAAATAACAATGTGACATACATATGGGAAGGCAGTGAATAGAACTTATTAATGTGTTTATTGGAGGAAGGTAGTTCATGACTCTTCTGACCAGTTGGGATTTGTTGACATTGGTCAATGGTCATAGAAGGATATGGAAACTGGAGCCCATTGAGATGAAGAGACTCTACCTTTGCATTTACCTTTTAACAGTTGCTCTGTAAACTAATAATCTCTCACTTTTCTGTACAAGGGCACTAGTCAGTATAATCCAAGGAGATAATGCATTCTAAGGCAAAATACACTAGACTAGAGGCTATGTTATCTTTATTAGGCCTAGCATTGCTATGCATTACAGATTTTATACAATGACAGTTTGTGGAGCACTATGGTGGGTGCTGGGTGAATTTCAAAATTCGAATAAGCTGTGTCCTCCCCTTATGGCACTTGCAGTCTGATAGAGGGATACAACATGTGAATAATTGTGATAGGAAATATTTTGTTCAGTATTTCCGTGATCTATGTTAAGGTACTCCTTTTTCTGATGGATATGAAGATGTGCCTCCAACCACCCTCCAGTCCATTCCACACCTCCCTAAAAGTACTCCTGACCAGCATTCTGGTCATTACCTTCTCCAAACATGACTCAGTTGACCCTCAAATAACAGACAAACGGTCCATCATTGGGCTAAGGCTCAAATCCCTTCCATCTTGGTAAAACTTTCCAAATAAGAATCCACTAGCATAGTACGCTTAGAGAAACCATAGTCACCTTCATTGCACAATGAAATACCATGATAGTGATGATACAAAATAATAGATGATAAGTATGTTCAGTAAGAGAATACGAATCACGTGCTCGTGTGGTTTTACTGGCGAAATCAGGGTGAATTGGCCCGTAAGAAATTAGTAGGAATTGAACTGCAGAATGATTCCAAGCATAAAAGAATAGTTTGAGCAAAGACATGGAAGTAGGAAAATGTGGAGGTCTCTGGGCTCAGTTTGATTGGAGCATGAAATACATAGAGTAATATGAAATAAATCTGACAAAGTAGGAGGCCCTTACTTACGGAAAGGCCTTGAATACACAGCAAAATAAAATAAACTTTACTAAGGAAGCAATAAGGGGCTGTTGAAGTATTTTGAACAGAGGTGTTAAATTACCAGATGGTGAGACTAAAGGAGGAATAGTAAAGAGAAAGGAACTGTTTCTATGAAGGATACACACAGAGAAAGAGTCAGTCATCAGGATTTCATGCTTGGATGAACTTCCCTCCTGAAGGGAGTTCATGGAGAGGAAATTCATTCCCCAAAGGAAGTACTTTGAAACTTACAGTCCTAGAGTTATGACAATGAGAAGTTAAGTGACTTGACCACAGTTCCACAGACAGTATTAGTCACATATTGCACTTAAACCCAGGCTACCCTAATTATGAAGCTGAGCCTCCATCAACTATACCAGGCTGCTTGATATGTTAAAAACAAAACAAAAAACAGCCCTTCAGCCATCATTTTTCTTAGTCAATGGGAATATGATATATTTGCATCTCTTATATTTTTTACATAGGATAATTTGCCTATAAAAATGTATATACTTAATAAGTATGCAAACATGAAGATATTATTAAATTAATAAAGTGCATAGTCAATTATTATGCTACATAATGTCTGCTTCAATGTTTAATTATGATGTATATTATCCTTAATACACCTCTACACCACAACAAAATTACATGGAGTTTTGATAGGCTGATGAGTAAAATTGCCACATATATCCTAAGGGAAAATTCATTTTCACTATGTTTAATGCTGTAGCCAAATTAATTGGAAACAAAGCCTGGGGCTGTCCCCTTAAAAAACAAAGGGGAAATACAGTGGTTAAAGAAGCCCTTAGTTATAATTACAGATAGTAGTATTACTGTGCCTTGTTAGTGAAGGATATTTGAAAAAGATTTAGTGAGGTAAGGATTTCCTATTGAAGTATCTATTATGTGCAAGGAATGATACTAGGCATTCGTGAAATGAAGGAGAAAAATAAAACAATTTTGACCTCAAAGAACTTATATTCCACTAAAGGAAAATAACATATATAGCCAAATAAGCAGATGTGAATAGATACAAATTAATTCTATTGGTGGGATGATAGAAAATAGCCATGACTGAGGGGAATCAAGAAAAGCCTCCAATGGGAAGGAATGGGTGTGTTCAGTTTTGATAGAGATAAGGAATTCCAAGAGTCAGAGGTGGGGGACAGAGAATTCTAGGGATGAGAGATGACCTTTCTGAAGGTAAAGAGGTAGGAAATGGACCGCAGTGCTTAAGAGGTAATAATGGACCATGTTGGTTGGATTATTGGACCATCTAAGAGGGATAATGTGAAGTGGTTCTGGAAATAGAGGTTGAAGCAGATTGTATAGTGTGTTTTTCCAAGCACCTGCTTTTACTGTGGAAATGGATGGTGGATAAAAAAGGGAACATAATCTCCCTCTTCTCCTGTACTTGTTCCCTCCTCTTTCCTTACTACATTTAAACAGTAAAATATTTGCTCCTGTGGAAAAATCAGAGCTGTTTCCTTTCAGCAACTTCATTGGAGAAGAGAACATTTCCTTACACAGTTACCTGGAAAACAACAGTGAAAAATATCCAATTTTTTTTACCATTTTTAAAATATCTGAGTTCTAATCTTAAATAAAAAAGAGAAAGAAAATAGAAACATTTACAATTAGCCCACCTTTTCTATATCTCTGACATAGAAATGAAAATAAGTTCAATATGTGATGCATATTTTATATTAGCCAGTCATTTATTGAATATTTCAAGAATGAAAAGAATTTAAGGGTTTTGCTAATACTACCACTATAGAGTGGATCTGTGATCAGATCTATCAAAACATTCTTTTCAATAGTGCAGAAAATAGCTTTTCCTTGCCTGACCACCTATTATAACTCTTGTTTGTATCTTAACATAAATATACCATCATGGGTCCACCCAGTGTTCTGGGAGTTTTCCTCAATTTCTCTTGAGATGATGATGAACCAAAGAGATGGTATGTCAGTGATCCTTCTCCTTAACCTTATGACCATGTCTTCTTCTTTCAAGATTACAAATATCTATTATTTAATTCAACAAATCTTTATTAAGGGCCTATTGTATGCAAGAAACTACTTTTTTTGTGACTAGGTTCTACATATAAATGTCTTGTCAAATACTCTAACCTCTCAAAATGCATCCACCTCAACTCTGTTAACTTTCATCATTATTCTAGTCTAATTCTTGTCTAGTCTCAAATAGAGAGATAGATAGAGGTAGATATGTTCCCGCTTGAGATCCTTTATGCTTTTTGGATCAGGGTAACTCCTTGTTTGTAACAGTATAGTTTGCTCTTTTACATTAAAAACTTTCTCATTTCCATTGTGGTGACCTTTAACTTAAGTTCTTCAGGAACCACAGTTCCAGCCATATAATATTGCCAGAACATTGTGATTAAAAATTTTAACCTTTTTTCAGAGAAAAGTTTAGGGCTTATTAAAAGAATTTTGTATTTTCCTGTAAGCAGTACAGCCCACTCTCTCCTCCTGCTCACATCTAGTCCTAGTTCATTGAATGTGTCAATGAAAGATGTAACAGTCTAACAGACAAGTATGATAACCTATGTCAATCAAAGATATAATAACCTAATGGATGAGCTTTATAGGTTGGCTAACAACTCCTTATCAGCACCTGGGACAATAGGTTTTCTTTTTCCTTTTTTTCCTGTGCAAATAATTTCCTTTGTGAATGGATTGTTTTACCAGTACTTAGCACAGTAACTAGCACTTAATAATTACTTATTAGTTGATAAGATGAAACTAATCAGAATCATCCATCATTCCTTTTTTTATAAGATTTTACAAACAAGTTTGAAATCTAAACCATTGTCAACTGTTGGCTAATGTAGGCACTTTATGGGCTTACTTGGTTTTCTTGTGACAATAGATTTAAAGCAGTTAAAATCTAAATAAAAGCATTCTTGGTCTTAAGGTCATTGCAGATTTCCATTTTTCTCATCTTATGGCTAGTTATTATTTCTATACATAGTACAAAGATGAATCTCAATTGCACACACTGTCCTTTATTAATTTTTCTTCTTCAGTTTTATAAACTAGTTTTTACTCTGATGAGTCAGTGGTATGATTGTATATAGAAAGCCAATGCAGGGAAAGTTCTTACATCAATAACAACTATACTTTTTGTTAAAATATAATGTTTCTTTGTCTTTTTTCCCCTTATTTGGTGCCCACCATGTTCAGTGCCGATGGGATTCTTCATGGTATAAGAGTGTGAGGGCATTTGAGTGCTGAGTATTTACAATGATTAGGTCAAACTCTTTTGAGTGATTATAGGTCTCATTAATGAGGCTCTATGCTATTCTGGGACTTGATGCAATTACCAAGATGCCAGCCACAAACAACAATACTGGATGACCTCACTACTACTTAGGAATTAATTTGTGTCCTGGCCTCTGTAATGTTAATTATGTTAATGAGAGTTAAAGATCTTCTCCACCCATTAATGGGCCTACTCATTAAGGGAAGCTTGATTAGGAGAGATTTGTTTTGTAGGAAGGTCCATACCTTTTGTTAATTTCTAATGAAAGCACTGGTTCTCAAGGGTCCTGATGCCCTCTGACTCTGAAAAGTGTATAAATATACTGAGGTTTTACTTTGGGGCTTACTCATTGGAAGTGTTTGGCCAGATGAGACTCTGGGTAGCCAGTAAGGAGTCCACCCTCCACCCTCACCCCTTTGAAAACCTAAATGTTGGTGCTTCTGGAATTATGTATGTATGTAATGGTCCAACAGTTGGATCTGTCTGTTGATCTGTAATGTTTGTGTTGCTTATGGTCAGACAGTTGGAAGCCCTGTCTGTTGGTCTTTTTTCTCTGTTTGAATTTTCTCTGAAGTTCAGGGTGCTAACTTTTCTCCAAACTAAGTTAATGATATATGTGCTTCATTAAAGTCAATTGTTGGCCCCCAAAATTTGCTTTCATTTTAGAAAAGTATATCTAAGAACCTGTACAGCAAGCCCTCCTGTTTATGTTGTAGTCCTTACTGTTATAGCTTCTAAACTGGATTTCCTCTAAAACATCAGCAAACATATCTTCCAATTTTATATTATGCTTTATAACAATGATCAGAGAGGTTTTTATTTATTTTTTTAGCAAAGGTATAGCTATTGTTTCTTTTGACGAATAAGGCTGGGGTAGGGGTTGGGTGATGAAAATACAGGACTTATTGTATAAAAGTAATAGAAGTTCCAAAAGAGAATTCTTAACAAAATTCAAATTTTCCCATTTCTCATTAATTTTAAAATCATATGTTATAGTCAGCAAAATGAACATTTCCCCCCAAAAATGCAGAATATTTGCAAATGTTAGCATTTCCTGATATTACATCAGGTCATCAGTTCTGCTCTCAGAGCACATTCTTTTTAGCATCAGAAGCAGATCCCAGTGAGCTAACAGGGTCACAGATTTGGATCTGGAAAAAACCTTAGAAGTTATTGAGCCCAATCCCTTAATTTTACAGATGAAGAAACCAAGGCACAAAGAAATTGAGTGACTTACTTGGATTACCTGAGGTGGGGTTTGAACCCAGATTTTCTTGACTTTTAACCCAAGGTCCGAGGGAAGTACTTTCTCCACCAGGACTCTGCAGTTCTGTAGCACATACTTGGCAGCCACTGGCCTAGAGGACAGGGTTACCTGCAGGCACAGCAAGGCCAGGACCTTAGCTGCTCTGAGAAAGGAGGGAAAGAGCAAGCACTCTGAATGGCAGTTAAAGCCTGGCTTCCTGCCCGGGACTGAAAATAGGCTCTAATTGGTATTTTGCTCAATAACTGCTTCATTATGATCAACAAAACAAAAGCTTAGTGAGTTACTGCATTCACTCTGTCTTTTTCAATCAATTACATGATAGTAAAGAAGTATGAAATGAAAAATGTATCTCTTGAGAAAGCATTACTCTTCACTTCTAATACTGTCTTCAAGGACACCCTTAGTATAAGGGCAGATTACTTCATAAATATTTCATATAGGAGGGAAAGCAGATATATTGTTAGGTGATCACTGATGCTCCCTTTATAGTTTTTTTTTTTGTTATTATTTCCATCTCTTGGTTATCTTTCCTTCTCTTACATAACTAAATTATATCTCTTCTTGCAGGGATTCATTTCGAATATGCTTAGTCTGGTCCTGTTACTTTGCTTTTTTCCACTATCTGTAGTTTCTCTTTGAACACATTCAGAACTGACATTATCAAAATGTAGTGGCTTTATTGTTTTTAATAATAAAAAGAATTTGTTTCTTTAAAAATATGAATAAAAAGCAATCCTTGCAAATCATTACCATTTTTTATTTGTTTTTTAGTTTCATCTTCCTTGGGTGTCTAGCTAAGCTTTCTATAAAACTTTTCCCCTTCACTACTTCTTGTTACTTTGAGTCACTATTGATAATAATCTTCCACCCTCGTTCTCTGAAAGATTTTAGGACTAAGTTGAAATTCCCATTCAAAGCTGAAAATCCAAATTCCAAATGTTGCCTGTAGTTGGCATATCTCTCTTTTTGGAAAGTGGACCAAGTGTTTTGTTGATTGAAAGGAATCATAGGTTCTTTTGGTTTTCTCTTTATTGCAGTTAATTTTTTTTTTATTCCTATCTGTGACTTTATCAGTGTCAGGAACCATCAGAGTGTGAATACTCTGTCTCAGTGCAGATAATATACATGCTTTTAGCCAGTTTGGAGTTACCTCTGTAAGAACTAGGTTTCAAAGGGTTAAGTGATTTGCCTCTGGCCACATAGCTAGTATGTGTCAGAGGTAGGACTGGAACCCAATTCTTCCTTACTCCAAGGCTTGCTCTCTCTCCTCTGTATCACATTGCTATGGCAACCATTTTACATCAATATTTGGCATGAAATTTTTATAATCCTTTTCAATATCCTTTCTTCCATCTGCTTTAATTTAATTTAATGACCAATGTATCTTTTTCTCATTTTAATTCTCCTAGCCTTGTATTCATTTTGATCTTTTTTTTTTTTTTAACCCAGTGTTCTGACTGTAGAGGGGACTGTTGACTCAGGAACAATTCCCAGATCAGTAAAGAATTATTTCCTGTCTGTTAAATTTAATCAGCTTCATTTTTGTGTGTGTTTGTGTATGCTATGATTCTGTATTCAGTATGGTCACTGCCCTAAGATTATTTCCTCCAAGGAAGCATTAATGATGTATAAGTGTGAACTTTATATATTAGCCTTTGGCCTTTCTCCGTTTGTGCTTCTGAATCATATTTTCCACCAACATATTTTTTGCTTTTTCTTAACTTTGAATTGAATTAATCCAATATATATATATATATATATATATATATATATATATATATATATATAAAATGTATATATATGAAAGTTTTATTGAACTGATAAACATATATGTGACTTATTTTACTTTGTTTAAAACAGGCTAAAACATTTCAAGCATAGTGAATTTAGTTGCACATATATTTAGATCATTATTCTGCATAAAACAATTCCATATCTGCAGAAGGACTGCAACTTGAACAAACCAACATCTGTCTAAAACAAAGCTCAGCTCATGAAAAGGGACAGATGTGTACTTCTAAAAACAGTTTTAAAAAGTGTCAAGATGGACAAAGAGAGAAAAAGTATACAAATAATTAAAATAGTCTACTTCTTGGGAAAAAGAAAGAAACATGTTCTTCCTTCATAAAACAGAACAAAAAGATAACCCTAATATTGCTTCTTTCCAATTATATGTTCTACAAAAATGTCCCTATTTCACTTTGTAGCATCCACATCAGGAGTTTTCTCATTACTTCACAGTATCTTGGCCCAAGTTTTAGTACTTGATCTTAACCCAACAAAATTTTCCATAGAACTTCTCTCCCTCTTTATCCTCTGGAACAGATGTTGGCATACAAGCTGTAGTCCATTTCATGGTGGTCCTTTTGAAAATACTTATCACAATCATGGCAATAAGAGATAACTAAATGTTACATGAAATGATTTTTCTTGTTGCCTTTGGACACAATAAAGCCATCTGTGCTCTTGCCCCCCTTCTTGCTTATAATAAGAATGCAATATTGAAATGATTCCATTTCTCCAGTATTATTCCATTAATTGGTCACTGAAAAAAGATCTCAAATATTTCTTTTTATCATTTTTATAAAGAAAAGTTAAAAGGTGGGGTATTTTTTGGTTAATCTATAACTATTGTAACATTAGGAAAATACTACTTTTAGAATATTCATTTTAATTAGGGAAATCTACTGACAATTTTGTGTGAAGGTTTGGAAAGAAAAATTAATTATACTTTTGATATTGACAGATTTTAAATATGAAAACAAGACTTTTGTATGAAAAACATTTGAGTATAGTAAGTTGAGCATTTTAGGTAAGTTGATACTTGAAGAACTATGCTTCAGTATGTTAAAATGGCTTTGATTTCATCATTGTAGGACTCTCCACTGATGGAAGTCACACCACCTTAATAGATGTTTTCTGTTTATTCCGTTCTTTCAGAGGTACAACCTCCTACTTGGTCTCACTCCCAATTGTGGCTTTCTTGTAGAGTAAGTTGTATATTTTTGGATACAAGTAGTTAAGTATTTAATATTGCTTTATATAAATATATATATGTATGTACATACATACATAGACACATATGTATATTTATGTATATACATATATATTATATATGTGTGTGTATATATATATATATATATATATATGAAGATTTGAGATAAAATCGTACAGAACCCTCAATTTTGCTAATGCCAGAAGAATGTCCTATACCACTGATATATACAAGTGTTTCCTCTGTCTTTGAGTGGCCCTACCTCCATCATGAAAACTCTTGCCATCAATAGCACCAATGTGAGCAGGTCATGATAAGATCATTAGGTACAGAATTTTCTATAGTAAAAGGACCTTAGCTTTTGGCTTCCCTCTTCTTTTCTGTGTTGGAGTAGTCAAATTACCTTTCATTTTTTTCTCATTTAGTTTCTGTCCTTATCCAGTTTTCCTTCAAGTGATCATAGGGTCAGTTTTCTTTGTACATATGCAATTTTGGGGCAACCAATATGTATTAATCATTTGAAATATTTCAACTCCTCCTTTGTGATACGTTTCTTCCTTATATTTCTCATTAAGAACCTCTATGTGCCAAGTAGATGTGTGTGTTCCCAGTTCCATGCAAACAGTTCAGTTAGATGCTATTGTTATTCATCACCTTGTGGCTAATGGTTTTTGAATGAGCCTCTTCATGCTTAGTTAGTTTGTCTTAGGACAGCAATCTGTCATCAAGACCATACTTGAGACCTTTACAGATGGGTAGAGACAACTAGAGCTTGCTCTCTTCCAGTATGATTAAAAAGACTTATAAGTATGTTAAACATACAGAGAAGAAATACTACATTCTTTGTAGTTCTATTTCCACCAATAAGGCAGGTCTCTCCTTGAATAACTGGTATAAGTGTTTGGCCCAGCAGATTACCAAAATGGGGTGTTTTCTAGAAGGGGTGCACTTTATTTTACAGCAATACAAATTTAAACTTTGTGCTGAAGTGGAAAGAATCATATTGGCAGGCTTGAGACTTCCTTTTTTTTCATGACCATTATGTGTCCTTCCAGAATTCCCTTCTTTGCTTTATTTATTAAATGATGATCTTGTTGAATTCTTAGGGTATTTGAGAAGATTATTGGGGATGTACATATGTAAAAATATGGAAAGACTTGTATGAAATAATGCCCAGCACGGTAAACAGAACCAGGGACATAATGTACATGATTATCATAAAAATGTAAAAGTCAACAGCACTGAAAGATGGTAGTATACTGATTAATGTATGATCCAACTGTAACTTTGAGGAACAAAGAAATTGTGCAACATGCCTCCTCCTTCTCAGCAGAGATTGGTTACAGATGTGGAAGGAAGTACACATTTTCAAACCTGGACAGCATGTTGATTTATCTTGCTTGACTTTACTTATTTGTAATGAGGAAGGATTCTGTTGGTTAGATGGAATAATTGAGAAGTATTTTGTTGTTTTTCAGTTGTGGCTGACTCTTCCTAACTCCACTTGGGACTTTCTTGGCAAAGATACTGGAGTGGATGGTCATTTCCTTCCCCAACTGATTTTACAGATGAGGAACCAAGGCAAATAGGGTTAAGCAACTTGCCCACAGTCACACAGCTAGTGTCTGAGGCCACATTTGAATTCAGGTCTTCCTGATTCTAGGACTTGGTGCTTTCTTTAAAATTAATTAATTTCTTTCTTTTCAGTTTTCTACAATCACTTCCATATATCTTAGATATTTTCTCCTTTCCTCCCCCTTCCGTCCCCAAGATTGAGTGCAATCTTAAATACTTCTACACATATATTCCTATTAAATATATTTTCATCTTAGTCATGTTACATAGAAGAATTAAAATGAATGGGAGAAACCATAAAACAAAACAAAACATAACACAAGAGGAAATGGTCTGCTTTATTCTTAGTTCCACTTCCACAGCTCTTTCTCTGGATGTGGAAGGCATTTTATCCCAAAAGTCCATTGGGAATGTTTTAGGTCTTTGCATTGCTGTGAAGAATTCCTCACACACTGTGATTTTTGCTGTGCACAAAGTTTTCCTGGTTCTGCTCCTTTTACTCAGTATCAGTTTGTATAAGTCCTTCCAGGCCATGCTGAAGTCTTCCTGTTCATCATTTCTTATAACACAATAGTATTCCATTACATTCATACACCATAACTTTTTCAGTCATTCCCCAATTGTTGGGCATCCCCTTGATTTCCAGTTCTTGGCCACCACAAAAAGAGCTGATATAAATATTTTTTTTTTTGCATGTGGGACCCTTTCCCATTTTGGGTATGAGAATTTTTCTAGCTCTTTGGGCATAGTTCCAAATTGCTCCCCAGAATGGTTGGATCAGCTCACAATTCCACCAACAATGAATTAATGTTCCAACGCTCCCACGTATTCTTCAACATTTACGATCTTCCTGTTTTGTCGTGTTAACCAATCTGATAAATGTAATGTGGTACCACAGAGTTGTTTTAATTTGCATCTCTCTAATCACTAGTGATTTAGAGCATTTTTTCACATGACTATAGATTCTTTTAATTTCTTCCTCTGAAAACTGTTTGTTCATATCTTGGACCATTTTTCAATTGGGCAGTGACTTGTATTCTTGAACATTTGACTCCGTTCTTTGTATATTTTAGAAATGATGCCCTTATCACAGACAACAGTTGCAAAAATTCTTTCCCAGTTTTCAGCTTCTCTCCTAATTTTGGTTGAATTGGGTTTGTTTGTGCAAAAACTTTTCAATTTAATGTAATCAAAATTATCCATTTTGCACTTCATAATGTTCTCTATCTCTGGTCAAAAATTTCTCCATTCTCCATACATCTGAAAAATATACTATTCCTTGTTCTCCTAATTTGTTTATAGTATGATTCTTTATCCCTAGATCATGGATCCATTTGGACTTTATGCTTGTGTACAATGTCAGGCATTGGACTATGCCCATTTTCTGCCATATTGTTATCCAGTTTTCCCAGTAATTTTTGTCAAACCGTGAGTTTTTATCCCACAAGCTGGGGTCCTTGGGTTTCTCAAACAGCAGATTACTATATTCATTGACTACTGTGTCTTGAGTACCTAACCTATTCCACCAGTCTACCCCTCTCTTAGCCTGTATCAAGTGGTTTTGATATTTGTAGTTTTATGATACAGTTTGAGATCTGGTAGGGGCTAGGCTATCTTCCCTAGTATTTCTTTTCATTTGTTCCTTTGATATTCTGGACCTTTTGTTCTTCCAGATGAATTTTGATATTGTTTCTTCTAGCTCTAGAAAATAATTTTCTGATGATTTGATTGGTATGGCACTGAATAAGTAAATTAATTTAGGTAGAATTGTCATTTTTATTATATTATCTCAGCCTACCTATGAGCAAATGATATTTTTCCACTTACTTACATCTGCCTTTATTTGTGCAAAAGTGTTTTGTAATTGTGTTCATACAGTCCCTGGGTTTGTTTTGGCAGGTATACTCCCAGGTATTTTATAGTGTCTACCATAGCTTTAAATGTGAATTCTCTTTCTATCTTGTGCTGTTGGGCTTTGTTAGTAATATAAAGAAATGCAGATGATTTATGTGGGTTTATTTTGTAACTTGCAACTTTGCCAAAGATGTTTATTATTTCAAGTAGGTTTTTACTTGATTCTGTGTGATTCTCTAAGTGTATCATCATATCATCTGCAAAGAGTGATAGCTTAGTTTCTTCTTTGCCTACTCTAATTATTTCAATTTCTTTTTCTTCTCTTATTGCTACAGCTAAGATTTCTAGCGCCATATTGAATAACAGTGATAATTAAGGGACATCTATGTTTCACCCTTGATCTTATTGCAAATGCATCTAGCTTATCCCCATTGCATATAGTGCTTGCCAATGGTTTTAGAAGATACTACTTATTATTTTATGGAAAGTTCCATTTATTCCTATGCTCTCCAGTGTTTTCAATAGGAATGGGTATTGTATTTTGTTAAAAGCATTTTCTGTGTCTACTGGGATAATCGTGTGGTTTCTATCAGTTTTGTTGGAGAAATGATAAATAATGCTGATAGTTTTCCTAATATTGAACTAGTGCTGCATTCCTGGTAAAAATCCTACCTGATCATAATGTACTATTCTTATGATAAGTTGCTGTATTCTTTTTGCTAATATCTTATTTAAAAATTTACATCTATATTCATTAGAGAAATTGGTCTATGATTTTCCTTCTCTGTTGTGGCTCTTCCTGGTTTAGGTATTAGAACTATATTTGTATCATAAAAATAATTTGATAGGAATCCTTCTTCATCAATTTTCCCAAATAGTCCATATAGTATTAGAATTAACTGTTCTTTAAATGTTTGATAGAATTCACTTGTAAATCCATCTGGCCCTGGAGATTTTTTTCTAGGGAGTTCAGTGATGGTTTCTTCAAATTCTTTTTCTGAGATGGGATTATTTAAGTATTCAACTTCCTTTTCAGTTAATGTGGGCAATTTAAAATATTCATCCACCTCCTTTACATTGTGAAATTTATGGGCATAAAGTTGTACAAAAGTAATTTCTAATTATTGTTTTAAATTCCTCCTTATTGGAGGTGAGTTCACCCTTTCCATTTTTGATATTGATAATTTGGTTTTCTTCTCTCTCTTTTTAATCATATTGATCAAAGTTTTATCAATTTTATTTGTTTTTTTCATAAGCCAACTCTTACTTTTATTTATTAGTTCAATAGTTTTCTTAATTTCATTTTTATTAACCTCTTCTTTGGTCTTTAGCATTTCTGATTTAGTATTTACTTGGGGATTTTCAATTTGTTCTTTTTCTAGCTTTTTCAGCTGCATGCCCAATTCCTTGGTCTCCATTTTCCCTATTTTATTCATGAAGGCATTCAATGATATAAAACTTTCCTTAAGAACTGCCTTTGCAGTGTCACATAAGTTTTGGTGGTTATCTCATTATTTTCATTCTCTTGAATGAAAGTGTTGATTATTTCTTTAATGTGTTGTTTAACCCACTCATTCTTTAGGATTATAGTATTTAGTTTTCAATTAATTTTTGGTTAACTTTCCATGGCCTTTTATTATGTATAATTTTTATTGTATTATTATCTGAGAAGACTATCTCTGCCTTCCTGCACTGGATTCTGAGATTTTTATGCTCTAGTACAGGGTCAGTTTTTGTGCATGTACCATATATCACTGAAAAAAAAAAAGGTTTATCCCTTTCTATACCCATTCAGTTTTCTCCAGAGATCTAGCATACGTACCATATCCAGAGTTTAGTTCACCTCCTGAACTTCTTTCTTGTTTACTTTGAGGTTAGATTTTTCAAGTTCAGACAGGGGAGGGGTTGAGGGCCCCCACTAGTATAGTTTTGCTATTTCTTCCTGTAACTCCCTTAATTTGTCCTCTAAGAATCTGGATGCTATACTACTTGGAGCATATGTGTTTAATAATGATATTACCTCATTATCTGTGGTGCCTTTTAGCAGGATATTGTTTCCTTCCTTATCTCTTTTGATTAGACATATTCCTGCTTTTGCTTTGTCTGAGATTAGGATTACAACCCCTGTTGTTTTTTTTTACATCAGCTCAAGTACAATATATTCTGCTCCAACCTTTTACCTTTCCCATGTGTATATCCCCCTATTTCAAATGTGTTTCTTGTAAACAACATATTGTTGGATTATGGTTTTTAATCCATTCTGCTATTTGCCTCCATTTTTTGGAGTTTATCCCACTCACATTCACAGTTGTGATTATTATCTGTGTCTTTCCCTCCATCCTCTTTCCCCCTGTTTATGCTTTTAGTTCTCCCTTCCCCTCCACAGTAGAGGTTTAATTTTTGACTACTGCCTTCCTCAGTCTTTCCTCCTTTCTTTCAGCCCCCTTCCCTTTTACTCCCTTTTTCCCTTACTACTTTTTCTCTCCCCTCTACTCTCCCCTCCCATTTCTCTCCCCTTTCCCCTCCTACTGCTTATAGAGCTAGTTAGATTTCCATACTTAACTGAATTTGTTGTTCCCTCCTTGAACCAAATCAGATGAGAGCAAATCTCAAACAATGCCCATCTGCCTCCCCTCTTTCCCTCTATTGTCATATGTTTTTGTGTCTCTTCCTGTGATGCAATTTACTTTTTTCTGTCTTCTTTTCACATCTCCTTTTAGAATCCCTTCACACTCTTAAATCACATTTTTCTCTTCACGTAATTTAATTTATACTCATTCCCTCTATGTATGTATATCCTTTTTATATATCATAATAAACATACACTTCTCAAGATTAACAAGTGTAATATTCCCTTATGGGAATGTAAACAATTTTTCCATATTGAATAACAAGTTTGTTTTTGCCCTGATCACCTTTTTATGCCTCTCTTGAGACTCTTGTTTGAAGGTCAAATTTTGTATTTACCTCTGGCCTTTCATCAGGAAAGTCTAGAAATCCCTTATTTCATTGAATGTCATCTCCTTGCCTAAAATATTATACTCAATTTTGCTGGGTAATTGATCCTTGGTTGTAGTCCTCACTCCTTTGCCTTATGGAATATCATATTCTAATTCCTCTGATCTTTTAATTTAGAAGCTGTAAGGTCGTATGTGATCCTGACTATAGCTCCTTGATATTTGAATAGTTTCTTTCTGGCTATCTGCCTCTCCTTCACTTGATAGTTCTGGAATTTGGTAAGGATATTCCTTGGTGTTTTCAGTTTGGGATTCCTTTCAGGGGGTGAATGGTGGATTCTTTCGATTACTATTTTGCCTTCTAGATCTAGGATCTCTGGGCAGTTTCCTTGTTGATGTCTTGGAAGATATTGTCCAGACTTTTTTTTTTTTTTCATCATGGCTTTCAGGTAGACCAATAATTCTTAGATTTTCTCTCTTGGATCTATTTTCCAGGTCAGTTGTTTTTCCAATGAGATATTTCAATATTTTCTTCTATTTTTTCATTCTTTAGATTCGGTTTCACTGATTCTTGATGTCTCAGTATCATTAGCTTCTACTTGCCCAATTCTAATTTGTGCTAGATTGTTTTCTTCAGTTAACACTTTCATCTCCTTTTCCATTTTGCCCAATTGTTCCTTTTAAGGAGTTATTGTCTCCAACTAGAATTTGTACTTCCTTTTCCATTTTCCAATTTTCCTTTTTAAGGAGCTGTTCCCTTTAGTGAATTTTTTTTCATATTTTTAAAATCCTTGGCCAGTTTTTTTTCTACTTCTCTAATCTGACTTTTAAAATCCTTCTTTGGTTCTTCCAAGAATGCTCTTTGAGCTTGCAACTAGTTCATATTCCTTTCTGAAGTTTTAGATGGCAGTACAGTCTCAATGCTGACCTCTTTGGTATTTGTGTTTTGGTCCTTGTCACCATAGACAGATTCTATGTTCTTTTATTTTGCTTCTTGCTCATGATGATCACCCTTTTCATGGCTTTTAAAGTGGATCTCTGCTTCTGGGGCACAGGAGGCTCTTTCCCAACATTACTAGGCGTAGAACTTGAGGCTCTGGGTATTGTGGCCTCTGGTTCTTTCAGTTAGAAGCTAAAATGCTTCAGTTTACCTGGTGCCTCTTATATGAGACATAATTTGCCCCATTCCATTTCTCCCTTTCTCCTCCCAGTATATTCCTATCTCACACTTTAATTTTATTTTATTGTTTTAGATATCATCTCTTCCTATTCAATTCACCCTGCGCCCTCTGACTATATGTATGTAATCCCTGCAACAAACCCCAAACTGAGAAAAATATCAGGAGTTATAAATATTATCTTTCCATGTAGGAATATAAATAGTTCAACTTTAGTAAGTCCCTTAAGATTTCTCTTTCCTGTTTACCTTTTCATGCTTCTCTTGATTCTTGTGTGTGAAAGTGAAATTTCCTTTTCAGCTCTGGTCTTTTCATCAAGAATGCTTGAAAATCCTCTATTTCACTGAATGACCGTTTTTTCCCCTGAAGTATTATATTCAGTTTTGCTGGGTAGGTGATTCTTGGTTTTCATCCTAACTCCTTTGACTTTTGACTTTTGACATATTCCAATCCCTGAGATCCCTTAATGTAGAACCTGCTAGATCTTATGTTATCCTGATTGTATTTCCACAATGTTTGAATTGTTTCTTTCTGGCTGCTTGTAATATTTTCTCCTTGACCTGGGAATTCTGGAATTTGACTACATATTCTTAGAAGCTTTTCTTTTTGGATCACTTTTTGCAGGTGATCAGTGGATTCTTTCAATATTTATTTTACCCTGTGGTACTAGAAAATCAGAGGAGTTTTCTTGATTATTTCATGGGAGATGATGTCTAGGTTCTTTTTTTAATCATGGCTTTCAGGTAGTACCATAATTTTAAAATTTTCTCTCCTGGATTTATTTTCCAGGTCAGATATTTTTCCAATGAGATATTTCACATTGTCTGCTATTTTTTCATTCCTTTGGTTTTATTTTATAATTTCTTGATTTTCCATAAAGTCATTAGCTTCCATCTGCTCCATTCTCATCTTTAAGGAATTATTTTGTTCAATGATTTTTAGATCTCCTTTTCCATCCAAAATTGTGCTTTTTGGGCATTCTTCTCCTCATTGGCTTTTTGAATGTCTTTTGCCATTTGGGTTAGTCCATTTTTAAAGTGTTATTTTCTTCAGCATTTTTTTGAGTCTCCTTTAGTGAGCAGTTGACTTGCTTTTCATGATTTTCTTGCATCACTGTCATTTGTCTTCCCAATTTTTGCTCTACTTCTCTTACTTGATTTCCAAAATCCTTTTTGAGCTCTTCCATGGCTTGAAACCAATTCCTATTTTTCTTGGAGGCTTTGGATGGAAGAGCTTTGACTTTATTGTCTTCTGTTTGCATGCTTTAATCTTCCTTGTCATCAAAGTAATATTCTATAGTCTGATTCTTTTTTCTTTTTTTTTCTCATTTCCCCAGCCATTTACTTGACTTTTGAGCTCTTTAGTTCTCTGCTTCCTATAGAAGGTGTGTAGTAACCTGTCAGTCACACAATCTTCCTACAATCTGTAGGCCTAGAGCTCCATTAACAGTGCCTGCAGCTGCCCCTGTTGCTGCTGTGGCTGCTGCAGGTTCTCCTTCCCCCTCCCCCCTCTGCTGCCCTGAGTCCGGGGCTGAACCACTTCACTTTTCTGGACTGATCCCAGAGGGTTTTCCCATTGATCTTCCAATTTATCCTCAGGGTTTTGGGATAATGATGTCTGGAAACCACCACAGGTGCAAGAGATTCAGTCTCCCCAAGGCCTGCTGAGGTTCTGTCTGTGCTGGCACAGCCCATGCTGGACTCCACCCTTCTCTCTGTGTGGTGAGATAGACACTTCCCAGTGACCTTCCTGGCTGTCTTGGGCTGGAGATTTTCTTTCTCTGTCATTCTGTGGGTTCTACAGCTCCAGAGTTAGTTTAGAGCCATTTTTTACAGGTATTTGGCTGGGCTTGGTGGGAGTGCTCTAGAAAGCCCCTGCTTTTACTCCACCATCTTGGCTCCTGGATGTCTTGGTTCTTATCCACTGTACCACCTAGCTGCCCTAGGAAGTGACAGCAATGTCTAAAAAGAAATTAACATCAATAAAAATTGAACGAGGAAAAATATAACATAATCACAAATAAGGATACAAGAAAAAGTTTTGAGTTATATGAAAGGAGATAAATTTAGCACCTCCCTTGATATTTATACACATGCAAGTTAAAACATTGCTACCTTCTCTGTGATGTCTAACCAGGCTTTTCATTAATGCCCTGCTGGTGAAGCTGTGAATTGATCCAGCCATTTTGGAAAATAAGTACTAACTGTGCTTCAAAATGTGCTAAACAGTGTGTACTGTTTGACCCAATGATATCATTACTTAGATATCCACAAAGAGATGAAACAAAGAGGAAAAGAATCCAGATATATAAAAATATTTATAATAACTCTTTTTGGATCAGCAAAGAACTGGAAACTGAGGGATGTTGTTCAGGTATTTCAGTTGTAATGACTCTGTGACACCATTGAAGTTTTCTTGGCAAAGATATTGGAGTGGTTTGCCATTTCCTTCTCCAGCTCATTTTACAGATGAGGAATTTGAGGCAAACTGATTAAGTGACTTGCCCAGAGTCACATGGCATATCTGAGGACAGATTTGAACTCATGAAGATGAGTCTTCCTGATTCCAGTCACTATACATTGTGCCCAATAGCTGTCCAGAAACTAAGAGAGTGCCCATCAATTATGGAATAGGTAAACAAATCACAGTATATGAATTTACTCTAATACTACCATGCTATAAAAAACTGTGAAAGGTATAGTTTCATCAAAACCTGGAAATTCTTATTATGAAATGATGAAAATAAAGTGAGCAGAAGCAAGAGTACAACTTATATAATAACATTATTGTGAATTTAAAAAAAAAACTTTGAAAGGCTTAAGAACTCTGATTCTACATAATGACCAACCATGATTTCAAGGTACCAATGGATGCCACCTACATATCACTGATCTTTATTCGTAGAAAAAAGATATTCTTTAGACATGCTACTTTAGGGATTTACCTCGCTTGATTGTACTTAGATGCTGTTAAGGTTTTCCTTCCTCTTTTCCCTTCCTTTCCTCCTTGTCCTGTAGTGTGTGAGAGAGTAGAAAGGGAGAGAAAAGTCTTAATTGAAAAAATTAAATTAAAAAAAATAAGAGAGAAGAATTAGAGGCTTGGGTTATTATCATCACTCGCACCCTATGTGGCAACCAAGACCAGGGAAATCAGGGACAATGGCAAGGCTGGAGGCATGAGATAAGGATCAGTGCTTTGGGAACATAAATGATTCATCTCAGTGCTACATCCCCAGGAAAGCTTTTCCCTAATTGGGCTCTAATTGTAAACATCTTTTCAAATGAATCATACTTGTGAGAATAAGCATGCTTTATTGTGGGTTACTTGGAAGTAACTCAGGAACACCTGAGCAGTAAATAAAAGCTCATCTTAGTAACTACTTTCTGAGGTGAGAGGAATAACTTAGGAGAGGATAGAAATATGCAAACAGTTGCCTCAATAAAGAAGCACAGCTGAAAAAAGCTACAGAATCAGAATCCATGACAAGGCTGAATCACTTAGGTGATAAGCTTCATTCTCTGCCCATAATATTAGAGAGATACATAATTGAAGAAATGTTATATTTCACCTAGAGGATAATGAAAATAAAAATGTAAGAATTTTTCCCCATCTAACCTCACAGACCCATTGATGGTTAAGAATCTCTGCTCTGGACCATTCAGGCATCCTATCCCAAAAGGGATTGAAATAACCTACAATTCTGTAAGAGATCTGCCTGTTTTATCCCTTAGGCCATGGCATAAAGGAGTTGCCCCATTGGGGATCCAGCTGGTTAGTTCAGTTGAGCACTACAGCTTGCTCCTCTCTCCTTCCCTTCTTTCTTTTCTCTTTCCTTCTTTCCTTCCCTTTTTTCTTTTCTTACTCCCCTCCCCATAGGAAATCATGCCCTTACTTGTGGGTGCTCTGCCCAAAAGTTGTTGTGCTCATCCTTCATTGCTGAAGAAGACCATATCATCAGAGAAATGATGACATGACTTGCACTTAATTTTGTTTTGAGTGAAGGAGGGCTGTGCAAGGTGACCAGCCTCACTTCTTCTCCAGAGTCATCTGGATCCAGATTGAGATACAACCTATGTGATATAGGAAAACCTTGACAATATGTATAGAATAAGAGACAACAAATCTTTAAACCTATTGCACAAAAGTTATCTTGTTATCTTATTTCTATTTTCAACCAATATCAACCAATACATTCCTTTTGATCCATGTGGAATTCATAGAAAGTTGCCCAAAGGAATATAAATTTTGATTGCTGACAAATAGGAATATATTTTGGGGTTTATGGGTTAGGTTACTTTGATGGACTATGCCTAAAACCCCAGCCCTCATTGATTGGCCAACAATAGATCCCACCCCAAGCCTCATTTGTTCTTTGTTTGAATTCAAATGCCTCACAAAGAGTATAAATAGCAGTTGTTTCTGTTTTGTCCAGAAACCCTGAGGGTCTTCCCCTCCTGGATTGCCTTTTTTTTTTTTTACTAAATAAAGAGACCAATCTTTGCTTTATTTTTGCCTAGCATTAATCACTGAATGGGTGTTGCCTCAGACAAACTGACATCTGAGAAAGACCTTCGTTTAAAAAGGACAAGGACTCCCACTGCAGCCAGGGCCATCATCTCCAGTTCTCCTGATCTATATCTTTCCACGAGATTCATATGGCTCCTGAGGAGACAATAAGGCTGGTGACTTTGCACAGTCCTTCCTCACTTAAATCCAATTCACTTGCAAGTCGTGCCATTACTTTCTTACATTATGGTCGTCTTGAAGGACAAGCAACAGTAACAGGATGGGGAAAATGGAGGATGTTTCTGAGACATCATAGAGAGTCCATTGAGTTCAGAGGACAAGAGTCCATACCATCCTAAATCCCTAGAAGACCTCCTCAACCCAGAACTTCTCTATTCTGGGGATTTTTTTAAAACTCTCTAACCAGGATTAAAGTTGACTGGACTATTGTAAACACTTTCCCTATGGCCTCCCCTGGTCATGATTTAACAAAAATGATCCCTAATTGTACTATTGGATGGTCCTTGGGTCCTTCTCTTCCTGACCTTTGGCTCTTCAACATAATGTATTCATTAGTTGTTATTGCGACACTTTGGCCTTTGAGATATAGTTCAGTGATTAAGTTCAGCATATACAATAGTCATCAAGTCCCTTCTATCCACAAGGTTTGGGTTTTGGCATATAAAAACCTTGCCTTTTGTGAGCTCATGGCCAATAAAGAGGATGAGACAAGAATACAAAATAACTCATCTAAGGTAGGCATTTACTGTCTTCTTCCAAAGATATAATTAAGAGGATACCTCGTCTATGACTCTGAACCCTTGGCTAATCTTCCAGTAGATAGCAGATTAACAAATATCTTCTAGCACTTCATCTAGACCATACCTTTGCATTGTAATCTAATGATTATTTTGACTTTGAAGGGATCCTAGATTCTTGAAGACTGTGCCAGTGGAACATAAATTTTTCCTTAAAAGTTCAGAAAGATTTCAAGAATGAAGCTGGCACTTGAGCTAGTGGCTATCATTAGAAAGCTAGTTTTGTTAACTTCAGAAAAGCCTCTAAATCTCATATAGTTTGTAGATCTAGAAAGAGAAGGAACCTCAGAACCTCTCTAATCAAAATCCCCACCCCGTTTTACATATAAGGTAATCAGGACCCAAGGAAGTTAAATTTGCCCAAGATGATAAAGGATCTAAGTGACAGGGAAGATTGGAACCCAAGTCTTCTGACCTTAAAACTAGTATTCTTTCTATTGTATCAACATATATGGTATGGCATAGCAGGAATACTCATTCCAATTAAATCATAGATCTTTTGAGGTTTGAATTATTTAAGGCTATCTACCAGTGATTTTTGTACCTTTTATTCTAGCCAATAATTAATTATCTTTCAGAAAGTATATTAAAGATTTTATTTCTTACTGCTCACCTCTTCCATGAAGTCTTTTGGTACTTTTTTCTTTACATGTCTCCATTTTCTCCAAATCTTACAGTAAATTCCATTTCCTTCTTTTGTACTTTGCAGCTAGAGTACTTACCAATCATACTGTATATAAAAGTCTTTTTTTTTGTAGCAGTGGTGTGATGTTAAATATTTAACAACCAGAGGAAGTATGGAAGGGGGGAGGGGAGTACCCTTTATACCCTTTTAAATTTAATCTGCATCATTCACATTTTTTACTTCAAGTCTAGAAAATAACACAGTGATAAATTAAACCCTGATTTTGTAGTATTTGTTAATTTCTGAGATGATTTTAATGCTCAAACTGAAAATGTAACAATTGATTAGCTGGTTTGAGCTAGTTCTAGTACATCCCTTTGTCACCTATACATATGCATATTTACTTTGGTAATTTTGCCTGTGTATGCATACCCACTTGTGTTGGAGTGTATGCTGTTTCTTTCTTCATATGATCATTGATGTAGCTCTAGAACTGGCGGAAATCTCAGAGGCCATATAGTCATTTTACATTTGAGGAAACAGGCTAAGTGGCCTACCCAGTGTAACACAGGTAGAGAGCAGCACAGTAGTTGGGTTTGGAACTCAGGTCTTATTGCTCAAAGTTTAGCTGTCTTTCTTTTGTATCTCTCTGACTTCAAACATCTCATCATTTTGCAAAGTGTCTTTGTAATCTCTCAACAGGGTTCAGTGTAACACTATACAGATCATGGGTACTTTGCAAATGAGTAATTAAAACAGCTTTCTAGAAGAGGCTGGGCTTTGTGGTTAGGAAAACAGTTAAAGAGAGAGAGAGAGAGAGAGGAAAACAGAGAGAGAGAGAGAGAAATGGAGAGAGACAGAGACAGAGTGTGTGTGTGTGTGTGTGTGTGTGTGTGTGTGTGTGTGTGTGTGTACCTTGGCACTGACTGCATGTCAGGCCCATTTTTCCATACAAAGGTGGCATCCCTCTATGGAAATGCACTGAGTCATGACAAAACATTTACTTGAAAAACCAAAGTGCTCATGCCCATATATCTTATACTGTTTTTAAAAACCAGAGCAAATCTGGTTCAGAATTATTGCGGTTTGGACAAAACCTGAGCATCATACATATGACCAATTGATTTAAAACAAATGCCACAGAAGTCAGTCATGTCATGCTAGAAAATCTAACTGGTAAACAATTGATTATTTTCAAACAAGGAAGGATAGGGGATGTGATTTTTTAAGTATTTCCCAATATTTTATGCTATCTTAGTTGTTTGCTTTACATACTAAAATATACAGGAATGATTTGCAATTTTGTCAGCTTAGGATACTCCCAATGTGGGCATTCTTCCCAGTAATACAGATTGCATTTAGTGGATATATCCTAAATGGCTGCTTGAGGCAGACAGATATTAGGAGACTTACTCATTAGAACCAAGGTGTTTCTGACTCTACACCTGACATTCTACCCACTACTCACATTATCTTGTATTAAAGTGTACTCAAAGATAATTTTACACTCAAGTCAAACTACCTATACTTATTTTTCCAAAAACCCTCCGTATTTGATATTTGTTGCTACCAGTAATACTGTAGGTGCCGTAGAAAATATTGAAACAGAAAGAGTTCCAGCCCATTTGGCATAAGGATTCCCCATGCATAGAACTGTTTGTTGGATGATTTATTTCATGCTGTCTACTAGCCCTCTTTCAAAAATCTTCCCAGAAACAGCTGTTGTAAGAACCAAGATTGTCAGCTCACAAAGAAACCACTGGAGAAAAGAATTTTTCTACAAATTCTGTACATTTCAGAGTCTTCATCCTATCGCTAGTCCTTTGTTTTCACTGGGAGTAGAATAAGCTTAAAACATCATTTGCACTTTGAGCACTATTGAAATAATAAATAATGATAAATATAGGAGCAGATGGCTCCTGGAAACTCATAAACATAAGCCATGTATTTTTATGAGACTATCCCAATGAGTATTATTTAAAATTGATAAATACATTTGTATGAATATTTTCCAGGTGGAGGTGTTTGGTTTCTCTGTTTGTCCGATACTTGCATGACAATTTTTTTAAGCTGCTCCATATTTCTGCACTGTTGATTGGCAGCCTCCAAGTATTTAATCTTTCATAACAAAAATGACTGACAGTTTTTGAATGACTAGAATACACACCCTATAAATGTTGATTTCTTTCCATGGTGTGAGAGATCTTTAGAGTTTTTCCTCACCTTTTTTTTTCCTTACCTGATGCCAACTATAGGCCCTAATTCTTTACTATATGAAGGCTATTGAAATTTCTACATGACAATGGGTATTTAACTGTGGCGGGGGAGGGAGTGCCATGTAGAGTATGCATAAATTCCATGTCTATGCCTGAGTCTGAGTGTGTGTATTTGGGAAAAGGAGTGATTTGTTGGGAACACATAAGCAAGCTAAATCAGTACTATGGTATTATTTTAAGAGTCTTAGCCTGTTCATTTAGAATATTAATGTGTATGTAGAATAGTACAAAAATATTCAATGGGCATATGTTTCTTTGAAAATAGAAAGTGAAGGATGAGGTTTGAAAAATAGGCATGTCATTCTTAAAATGTAAAAATAAAATTAAATTTCAAGAATTGTAGCTTTGAAATATATAACTTGTTAAATTTTGTTCCTTCTCTGCAAGTAAAAGTGGGTTTTTTTGCTCATTTTTTACCCACTATGACCTGAATTTAACTTTTTATTATATTATACTGCTTGGAGTATCTAAGTAACAATATTATATTTTAGTTTATTATGTTCAACTCTGCTTAACTTATACTATGCTAATTATAGAATGGAAAGTATGGTAATACTAACAATAATATAAGTCTTGAGTAAATCTCCTAATAGGAGTACATAATACTAACAATAATTTAATATATGCAATGAGCTATCTGCTTCCAGAATTACATGAAATATAATTAAATGCTTTAGGTTGTAAAATACATTACTTTCTCTCTCTCTCTCTCTCTCTCTCTCTCTCTCTCTTTCTCTCTCTCTTCCTCTCTCTCTCCCTCTCCTTCTCCCTCTCCCTTTCTCTTTGTGTATATATATATATATATATATATATATATATATATATATATATATATATATCTCCATCCATTAGAATCAATCTAAGAATAAACAGCTTTGGTACTTTTTTCTAAAATAATTCACATATACATCATCCAACAATAGGACTAATTTTAAAAATAATAGTTTAGTTCAGTACACAAACTAAAACTATGGGAACATTTACTTAGAGCACATTTATTTAGAAAATCTAACTCCAAAATTATAGCTGTTTAGAGGGGTTATAATTAGAATAAATAGAAATTATTGAGAGCAGAGTAACAAAAGAGGAGAATTGACATGAAACATAAAGACACAAATAGAAATCATAGGGTGTCGGACCTGGGAGGTACCCACACTAAAGGTTATTTAATTCAATTTCCCTCATGTTATAAATAAAGAAATTGGGGCCCAGAGAGGAGAAAATAGTTGCCCATGTTTGTACAGCTAATTGAAGGTAAGATCTGAACCCTGAAGCCTGATTGTGAATACCGGATTATTATAGTATAAGCAAAATGTGTGTGTACATATTTATTGTTGGGGTGAATGAATCGAGAAAGTTATCAAACTAGGAATAGAAGGAGCGGGCCTTCAAAATGCCTGATATTAGAGATCACAGCTCTCTACAACAACAAAGAGACAAAAATAATAAGCAGTCATAAATTTTAACAGTGAATTGCAATATATTGGCCACTCATAGGGCAGGGAAGGGGGTAGAGTCAAGGAAAGATACATGAACTGAGAGATTATTCAAGACAAACATCAGAATATTTACATGTGGAACAAGCAAAATTTGTGGGACATAACAAACACAAACGCACATTCCTTAGGAAGTGAATGTAAGTTAGTCTTATTTGCTTACTGTAGGTTCAGCCTCTATGAGGTAATTGCGAATAATAGGAAGCCTAAAGGATACAATTTTAAAGAGCAGTTCATTTTCGATTACTTTCAAGTGCATATAACTCCTTTTAATGATTCTGTTAACTAGTAGAAATGTTACAGTTGCTTGATAAATTACAGAATTATTTGTAATTAGCTTTTATTTGTATCTGCAAATGTTGCTATTAAAAGGGCTTGAAAACGTTTTGTTATTTCGAACAGGTTAAAAAATGCCATTTGCAATTTTTTTTTCTGTAATTAATGTGCTTAGCAAACCATGAGACTGTAAGATTTATTTACCATTTGTTTTGCAGCTAATTAAAAGGTAAAATTTGGCCCCAGTTACTTTACGTTCTTCGTTGGTGGGTCCAAATTAGTAATATTGAATTGCCTTATTTGCACTTATTGAAGGAGTTTTTTAATAGGTAAAATGCCGGATGCTTTCTTCATCCTGTATTAAATATTCTTTTTCATTTAAAACAACTCTTGAAACAATATAAGATGCCTCAGCATGCTATTATGTTGAATTCAGTTCGTTGCTAAGGTAAATTATGAGTAATAAAGAGAGGCTAATTGTAGTGACATTGCATATAACTTTGATAATGACAAAATAAAAAAAGTAATATCCGTTGTTTTGGGTCTTTTTTTTAAATATCATATAAACTAAAAAATGCCAGCCTCTTTTGGGTACTTCTTAGTTGATATATAATTATTTCTCTCCCAGTCAGTGTTCACTTAATAATTGTTCCTGGCTTTAAATAGTTCTTTTTCTAAGCCCCTGAAAATTTTAGTTCTAATTTTTAATCTCTTTGAATTTTAAAGTAATCATCTCTACTGCCTAGTTCTTTTGATAAACATCAAGTGGTTTATTTTCTGCTTTGTGTCCTCATCTTTGATGTATTGAGATAATTAACACAATATATTTATGATGAAAGTCAAGACATAATCATTTCATTCACATACTGGGGAACTCAAAGAAACCTTAAAAACATATTTAATGTTCAAAATAGTTAGCATTTTATTAGTTCTGACATTAAAAATCTAAGGAAATTAAATGAGGTTCAAAGAAAGCTCTATTTTGCCTTTCTGTGCATTGTGGTCAAATTTTCTATGATCTCAGCATGTTTTTCAAAATATATTTATATTGCATTTAGAGTACAAATTGCATTATGACATTTGGACAACAAACAAACATAATATTTTCACAGGGATGATAGACTTATAGTTGAAAGATGTTTGCTATCAGTTTTTTCAACCTCTTCACTTCACAGATGAAAAACCTGAAACCTAATGAATCAATTTGTCTAAGATCACACAGGTAATAAGTGGCCATCAGAACTTTTACCCAGGTCCTTTTATTTAGAATCTAGGACTCTTCTCACAGAAGTGATATGGAAGTAATTCTAGTTACTGTTGTTTCTCGAAATGGCATCATTACTCTGCTATGCTAAATATTTAGCTGTGTATTTAATAATAGGTCCTAATTAAGCTTTTATTATTTGATGAAATTAGCTTGGATAATTAATAATGCACTGAATACTATATGTGTGTGAGACATCTTTAGGCAGCATACTTGTATCTCTATAACTTGAGAAGGGTGAGAAGTAATACAGTATTATTTATTTTTGCCTTGGACTTCCCTCTAGATTTTGAAGGATCAGCATTCTCATTATTATGATTATTCCCTCTACTGGTGAAAATCACATACCCATCATACTTTTTTTTATCATGTATATTTTATTTCCGTTTTTCTCCAAAGCTGTTAATGGCAGATCTGCCCAACATAATGGAAGATTACCACTAATTTTTTTTTCACATTTTGTGGTTAAAAGTGCATCATTAAGGTCTTGATCAGTAACCTCTATCCCTTGTTAAAAGACGAGCTTACCTTCTTCTTATACATAACTGTTGTAATGATGTGATCAGCTGTAAAAAAAGCATTTGAGAAGGAAGGAGACAAAATGGCAGAGAAGAACAAACCTGCTATAGGTCTGCCCTCAAAGCCCATAACATACCTGTAAAAAATGACTCTAAACAAATTCTAGAACATCAGAAGCCAGAAAACAAAAGAGTGAAAGAAATTCCCAGCCCAAGACAGCCTTGAAGGCTGACAGGAAAGGTCTATGGCACTGGGCTCAGAGCAGAGTGCAGCCCAGCCTTGGCCATGCAACAAAGCATGGACAGGACTGGAGCAGGCTTTAGGGCATGGAATTATGGGCCGCAGCTGCGGTATCCAGATTTCTCAACCCATAAAAGCCAAAGACAGCTTCAAAGGTCAGTGAGAAAGCCCTTTCACCTGGGTGAGAAAGGAACACAATTTGGCCCTGGGCAGGGCAGCAGTGGTTGCTGAAGCAGCAGTGTCCATTTTATGAGCCCTCAGCCTAAAGACTCTGGGGAAATCATGCAGCTGATCTGGATCTCAGCCCTCAGTGGCTGTTCTGGGATGAGGAGGAGCACTGGCCTGATGGAGCTTGTGGAGGCTCTGTAGAGCCTCTGTAGAGGGAATTCTACTCACAGATCTTGGACAGAAAAGAGTGTTTGTGGTTGCTCCCACACCAAGACACAGGGCAGGAGAGGAGTAAATTTCTCTCCCTTGATTGTGCCACCTTGAAGGAACTGAGAACTTGCAGGTTCCTAGAGTATGCCCTGCACTTGACAAAGGACTCAAAAGTCAAACAACTGGCTGGGAAAATGGCCAAAAAAGGGAGGAAAATAACAGTATAGAAGGTTACTCTCTTGGTGAACAGGTATTATCCTCCACCCTTTCAAGTGAGGAACAACAAAGCATATCAGAGGAAGCCATAAAAGTCAGGGCTTCTACATCTACAACCTCCAACATAAATATGCAATGGTCTCAAGCCATGGAAGAGCTCAAAAAAGATTTTGAAATTCAAGTAAGAGAAGTGGAGGAAAAATTGGAAAAAGAAATGAGAGTGATGGAAGAAAATCATGAAAGCAAGTCAACAGCTTGCTTAAGGAGACCCAAAAAATGCTGAAGAAAATAACATCTTTAAAAACAGACTAACCCAAACAGCAAAAGAGGTCCAAAATGCCAATGAGGAGAAGAATGCTTTAAGAAGCAGAATTAACCAAATGGAAAAGGAGGTTCAAAAGCTCACTGAAGCAAATAGTTTTTTTTAAAAAATCAGAATGGAGCAGATGGAAGCTAATGACTTTATGAGAAACCAAGAAATTACAAAACACAACCCAAAGAATGGAAAAATGGAAGACGTGTGAAATATCTCATTGAAAAAAGCAACTGACCTGGAAAATAGATCCAGGAGAGACAATTTAAAAATTATGAAGCTACCTGAAAGCCATGATGAAAAGAAAGAGCCTACACATCATTTTTCATGAAATTATTGAGAAAAATTGCCATGATATTCTAGAACTAGAGGGTAAAATAAATATTGAAAGAATCCACTGATCAACTCCTGAAAGCTATCTGAAAAGAAAAACTCCTAGGAATACTGTCAAGGAGAAAATTTTTCAAGGAGCCAGAAAGAAACAATTCAAATATTGTGGAAATACAATCAGGATAACACAAGATCTAGAAGGTCCTACATTAAGGGATCTCAGGGCTTGGAACATGATATTCCAGAAGTCAAAGGAACTAGAATTAAAACCAAGAATCATCTACCCTGCAAAACTGAGTATAACACTTCAGGGGAAGAAATGGTCATTCAATGAAATGGAAGACTTTTGTGCATTCTTGATGAAAAGACCAGAGCTGAATAGAAAGTTTGACTTTCAAACATGAGAATCAAGAGAAGCATGAAAAAGTAAAAAGGAAAGAGAAATCTTAAGGGACTTACTAAAGTTGAACTATTTATATGCCTACATGGAAAGATAATATTTGTAACCTGAGACTTTTCTTAGTATTTGGGTAGTTGGAGGGATTACATACATATATACAGAGGGCACAAGGTGAGTTGAATAGGAAGAGATGATATCTAAAAAACTAGAATTAAGAGGTGAGAGAGGAATATATTGGGAGGAGAAAGGGTGAATGGAATGAGGCAAATTATCTCTCATAAAAGAGGCAAGAAAAAACTTTTTCAATGGAGGGGAAAAGGGAGGAGGTGAGAGGGAAAAAGTGAAGTTTACCCTCATCACATTTGGCTTAAGGAGGGAGTAACATGCACACTCAATTTGGTATGAAAATCTATCTTACATTACAGGAAAAAAAAGAGAGATGGGAATAAGTGGAGTGTGGGAAGGATGATGTAAGGGGGGCAAATGGGAGGAAGGAGTAATTAGAAGTGAACACTTTTGGGGAGAGAAAGGTCAAAAGAGAGAATAGAATAAGTGGGGGGCAGGATAGGATGGAGGGAAATACAGTTAGTCTTTCACAACATGACTGTTATGGAACTATTGTGGAATATAACTATGCATGTATAGCTTATATAGAATTGATTGCCTTCTCAGTGAGGATGGGTGGGAAGGGGGAAAAGGGAGAGAAGTTGGAACTCAAAGTTTTAGGCACGAATGTTGAGAATTGCTTTTACATGCAACTGGAAAATAAGAAATACAGGTAATAGGGTATAGAAATTTATCTTTCCCTACAAGAAAAGAGAGAAGATAGGGATGGAGAAGGGAAGGATGTGATGGAAAGAAGGCCAGATTGGGGAAGGAGTAATCAGAATGCATGGTGTTTTGGGGTGGGGGAAGGGAGAGATAGGGAGAAAATTTGGAACCCAAAATCCTGTGGAATGAATGTTGAAAACTAAAAATAAATAAATAAATAAATAAATTTAGAAAATCATTTGAGAAATCATATCTAGTCTTTTCTTTTTTTTGCACAAAGAATACATTTAGTGAATTATACTCATAAAATTCCTAAAAATTCATAATAAGAGCAATAAGACAATGAGAGCAACGTTTCTGTAACACTTAATGGTTTGGAAGCTGTTTTGCGAATATATATATATATATATAATCCCATTTATTCCTCACAATAACCCTAGGAGATAGGCTCTCTCTTTAATTCTTGTGGGGTTGTATCAAATGAGTTGGACTCATTCATTCTTGATGGAATTGCAAACTTGTAAAATCTTTTAAAAGAGAAATCTAGCAGGGTACAATAAAAGTTTTATAATAAAAAATAACTGTACCTTTTGTTCCTAATTTCATTGTTGGGTATATACAGAGTTGGAAGAAGTTATGCAGCTATACTAACTCTCTCTCTCTCTCTCTCTCTCTCTATATATATATATATATATATATATATATATATATATATATATATATTCAAGTTAAATTCAATTATATCCTCTTTGCAGTAAGGGAATCCTTTCCATCTTCCCTAATTTAATTCCTATCTCACTTTCTGCAGAAATTACTCCAAACTTTATCTTCTCTCCTCAAACATTATAGATATTCTACTAGGACCTCCCTTTATATTTTACTGAGAAAAAAGAAGGCGTTAAATATGAATTCCCTCTTCACCTCTTCACTTCAAACCCTCTTGACCTCATCTCTTAACTCTTTCTCCTTTCTCCCAGTCTCTGATAATGAAATGACTCTTTGCCAGTCTCCATTTACTCTTTCTTCATCATCCCATTTCCTCAATCTTGTGTGGCAGAACATTTGGTCTATTGTTTTTTTAAAATTTTTTATTAATTTATTGTTTTCAGTTTTCAACAATCATTTCCATATGTTTTAAATTTTCTCCCCCTCCCTCTCCCCTGCTTTCCCAAGATGGCATGCAATCTTATGTGGGTTCTACACATACATTCATTATTAAACACATTTTCACATTAGTCATATTGCATAGAAGAATTAAAATGAATGGGAGAAACCATGAGAAAAACCAAAACAAAATATAACTAAAGAGAAAATATTCTGCTTCATTCTGCATTCTTTTTCTAGATATGTATGGCATTTTGCATCCAGAATCCTTTGGAAATATTTGATCCTTGCATTACTGTGAAGGACTAAATATATCAGAAACAGTCCTCACACACTGTGACTGCTACTTTGTATAAATGTTCTTTTGGTTCTGCTCATTTCACACAGCCTCAGTTCATGTAAGTTTTTCCAGGTTTTTCTGAAGTCTGTCTGTTTGTCATTGCTTATAGCACAATAGTATTCCTTTACATTCATACAACTTGTTCAGCCATTCCCCGGTTGATGGGCATCCCCTTGATTTCCAGTTTTTGGCTACCACAAAAAGAGCTGCCATAAATATTTCTGTACATGTGGATCTTTTCCCCATTTTCATGATCTCTTTGGGACATAGCCCTAGAAGTGGTATTGCTGAGTTAAAAGGTATGCACATTTTTGTAGCCCTTTGGGCATAGTTCCAAATCACTCTCCAGAATGGTTGGATCAGCTCACAGCTCCACCAACAATGAATTAGGATACCAACTCTCCCACATCTTTTCCAAAATTTATCATCTTCTTGTTCTGTCATGTTAGCCACTCTGATAGGTGTGATGTTTTAATTTGCATCTCTCTAATCAATAGTGATTTAGAGCATTTTTTCATATGACTATAGATTTTTTAATTCCTTCCTCTGAAAACTGTCTGTTCATGTCCTTTGACCATTTATCAATTGGGAAATGACTTGTGCTCTTGTAAATCCCTCTGTTGTTATTTATCAACAATAGCTAGGACACCTATGGCTCCCAGAACATCTTAGCTCGCATCCAGCCTCAGATATGCTTACTAATTGTGTGATCTTGGGCAGGTCATTTCACTTCTTTTTACGTTAGTTTCCTAAAATGTAAAATGAAGATAATAGCACCAATAGGTTGCTGTTGGTATCAAATGAGATAACATTTGTAAAGAACTCAGCACAATGTTTGGCATATAGTACTTGCTCTATAAACATTAGTTATTACTGTTGTGATTATTTGCTTATCAACTGGTTTCTTTCCAGTTGCCTTCAAACATGCCAAAGATCTTACTGTTTCCTCAAACTATTTTCCTATACCTTTATCAACCTAAGTCCTAGAAAAAGTTATTTATATGTGCTACCATTCCTTCATCTTCCCTCATTTGCTCCTCAATCTTTAACATTCTGACATCTTAACTTATCATTTAACTGAAACTCCTCTCTCCAAAGTTGTAAATGATTCAGTTTGCCAAGTTTTGTGCTCTTCTCTCAGTCCTTGTTTTTTGTTACTTATCTGCTGCTTTTGACATTGATGATCACATCCTACTCCTCTATAGTGTACCTTCTCTGTGTTTTCCTGACACTCTCCTGGATCTCCTTCTCGTCCAACTGTTTTTTCTCAGTCTGTTTTGCTAGTTCATCATGTGAATCATTCCCTCCTGCCTATGTCTGTTATCTGAGGCTCTGTCCTGAGCTCCCTTCTCTTCTCTCCCTCCTCTTCCGGACATCATTTGCTCCTATGGGTTTAATTAACATCTCTATGCCAGTGGTTCTCAAACCTATATATCCAGCTCTTCAACTTCATTATTACATCCACAACTACCTATTGAACATTCCTAACTGAGTATTTGAAAGACATCTCATTCATTATGTCCAAAACATGATTTACTATATTTCCCTCCAAACCTACACCCTTCTAGATTATTCAATTCAATTCATTAAATATTTATTAAATGCTTACTATATTTCAGGCATTGGACTAAACTCTGGGGATACAAATTTTAAAAAAAGGAAAGACAGTCCCTTTGCTCAAGGAGCTTTCAATTGAGTGGGAAAAAATACCCACAGGGGAGCAGAAAGTGAGTAGTAATAAGATAATCGTGAGGAAGAATTCAGGGAGAGCCACTAATGAGAAATTTAAATTTCTTTAAACACCAGGAGAAATTTTTTCCTCTGTTCTCTAGCCCTCCATTCAGAAGGGACTCAGCCAACTTAGGGTAAAGATGAGCTCTGAGTACCAAAGGAGATGAAGTCTTCAATGTAATGGGCTTTGTGGTGATGAGTTTTCCTTGGGAGCATGATTATAACGAAGTGGAATCCAAGGAGGGAAGCTTGTTGTGGAGAAGAAAAGACCTATTTTATTTTGTCAGATACACCATCATTCCTCTAGCTTCCCTTGTCTATACCTTGAGACTATGATTGCGATTATTATCCTTAATTCCCAAATCTCTTTTATTGCCCAAATCCAATCAGTGAACAAACTTTGCTTTTCCAAGTCCACTAAATCTCTTGTAGCTATCCCACTCTGTCTACTCACAAAACTACTTCTTTAGTTGAAGCCCTTATCACCTCTTGCTTGCATTATTATAATGGCCTTCTAATTAATTGATCTCCCTGCCTCACGTCTCTCCCCACTTCACACTATCAGTACATACTGCAGTCAAAGTGATTTTTTTCTTTTTAACAGTTGATATTTTATTTATTTTTTAAAAAATTATTTTTGATTTTCAATATTCTCTTTCATGAAATGGTGAGTTCCAAATTTTCTCTCCATATCCTCTTACCCCTATCTCAAGACAATTGTAATATGTAAAGAAAATTAGAACCAATGGAGAAACTGCAAGAATGAAGAAGCAAAAAGAGAGCACAAATAGTGTACTTTAATCTGTATTTGTGCTCTCTTTTTGCTTCTTTGTCTGGATGTGAACAGCATTTTCCATCATGAATCTTTTGGACTTGTCTTAGATACTACCAAGGAATACTTCTAAGACAACACATCAAACACTATCAGGGAAGTAACTTGAGAGAACAAAATAATCACTTTTCATACTGCTCTTGATTCTTGTATTTGAAAGTGACATTTTCTATTCAGCTTTGGTCTTTTCAACAAGAATGATTGCAAGTCCTCTATTTCATGAACAGTTTCCCCCTGAAGTATTATACTCAGTTTTGCTGGGTAGGTGATGCTTGGTTTTAATCCTAGCTCCTTTGACCTGCAGAATATCATATTCCAAGCCCTTTGATCCACTAATGTAGAAGCTGCTGGATCTTGTGTGATCCTGATCGTATTTACACAATACTCAAACTGTTTCTCTCTGGCTGCTTGCAATATTTTCTCCTTGGCCTAGGAGCTCTGGAATTTGGCTGCAATATTACTAGGAGTTTTCAAAGAAAGTGATTGATGGATTCTTTCCATTTCTATCTTACCCTCAGGTTCTAGAATATCAGGGCAGTTTTCCATGATAATTTCTTAAAAGATGATATTGAAGCTCTTTTTATGATTATGGCTTTCAAGTAGTCCAATAATTTTTAAATTATTTCTCTTGGATCTATTTTCCAGGTCAGTTGTTTTTCCAGTGAGATATTTCATATTGTCTTCTATTTTTTCATTCTTTTCATACTGTTTTAAAATTTATTGATTTCTTATAAAGTCATTAGCTTCCATTTTCTCCATTCTAATTTTTAAGGAGTTATTTTCTGTAGTGACCTTTCGGGCCTCCTTTTCCATTTGACCAATTTTGCTTTTTAAGGCATTCTTCTCCTCATTGACTTTTTGCACCTCTTTTACCATTTAGGTTAGTCTATTTTTAAGATATTATTTTCTTCAATATTTTGGGGGCATCTCCTTTAGCAAGCTGTTGACTTGCTTTTCATGATTTTCTCACATCACTCACTTCTCTTCTGAATTTTTTTTCTACTTCTTTTACTTGATTTTCAAAATCCTTTTTGAGCTCTTCCAACATATTTTTCTTGGAGGCTTTGGAGGTTTTTGGAGGCTTTGTTGTCTTCTTCTAGTTATATGTTTTGATCTTTGTCACCGAAGTAAGATTCTATAGTCTGAGGTTTTGTTTATTTTTACATTGTTTGCTTATTTTCCCAGCCAAATACTTGACTTTCCAACTCTTTGTTAAGGTGGGTCTCTGCTTCCAGTGTGTAGGGTGTTCTACCCCAAACTTCCAGGGTTATGTGCAGTTGTTTTCAGAGATACTTCTAGAGGCCTGTAAATTTTCAGTTTTTCCAAGGTAGTATGAACAAAGGAGAGATGTTTATTTCTTTCCTGGCCTGTGCTCTGGTCTATGAGTGACCATAAGTCATCTTCTCTGCCTTGGAACTATGAGGAAGATTCCTTCTCCACTACACCACAAGCTTCATCACACTAGCACTCTCCTCACCTCAGGACTGCCACCCATGACTGCGACCCAGATCCAAGCAGGGAAAAGCAAGAGAATCCTGCGTAATGGACCAGCAAAGAGATCCCTGTAGCCCCACTGTGATCACCTTCTTGATTCCCTTACTGTGGGTCCAGAGCTCCAGAAGCATTAGTCACTGCTGCTACATCCACCACTGAGGCCAAACCGCACTCCTCTCTCACCCAGGCCTCACAGAGATTTCCCACTGACCTTCTATGCTGGCTTTGGCATTTATGAACCAAAAACTCTAGAAACCACAACAATACAGCTTGACTGTGCTTCATTCCCAGTCTGGTGTGATGGACTCTTCCTGTTGACTTTCCAGGTTGTCTTGTGCTAGAGACTTCTTTTACTCCATCATTTTGTGGGTTCTGCTTCTCTGGAATTTGTTTAGAGTCATTTTTACAGGTATTTGGCAGGATTTGGGGGAGCATTCAAACAAGTCTGTGCTTTTACTCTTCCATCTTGCCTCCCTAAAGTGATTTTTCCTAACTGCAAATTGGAGCATGTCACTCCCTTCTCAATCAACCCCCATAGCTCCTTGTTGTCATTAGCATAAAATTTGAATTACTCTGTTTAATTTTTAAAACCCTTCACAAGCTAGTCTCGACCTATCTTTCTAGGCTCATTGGACTTTACTGTTCCCCTGAACTTTGTGACTCAGACAAACTGACCTCCTTTCCTCTCACACAGCAATCCATTCCATATCTGTGCCTTTTTACTTACTGTCCCCCATCTTAGAATGTATTCCTTTTTCACCCTTGCCTCTTAGAATATTTCTCCTCAATGCAGCTAAAGTGCCACTCCTGGATTCCCCCAATAGTTGGTGTCCTTTTCCCTTAACTACCCTGCATACACTAGTGAGGCATAGGGAACCTGTGACCCTTAAGGTCCTCAAGTGTAGCCCTTTGACTGAATCCAAACTTCATAGAACAAATTCCTTTAATAAAAGATTTGTTATGTAAGACATGTACTCAGTCAAAAACCTATGCCCAAGGACCTGGAAGGCTACATGTCACCTCAAGGCTGCAAGTTCCTCAACTCTGCACTGGGCTCTTAATATATGCTTGTTAATATAGTGATTGATATAGTTATTCCCAGTTATATACTTGTATCTGAATAAGTTTTCAGACTATGGTTTCTACTTTTCTGCTTCTGCATTCAAGATTCCTCTACCTCTGGTCTAGGGGTAGCTAGGTGGTGCAGTGGATAGAGCACCAGTGCAGAAGTCAGGAGGACCTCACTTCAAATCTCACCTCAGACACTTGACACTCACTAGCTGTGTGACCTTGGCCAAGTCACTTAACCCCAATTTCCTCATCCTGGGTCATCTCCAGTCATCCTGATGAATATCTGGTCACTGAATTCAAATGGCTCTGGAGGAGAAGTGAGGCTGGTGACCTGTACAGCCCTTCCTCACTCAAAACAAAGTCAAGTGCAAGTCATGTCATTATTTCTCAGATGGCATGGTCTTCTTTGGCAGTGAAGGATGAACACACACACCTCTGGTCTATTTCTATTAGAAATACTGTCCACTTCTGGGGCCTCTCCCTGTGTTTCTCTCAGAACTTCCATTTTAAGGAGATGGTCCAGGCTAACCACGTCTTCATTCCTCTCCAGGCAGAACTGCCTCATTTTCACAGAACTTCATACATTATATCATGGAAACCTCTTCACCCGGAAAGCTCACTTTACTTCTGGACTTTTTCTCATTTTGGAACTAGCCTCAGCCCCTGTCTACTCTCTTTCTCATTAGCTGATTCCTCCTAGAACCTTCATTTTGAGAATTTACAGGTCAGCCTCGTCATTGTTCCTCTGTGTATTGTCCTCTTGACTCTCTATGCCTTCTCTACTAGGCTACAGAAATCTCTTCACTATGGATGTCTATCCAGAATATACTACTTTATATGAATTATGGAGGCTGCAGAGAATGATTTGCATAATATTTGATGAGTAAGCAGAGTGGTTGTTTGGCCACTGCTTATAACCTTGATCAGGCCAACAATATCTCACTCTTTATTCTCATATAGCTTCCATGGTGTGGTATACTGGACAGATTGCTGGCCTTGGAGTTAGAATGAATTATGTTTACGTCTTACCTTAACACTCACTAGTCTTAGGACCACAGGATAGTTAAGTTGCCTAAACTCTTAATCTCCCTGGGAATTCTCAAAAAGAGGACCAAAAAGTTCATCTGATACCAGTCAGACAGTTATGTTAAGTTCAAGACAACTCAAGGTCCAAATCTTGATGCCCAATATTGGTTATGGAAGCAATAAGAAGGACAAACACACATTATCCAGATGATTCAACTAGCTTTGGTGCACAATATCAAAGAACTGGAAACGCTCCTGATGTACAACAAATCTAACTGTGCTGAAAATGTTCACAATGTTCCCTCTTAAGAATCAGAAAGCTATTGTTAAGAAAGCAGCTCAGCTAGATGTCAAGATCACCAATCCACATGCTAGCCTGAGGAATGAAGAAAATTAATGAAAAAGCTTTGCACATTTTAATTTGTGTTAAATCCTCAAAGTACCAAAAAAAAGAAAAAAAAGGAGTATCAGTAGCCAAGCATTTATTGATCTGTATTAGTGAGGGAAGGGTACACACTGAAACATCATAGATTTTTTTTTAAAATGTCCAATACTACCACCTCTACAACAGTAGAACTCGTAGAAGACTAGTGGACCTATATAGTCTCTATCCTTCTCACATGGACCTTGTATATCATGGCCTATTAGCAAGGTTATAATTCTCTGTCCTCCTCCTTCCAGTCATTGTTAATATGAGCTTCTCCTGACATGAACTACAACCATTAAATCTTTGCCTTCTATCATTAATTATAGATAATCAAGAGAGAAAATAATACTGTAGATCCTAGACACCCCCCGCCCCCATCAAAGTAACTTGGGCTATCTCTAGTAACTAAGCTGTCAACAGAGGTATGAAGCTAAGAAAAGGGAATGGATAGTTGAAGCATGTAGACCCCTCAGGTAATTAGAGGCCTTCTATCAATGCTATTCCACCAAGACATAGTTTCTAGTCTTGGGGAACATTCTA
This sequence comes from Bettongia penicillata ogilbyi, assembly GCA_023548195.1. Taxonomy (NCBI): domain Eukaryota; kingdom Metazoa; phylum Chordata; class Mammalia; order Diprotodontia; family Potoroidae; genus Bettongia; species Bettongia penicillata. The sequence goes on along the minus strand of JAJHZJ010000121.1, from coordinate 5,206,546 downwards.
AGGTAGTGTTGTTAAACTCAAATCCAAGCAGGGAGTAGCCTATGCCTCAGAAAACCACAAATTAACATTATCTATGTTTTATTTTTATTTATTTTGTTAAACATTGCCCAATTACATTTTAATCTGGGATTTTATGACCAAGTCTTGGGTCAAAAGTTCAGATTCTATGTTCTAGGGGAAAAAAAAGTCTTCATCACAACTCTTCTTACACAAGGGTAAGAAAGGGTCCTATACTGTGTACCTACACAGGCAAGGGCCTGTCTGTCAGAATATAGCAGGTTGGAATTTATACACCACTTTGATAAAGTAGAAGAGAGTGGAGGGAATATTAATCAGCTAGCTTTTGTTTGCCATGTAGCTATTAGGCTATTAGGTGGCACAATAGAATTCCAGGCAAACCATTCCAGTATCTTGCCAAGAAAATGCCAAATGGGGTCATGAAGACTCAGACGTGACAGAATAACAATCCCTAATTATCTCTTTGTTGGCTCAGTGGATAGAGTACTGGATCTGGAGTTAGGGAGACTCATCTTCCTATGTTCCAATCTGACCTCAGACACTTACTAGCTGTATAATGATGAGCAAGTCATTTAACCTTCTATGCCTCCATTTCCTCATCAGTAACATGTGGTAGAGAAGGAAATGGCAAACCACTGCAGTATCTTTGCCAAGAAAACCCCAAATGGGGTCAGGAAAATTGTACCCAACTGAAAATAATTGAACAGCAGCAAGGACAATGTACCATGTACTATGGTAAGTGTTAGACTCTAAGGCAAAAATGAAATTGCCCTTCAGGAGATTATATATTCTCAGGGTAATAGTGTGTAACATGTGAATATACAACAAATGTACAAAGTTTTTATTTGTTTGTTTTTTTGGTGGAGCAAGGAGACAAGTCATTAGCAGTCAGGAAGATCAGGAAAAGTTTCATCAGCAGGCTCCCTTTGAGCTGAACTTTGAAGTAAAGAAAGGATTCTAGGAGATGAAGGTGAAAAGGGGTAGCCGCATAGAGGTAGAGACACAGGAGATAAAATATAGTGTATGGGGGGGGAAGAGTCAAAAAAACCATTTTGTCCAATTGGAAAGGAAGATTGAAGTCAGATCATCAATTATTGTAGCAGGTGAAGGCGTAGTCAGATAAAGGCTTTAATGTAATATCTGACCAAACCCAGGGGTTTGTACACTTCTATTTAAGATAAGCATTTTGGAGGATGAATTACAGTAGAAAGAGACTTGAGGGAGACCAATTGGGAAACTCTTGCAGTAATCCAGGAAAGAAGTTATAAAAGATTATATTAGGGTGGTTTCTGTACTATAGTATAGGTGGTGTCTTGACTATACGAGTCAAGAAAAAGGGGCAGATATAGGAGATGTTGTGGAGGTATCATTGACAAGATCCAACAACTGATGGAGATTGAGGAGTCAAGAATAATTACAAGGTTGTGAATAAGAGTGACTAGAAAGATGAGCTAACCCTTAACAGAAATAGAGAAGTTCAAAGAAGTATTTGGGGAAAAGAAAATAAGTTCTGTCTTGGAATACGCGGCATTTGAGATGAGTATGGGACATCCATTCAAAATGCCCAATAGACTTGGAAATGAGACAGAGCTGAGTTTGATACATAGTCATCTACATAGAAATGATAACTCATGGCAACTTATGAAGCCATCAAGAAAAGTGTGTAGAGGAGGAATTGGATAGATAAGCGATCAGTTAATTGATAGTAGTCAGATCAAAATAAGTCCACAAGCATTTATTACACTTTTACTATGTGCTAGGCACTGTGCTAAGTACTAATGATACAAAGAAAGGCAGGAAAAGTTCCTCTTCTGAAGCAGCTTGTAAACTACCCTACCTAAGAGAACTCTCCTTTTAACCATAGTTAAACAAAAGATCATTCCCTTCCTAAATCTAATAAAGTGTTTCACATTTTGCATATATATAAGTGTACTTGCTATTTCACTGCTGGGAGAGGGAAGGCGTATTTTGCTGCAGTCTTCCGGAGTCAAGATTGGATTGCATCGATCAAGTTTTCATTCCTTTTGATATTTTCCTTTCCTTCCCATATAAATTGTTCTCGTTTCTGCTTCATTCTTGAATTCATAAGTTTTCCCAAATTTCTCTGAGTTCTTTATATTCCTGGTTATTGCTTTTTTAATTGAAGAATGATATTCTGTCCCGTTCACACAACAGAATTGGTTCATCGATGAATAACTGTTTTCTTTCCAGATTTTTCTTTATTGTCTCGGTACCATAATAAGTACTGTTGTTAATTTTTCTTGAAAGTCCTTCTGCCTGCTTTTCCATGGCTCTACAATGTGGAAGTGTCAGAGCACTGCATAGAAGTGCCATTTTTAAAACAATTTTCATATATCTCATCAGTTGTTACTAAAAAAAGAAAAAACTTGACCAACCTTCTGGCAATGTTCCTTTCCATGTTTAGCTATACTGACTGACAGGTGGCAGACACTACTTGTCACTGAGCTGGTATTAAAAGCCATTTCAGTTTGGTACCACCTGTCAGAGATTGGGCTTTATTGGCCTTGTCTTTGAAAACCCTGGGTCACTTCTACTCTAGAATGAAGCATTAAAATAAGGCTGTCATGGAGCATAGGCATAGACACTTTATAAAGTGAGGAGATAGTATGTTTTTTGCAATATATATTGTAGCTAATTATCAGTTGGGTCTCAAAAAAACCCAAATTTTCTAGGCAAAAGAGTAGATGTAGAAGAACATGTTAGTTTAGTATCTTCTTCTGTAGGCAAAAACTTATTTTGGCTACTGAGCACAAGATTGTTTTGCTACAGACATTTTTACCCTGTTCAGAAAGACAAGGAACAAGCATATAAAATTAGCATAAGTATTAAATTTGCTAAGCACTCTAATTTCAGTAGACTTGATATTTCTTCAGTGGTGATATCCACCATCAGTCTGGGCCTAGATAATGCAAAACCTGGAAAGGATGTTTCTACTGATGTTGGAAATTCCTGAAGGTTTTCATTTATTTCCTTTTGAACATCTAACACTTCTTTTTATTTCTCTTTTAGAAATCAAATTGTGAAACCAACCTCGAAAATATACCAAACAGTTTTGTTCCTTTCCTACTTTATTTACAAAATCAGTCTGTCAGGCAAATACACTCAGTCTTTTTTGGGCATATTCTTTCATTTGACACCTCTGAACTTAGCATTGCCTGTCATTCATAGCTGTCATATCTGTCTCTAAACTCTTGCCAACTTATATTTTTTCCCATCTTTTAGAACTCACCCCAGAACACATAAACACTAAATTCTTATAAAACCTTCTGCCCGATTTCTTAACTGTCATTTGAGTTGTTGACAATACAACCAACCAACAGACATATTCAGAGAGAGAGACAGAGAGACAGAGAGACAGAGAGAGACAGAGAGAGAGACAGAGAGAGAGAGACAGAGAGAGAGAGAGACAGAGAGACAGAGAGAGGCAGAGAGGGAGAGAGAGAGAGGGAGAGAGAGAGAGAAGTAGCAAAAGCTGAGTGAAGAAAATTATTATTTTGAGAATGTTAACTGGTCAATACATTTTTTAAACAACTCATATGCAACGTGGGGCATTGAAACAATATACTACCACAGCTAGAAGTGAGACTTTTATAAATTTAGCAGAAAAATAAATCAATATTTTTTACTGAATATGGGGATTTTATTAATCTGTGTTTTGTTGAATAACACTGAATCTCTTCTTTTAAAGAGTCTCAAGTTTACCAAGGGGTAAACTTGGATCCCAAAAATGGCTTGTGAAAAAAACTTTGGAATGATTCAAGAGATTCTTTATCTCCTTCACCATCATATTTAATAAGCTGACATTCTGTGCTGCTTCTTCTTTGGGAGGGAGGGATTAATGAAGTGTGGTAATGTAATATCTGACCAAGTTCAGGATTTTGTATATTTCCATAAAACATAAACCTCACATGAGACAATCTAAGACAGGAAAGGATTCTAATATTTCAGCATATGAGAATGTTCACCTTAAATAATTGTAAAGAATGATTTTTTTCCCAGAAAACCTATATTATTTGGTCACATTCCAAGTTGGAGTGATTACTACATAGACCAGCTAACTCAAGACCTTCCTCAATGAATGTAGTTCTTTGTCTCTTGGTATTTTTAGCTTAAGCAAAGCGAATGTGCGTTTTATAATTGTTATACTCCACAACTGAGATTATGCACTTCATTATTTTGCTGAATGCTGACCTCTGTCCTATGAAATCTGGGATTCTGGTTAATTTCCTTCCCAAGATTTGTAGATAGGACAATTTTAATGACTCCTTCTGGTAACTTGGCTCCTGCACTCTGTCAACTCCGCAGGAGGACAATGTTCTAAGAAATGAAATTCTAAAGAAATGCCTTTCATTTTTTTTCCATTTAGTTCAATTCCCTAAATCTGAAGTTATGCCATGGATGTATTTTTCCCTTGTATGAACCTCAAAGTTCACCTGGTGATGAAAGGGTTCTTAAGAGAAAAGATGTTAACATAATTACATTTATTTAATCCGTTTAGGACTTCTAACAGAATTTACCATTTGCAACTTTAGGAATGAGCCTTTGAATGTCTATTTGGTACAGATAATAAAATTGTCTCTAGCATTACTTTCATAAATTCTATGTATATGTATACATGGAGCAGCTAGGTGGTGCAGTGGATAGAGCACCAGTGCAGAAGTCAGGAGGACCTCCCTTCAAATCTCACCTCAGACACTTGACGCTCACTACCTGTGTGACCTTGGGCAAGTCACTTAACCCCAACTGCCTCATCCTGGATCATCTCGAGTCATCCTGATGAATATCTAGTCACTGGACTCAGATGACTCTGGAGGAGAAGTGAGGCTGGTGACCTGCACAGCCCTGCCTCACTCAAAACAAAGTCAAGTGCAAGTCATGTCATTATTTCTCTGATGGCATGGTCTTCTTTGGCAATGAAGGATGAACACACTTTCATATGTGTGTGTGTGTGTGTGTGTGTGTATTTATATATGTGACATTTGAATATTTCCTTTCTAGACATTCAGCAACATTTCCATGTGAATTGACAATAATGCTGTGCAAAATTCCTTTTTAGGGGGATACTTCCTACGTGAAAGATCGCTGGTGTGTTTTTGATGGATTTATGGTCTTTTGCCTTTGGGTTTCTTTGGTGTTACAGGTAATTAAACGATTTTAAATTATAGAGTCACATTTTCTGAAATACACCCTACCTATTCTCAAACAAAATTATCTAAATAGAAGTATAAAAGGAATTTTTTTGAGACTGAATATTTAATTGCGTACTATTTGGTGAATTCTACCTTTCTTTTGAAATATATAAGTGAGAAATTTATCTCACTCTTTGCCTGTTATTTAATTGGTGTTTTACTTTGTTATACATTTGTAAATTATCTACAATCTGCCCTAAGATAAAGTGACTTACCCTCATCTTTTAAATTTTTTTTAATCCAAATTTGTGAATTCATTGGTGTAGCATCTCTTAGAGAAAAGAGCTTTTTATCAATGTAGATCGGTCATTGTTCTGCTGCTTTTTTTTTTAAAGTGTTGCTTGGAAGCACTGAAAAGTTAAATGACTTGTCCAGGGTCCAATAGCCAGAATGTGTCAGAGAAGGAGCTTAATCTCAATTCATCCTGGATCCAAAGTTGACTGTCTAACTTCCCCATATTAGACTGCTCTTCAACCCCTTGCTTCATCATACGATACCAAAAATTAGATTAAATGAAATAAAAGAAGAAAATCTAAGGACATTTCTGGGTTCTAGGGCATTAAATGATGAATATTGATGGGAAAGTTTACACATTCTTACTGATTTTCACCATCATGGACATATCTGGATCAGGGTAGAGAAGACTACATTGCCTCTGCAAGACCTCCTAAGGAAAATCAGAGTAATATACAGTTTGGAAAGGGCATAAAGTAAAGCTTTATTCTGAATAATAGTAGTAAGTAATCTATTTCCTCACTGTAATGTATTCAGGCATGATTTACATTGACTTCAACGAAGCTGGTTGTCTTCCTAGTAGAGAGACAACCTGAAGCGGTGAATAGGGGAGCTGCTATTTCTGCTGAAGTGATACCACCCTTCGATCATTCTTCCCTATTACTAGTATCTTTCATATGAGATTACCTTATATTTACAGGGTATATATCTTGTATGAAGAGTTATTTGCATGAAGTTTCCTCCATTAAAATGTGAGCGTCTTGAGGGTGGGATCTGTTTTTACTTTCCTTTGTATCTTTAGTGCTTGGTACATAGTAAACTCTTAAGAAATACTTCTTGGCTAACTCAACAGATTTCCAGGAAACTCTGACTTCAAGTAGCTTTTCTGATACTTTCAGACTATCTGATTTGGCAGGGCAAACCACTTAACCTTGTATCTCAGTTACCGTATTAAAAACTTTAAGTTGCAGAACAGTTAATCAGTTGATAGTGTTTCTTCTCTAAGACGTCCTTATATGAATGAAATAAAAAAAAAATCCAGCTGATGCCTCAGTCCCACTGCTGAAAAAGACCTAACTGGAAGAGGCAACTTCTTTTTCTAGCTGATTGGAGTGCTTCATAACTAGACGTCTTCCTTACTTTTAAACAGTCTTTCTTCTGATATAATTTGTGGTATTGTCCTATCCTCAGTGGAATAAAGGTGTTAAGTAGCATTATTATAACACTCTTTTATCTACTTCTCTTAGATTAAATGATACTATTTACATTTTTTTACTTATGGAGTTTTCAGCTCTCCTCCTACACCTTTTAGATTTGCATCTTTATAAAATCAAAAAAATAGAACTCAAATTAATCTCATCATTTAGTAAGAATCTAACCAATTAAATAAAAGCCTTTTATAAATTGTCCATATTTATTCACATTTAAAACTGATTTTCTAAAGTAATTATAGTTTTCCATTAATGATTGTTTTTTACAAATAAGTCACAATGCACACTGATGTAACAAAACTAATTTTTAATTTTGGTAATTTCCATATTTAATGATTCTTTCTTAATTACCTTTAACAATTTCACTTAAATTTAGGGTGCTATATGTAACTAAATTTATGTTGAAAATAATCTGCAAAATTTTCTAATCATTGGTATCATCCCCACACCATCACCCCCTCCCAAATGGAATATTATACTTTGAGAAACAATGAATTTCCCTACTCTGGTTGTCTTCCAGTGGAAGAAAATTGCCTACTTATTGAGAAAAGAGTGCAGACAAGATTACTGGTTGGGTATGGATTGTATTAGATGACATCCAAACTTCTCTGTAATGATGATGTTCTTAGAGTCTATGGAAATGTAAATAATACAAGTGAGGGGAAATCTGAAAAAAATCTACAATTCCATATTTACAGGTATTTGAAATTGCTGACATAGTTGATCAGATGTCACCTTGGGGGATGTTGAGGATTCCAAGGCCTCTTATTATGATCAGAGCATTCCGTATTTATTTCCGATTTGAACTACCAAGAACAAGGATAACAAATATTTTAAAGTAAGTATTGCAATCCATAATTTTATTGAACTTTTAATGAATTTTTACTTGTAATTAAGCTTACTGTCTTATGTATTTTAAAACATTTATTTTTTTAGGCGTTCAGGAGAACAAATTTGGAGTGTGTCAATTTTCCTGCTTTTCTTTCTACTTCTATATGGAATCTTAGGAGTTCAGATGTTTGGCACTTTTACCTATCACTGTGTAACAGTTGACACTCAGCCGGGGTAAGTTTTATTACAATCACCAATTTAATTTAGATTTTTTATTAGAAAAATATATTTCTATATCACCTAGTGTTTCCTTGAAACAAGGCTTTTTACTTTCCATTATTCTGTTTAATCATTATCCTCCTCTTCACTATTATGACCATTATTATTTGGGAATACCAGTGTTTATTTTTTTTTAAGGGAAAGGGCCTTGTAGCAACCTTTGGGGATACTTCTTTATCTCATCTTTGAAAGGGAATGAAATATAGAAGAGGGAGGGAAAATTACTTCCTTTGGCTCGACAGGCGTCAATGGGCAAGGTCTTAACAATTATGGTCCTCTCTAGCTTGACTGGTCCAGAAGACATATCGTAGGGCATGGTCTGGTAGTGCAATAGAATGATATTCCACCATAGTTGATGGAAAACAATTTATTTTATTAAAATATCAATCAGTTATCAAAAAATGAATGTAGTAAAATCTTATTCTGTTCATAATAGCAAGACTAATCTGTTCCTCTTTACATTTGGGAAGTTTAAACAAATTGACCTACATACATTATTACATATATAAACACACACATTTTTAAGAGTGATAGATAAATAATCTACTAACAGAAAAACACCCTGAACAAATCATTAGAAAGGTGCATGCATGTACTTTAGGATAACAAGTTGTTTTTTTTTCTACAAGCTTTGTTATGTGTTCTTATCATTTCTGCCAAATGGGAGAAATAACACATATGATGAAAAACAAAAATCAGTAATAAAAATGTGAGGATAATAGCTAATTAATTACTTTTGTATTAATATTGTATTTTGTATTAATAATAGAACAACAAAAGGAATCATAGATTTTCTAAAGTTGTCAGCTTGTATTAATGTCTCTTGGACAGAATGAGACAGTTTGCAAAAATTTAATTCAAATGCATGCTCTTGAAAATATCTGTTTGATAAAAATCAAGCAAAATAAAAAATCCAACATGATTATATCTAACAGCAAAAAAAAAATAAGTGAGCCACAGGAACATTCTAAAAATAATCTTTCAGGGCTGAAAAGCTGACAACATTGTGTTTTCTATTTCCAAGACCAATATTGTTTTTCTGAAATGTAGTTATATTTTTACTTTAAAATGACATTTGGGAAGGAAAATATAAAGCAAAACAGGATTGTACCAATTATTAAAATTTTAGGTAAGCTTCTGCTGTCAAAAATATGAAGTGTCTATGGCAAGAAAAATGAATGAACTATCTGGGGAACTATTTGTATTAGGGAAGAAATAAAATACAAAAACAAACATGGAATATGTGTACAAATATACAGTGTGAGAAGAAATTCAGTGGCTAGGTAAGAGTACTTTTAGAGACTCTTCTCAACTAAAGTTGTTTATTTCATGTATTGAGCAATTCGGTGGAGCTTTAAAATCTAATTAACATGTAAAACTGTAAACACTAAATATTGACCCAGTTTTTAAAGCTCTTTTCTTTTAATGTCTTTATGTCAAACCATTATGGGGAAATTTCCATGGATACTATACTTCCATAGTAAGTACAGTAAATAAACATTAAAGGAATACATTGAGTATGTGGTACTATATTTGGTAAGTACTATAAAAGTTAAAGACAGTACTAAAATAGAACCTTCTCTGGACTCACAACTGGAAATTAGCTTCCAAAAATTCCACCTTTTGGATTGACAGCAGGCAGAGAATAGGGTTCATGCTTTATATATAATTCACTGCATTGAGCACATTCAAGTAAGCTCCATGGACTTTGTTTTCATTGGCTAATTTCAAGTTATATTTGTAAAAATGCAGCAGAATTGGATGGGACTAAAAGATCCCCTACCAGTAAGACTCCTTTTTTTTAAAAAAAAATATATACATATATATTGATATCTTTTATATTTTTGCATCACCAAAGCTTCCTACAATATCTCTCTCACAGCCCCATCACATCTGATAAATAATATTCTTTAAAGCATTAAAATAGAAACGATAGAAAAATCAGCAAAACTAATGAATAAGTCTCCCCAAAGTATGAAAATATGTGTAATATGATCCACCAAACTTGTGGACCTCTCACCTCTACAAAAGAGGCAGGTGTATACTAGTTTGAGCAAGCTGAAATTGGCTCATGAGAGTCAAATATTAACTTTTCATTTCAAACATTTACAACTCAAAAGTCAATAGAATGAATTTATTGTTTTTTTGAAACTGATGGGAAAATATTAATCATGTAGGTTAAGCTTATAAGTGTGTCATGTAAAATTTTTTTCAGATATCCAGTTGTTAGACATTTCACATCCTTGGTGAGACTTTCTCCTCATATCTATTCTTTGAAGCCATACTTATTCTTAGTAATTTTGCAGCCTTCAGAATTCAATTTATTTTGAGGATCTTCCTATTTACAATGTTGTAGTTGTATATGTGGTTATTCTGGCTCTGATTACTTCATTTTGCATCGTTTCCTAACTCTGAATTCATCATACTCATCATATCTTACAGCACAATAATATTCAATTATATTCACAAATTACAATTTGTTTATCCATTATCTAACTAAGGGATATCTGGTCGCTGGACCCAGATTGCCCTGGAGAAGAAGTGAGACTGGTGACCTGCATAGCCCTCCCTTACTCAAAACAAAATCAAGTGCAAGTCATGTCATCATTTCTCTGATGTCATTGTCTTCTTCAGCAAGGAAGGATGAACACACACAATGGATATCTGCTTTGTTTTCAATTCTTTGCAAAAAGTTCTGCTATAAATAACCTGTATGTGGGAAATTTCCACTTAATCAAATCTTCCTTGAGATCTAGTAGTGGAATCTCTGGATCAGAGGATATGGACACACACACACACATACACACACACATACACACACACACAAGACAAAAAAGGGGTATATACATTTTAGGCATTTTATTTGAATAATTCCAAGTTTCTCTCACAAATGGTTCTATTGATTCACAACTCCATGAGACAATGCGTTAATACTTTTCAACCCCTCCAGTATGGAATGTTTTGTCATCTTGGCCAATTTCACTTTGTGATTCTTTTGAAAACTGTTCATAACCTTTGCTCATTCATCTGTTGAGGAATAACTTTTGATCTTCTAGTTGTATATCTGTTCATTGTTTATTTTCTTGGATATCATGCCCTTATCAGAGAAACTTGAAAGAAAGATTTTTTTTTTTAACCATTCAACCACTTCTCAACTTATTCTAAGTGTGCTAATTTAGTGCAGAATTATTTATTTTTTATCTTATCATCTATAGTTGCCTATATATCTCTTGGTTAAAAAAATACTCATAGCTGTGAAAGGCATATGATTACTTCTCTTACAATTTTTTTCTAAAGAATGATATATAACATTTAGATCACATATCCATTTAGAATGTATTGTAGAATATGGTGTAAGCCCAGTTTCTGTCAGACTACATTTCAGTATTCCCCAACATTTTTTTAAAATCAGGTGTACTTTCCTAAGCAGCATATGTTTCTTGATTTATCAAACACTATGTTGCTGAGTTACATTTTCCCCCTGATTCTCCCTTGTCTAGGATGTTCCACTGATCTATTTTTTTAAATGGTATTTGAAGACCTTGATGATTGGTTTTCATAATACCTTTGGAGATCTGGAAGAATTGTCCTTCCTTATTTTATACCTCTTTTGTAATTTCCTGTGACATCCTAGTGCTTTTCAAAATAAATTTAATTATTATTTTATCAAGTCCTATAAATAGGTAGATTTTAGAATTTGGAATAGCATCAAAACCACAAATTATCTTTGTAATATTGTCATTTTTATCATGTTGGTATGGCCTAGTCATGAGAAATGAATATTTCCACAGCTAATCAAGCTAATATTTTATTTCTTTGTGGAATACTTTTTAATCTAATACAAATATTTTGTGTGCTTTGATAAGTTGATCCCCAAATATGTTATGAATTTTTTAAAATTATTGAGAATGGAATTCCTCTTCCTATTATTATCACTTAGATTTTTTTATTGTCATATAAAAATGCTACTGATTTTGGGGTTTATTTTGTAGCCTATAACTTCACTGAAGCTATTGTCTCATTGGGTATCTTTGCTAGTTCCCTAGGATTTTCTAAGTCAACTATCATCTCATCAGTAAATAAGGGGTAGGGATTGGGTATCCTTGATTTATTCCTACATTTATGGTATAATAAAAATAATAATTTATATACTGTAATGTTTGCAAAGCATTTTTATTATTATTTTTTTATTTATTTTCAGTGTTCTACAATCAATACCGTATAACTTAGATTTTTTTTTCCCTCCTTCAGCTTCCTTCCCCTTACCTGCCCCCTCCATCCCCAAGAGGGCATACAATTTTATATAGGATCTACACATACATTCCTACAAAATATATTTTCCCCTTAGTCATGTTGCATGTAAGAATTAAAATGAATGGGAGAAATCATATTACAAACCAAAACATAATACAAAAGAAAATGTTCTACTACATTCTGCAATTGAATTCTATAGTTCTTTTTCTGGGAGTGGAAGGCATTTTGAGTTAAGAGACCATTGGGAATTTTTTAAGTCCTTGCATTGCAATGAAGTTCTAAGTCTACCAGAAAAAAAATCCTCGCATACTAAGGTTGTTACTGTGTACAAAGTTCTCCTGCTTCTGCTCCTTTCACTCAACATCAGATCATATAAGTCTTTCCAGGCCTCTCTGAAGTCTTCCTGTTCATCATTTCTTATAGCACAGCAGTATTCCATTACATTCATATACCATAATTTATTCAGCTCTTCCTCAATAGGCATCCCCTTGATTTCCAGTTTTTGGCTACCCTAAAGAGGGCTGCTATAGATAATTTTGTACATGTGGAACCTTTTCCCATTTTTATGATCTCTTGGGGATACAGTCCTAGAAGCAGCATTGCTGGGTCAAAGGGTATGCAAATTTTTGTAGCTTGCAAAGTGTTTTTTAAATATTATATCAATTATCCTCATAACAGCCCTGGGAAGATTAGTGCTATAATTATCTAGGTGCATTTTGATTTGAGTCCTAATATAGCCCTATTGCATATGATGCTTGTTTTGGGTTTTAGACAGCTGGTTTTTATATTATTGTAAAGGTCTATCTATACCTATACTTTGTTTTTAGCATAAATGATTGTGATATTTTTGAAGGCTTTTTCTGCACCGATTGAGAAAATCAAATGATTTAAGGGTATTTTTGCTTTGATATGATTAAAATCATATTGAATTATGCTGCTTGTTTTCCTAATGTTAACTATCATCTATCCATGCTTCTATCTCTGGAACAAATCTTATTTCCCCATAATGAGTGATCTCTTAGATGAATTGCTGTAGCCTGTTTGCCAGGACTTTATTGAAAATATTTGAATAGATATTCATTAATGATGTTGGTCTGGAGTTTTCCTTCTGTTCTTTATTCTTCCCACTATAAATGCTGGAACTATAATCATCCCATTAAAGGATTTTGATAGGGTGCTTTCACAATTTTTGAGAATATTTTGCATCGTATTGATACTAACTATTCTTTAAAAATGTGATAGAATTCTACAGCAAATCAATCCATCAAGATTAGGATTTTTTTCCTTTGCAAATTCCTTTACTGTGAATTTGATTTCTTTTTCTGAAATTGAATTATATAAGATTTATATTTGTTATTCTGTTAGTGCCGAAATTTGTATTCTAAATTCTGTTTCTATCTTCTTTTATGTTCTCAGTTGGGGTAGCATGAAACTGTGTTTGTTCTTATTTCACCTTATTCATACTCATGGACTAGGTCCTCATTGACCAGCCTCCTAGAATATTCATAAAGGTGTAGCAGAATTGGAAGAAAATGAAAGATAACTCTAAAGTAGGGTTGTTGTTTTTATTCAGTTAGTAGTTTTTTAAATCATTAAAAAATCTACCCTGTCTCCCTTCCATGTATACATTTTTCCACTTGAGAAGAAATTTTTCAAATTTACAAGTTTTTAAAAATCTTACAAATGTGCATAGTCAAACAAAACAAAATTCTGCATTGGCTCCATTGAAAAGAATAGAGGTATATAAATGTATATGCATGTACATGCATATATGTATTTGTATTTGTGTGTGGGTTTGTTTGCTTGTGTATGTGTGTGTGTGTGGGTGTGGGTGTGTATTTAGACAGACATGTGGAGAAGGGGATGGAGTGCCCTTGAGACAGAACAATCTAAGTTTATTTATTTTACTTATTAATTGTTTGGTTTGGGGGTTATCCTTTTTTTTTCTTTATTTATTTTTAGTTTTCAACATTCATTTCCACAAGATTTTGAATTCCAAATTTTCTCCCCATCTCTCCCTGCTCCACCCTGAAACATGGTGCATTCTAATTACCCCTTCCCCCAATCTGCTCTCCCTTCTATCACACCCTTCCTTTCCTTTATCCCCATCTTCTTTCTTTTCTCATAGGGCAAGATAGATTTCTATACACCATTATACATGTATAAACATATATATATATATTATATATATATATATATTGTATCTATATATACACACATACATACTGGGAAATGTTTCAAGAGTTATGATTATTATCTTTCCATGTAGGAATGTAAACAGTTCAACTTTATTTTTTTTAATTTATTTAAGATTACAACATTCATTTCCAAAATATTTAAGTTCCAATTTTTCTTCCCATTTCTCACCTTCCCTCCACCCCATAATATCTTGCATTCTGATTACCCCTTCCCTCAATGTGCCCTCCCTTCTATCACATCCCACCCTTACCTTATCCCCATCTTCTCTCTTTTCTTGTTGGTCAAGATAGATTTCTATACCCCATTACCTGTATTTCTTATTTTCCAGTTATATGCAATCACAATTCTCAGCATTCATTTCTAATACTTTGAATTCCAACGTCTCTCCCTTCCTCGTTCCCCACCCATCCCCACTGAGAAGGCAAGCAATTCAATACAGAGTATACATGTGTTATTTTGCAAAAGACTTCCATAATAGTCATGTTGTTTAACTATATTGCCCTCCATCCCACCCTGTCCCCCTTTTTTTCTATTCTCTCATTTGACCTTGTCCCTTCCCAAAAGTGTTTACTTCTAGTTACTCCCTTTACCCATTTGCCCTCCCTTCTATCATCTCCCTCATCCTACTTGTCCCCTTCTTCCCTACTTTCCTGTAGAGTAAGATAGATTTTCATACCAAATTTAGTGAACATGTTATTTACTCCTTAAGCCCTATGTGAAGACAGTAAGCTTCACTTTTCCCCTCTCACCTCCTCCCATATCTCTTCCATTATCTCTTTTATGAGTAAAATTTGCCCCATTCCATTTCTTTCTTTCTCCTCCCAATATATTCCTCTCTCACCCCTTAATTATATTTTTTTATAGATATCATCCTTTCCTATTCAACTCACCCAGTGCCCTCTCTCTCTCTTCATATGCACACACATATACATATGTGTGTGTGTATAATATACATATATATGCATAATATATATACATATATACACATACATACATACTTATGTATATGTAATCCCTCCTCTCCTGGCCTGCACTCTGGTCTGGGAGCTACCAAAGCTTTTCTGCCCAGGATCTGCAAGTAGAATTCCATTTCCAGAGCCTCCACCCCCTCCACATCCTAGCACTCTTCCTAGCCCCAGGGCCACCACTCAGGGCTGAGGCCCAGATTAGCACTCAGTTCCCCCAGGGTCATTAGGCTGAGAGCTCCTCACATTGTGGCTGCTGCTGCTGCTGCTACCACTGCCTGGGGCCAGGGCTAGGGGAAGACTCTGCTCCTTTCTCACTCAAGTGTAAAAGCTTTCTCACTGACCGTTAAAGATGTCTTTGGCATTTGCAGGTTGAGGGATCTGGGAACTGCAGCCACTGTGAGGAATTCTGCCCCCAGGCCCGCTCCTGTCCTGTTCCTGCCATTGCCTCAGTACTTAGGCTGCACTAGGTTCCATGGGCTTCACTCCACCCACACTCAACGTGATAGACCTTCCTTGTTGGCCTTCCAGGCTACCTTAGATTGGAAATATCTTTTACTCGGTGGCTTCTGCTGCTCTCACATTTGTTTAGTGTCCTTTTTTACAGGCATTTTATGGGCAGTGGGGAAGAGCTAGGGTAGGTGCATCTTTCTAGTCCCCCATCTTCATTCAGCTCCCCGACACACAAGCTAAATTTAAATCCAGCCTCAGACACTTACTAGTCATATGCCCTTGGGCCAGTCACTGAACCCTGTTTTCCTCAGTTTCCTCCTCCGCAAAATGAGCTGGAGCAGGAAATGGCAAACTGCTCTAGTATCTTTACCAAGAAAACCCAAAAAGGGTCAGGAAGAGGTGGGTATGACTGAAAACAACTAAATAAAACAAAAACCCTTCCATACACACACACACACACACAAATATGTGTGTGTAAACATATAAAGAAAACATAAGGCATTTAATAAATGTTTATTGAATTGAACTGATATAACATGTATGTATGTGCACACAT
Source organism: Bettongia penicillata ogilbyi (assembly GCA_023548195.1). NCBI lineage: Eukaryota > Metazoa > Chordata > Mammalia > Diprotodontia > Potoroidae > Bettongia > Bettongia penicillata. Next base: position 5,190,336 of record JAJHZJ010000121.1, on the reverse strand, counting down.
ACATATATTGGGAGTTGGGCAGCATCAGTACTCTGGAAATCCAGTTTGTCATTAAACTAATTGTAGTTTAGATGTCTTTCATATTTGTTAGTATTTAAAGTATCATTGTCATATAAATTGTTCTCTGTTTTGGTTTGCTCAGCATCAGTTCATACAAATTTTCCCAACTTTTCTGGAACTATACCCTTCATTATTTCTTTTGTTTTATTTTAAATATGTTTCTTGGTTACATGTAAAAATAATTTTTAACTCTTATTTTAAAAAAATGCATTGCAAATTTCCCCCCTTCTCTTGTCTCCTCCCTTCCTGAGACAGTAAGCAGTTTGTTATAGGTTATATATGTGAAGTCATGCAAAACATATTTCTGTATTAGTCATGTTGTGCAAGAAGACATAGACCCTAAGGGGAAAAAAATGAAAAAAAAAACAAAGAAAGTGAAAAATAGTGCGTTTCAATCTGCATTCTGACTCCATCAGTTCTTTCTCTGGATGTGGAAAGCAATTTTCAGCATGAGTCTTTTGGAATTTCCTTAGATCATTATATTTCTGAGAATAGCTAAGTCACTTAAAATTGATCTTTATATAATATCATTGTTACTGTGTACAGTGTTCTCCTGGTTCTGCTCACTTCAACTTGTATCAGCTCACATAAGCCTTTCCAGGTTTTTGTGAAATTAGCCAGCTTGTCATTTCTTATAGCACAATAGTATTACATTACAATCATTAACACAACTTGTTCACCTATTCCCCAACTGATGGGCATTCCCTCAGTTTCCAGTTCTTTGCCACTACAAAAGGAGCTGCTATGAATATTTTTTTTTTACAGATAGATTCCTCCCCCCTCCTCTCTCTCTCTCTCTCTCTCTCTCTCTCTCTCTCTCTCTCTCTCTCTCTCTCTCTCTCTCTCTCTCTCTCTCTCTCTCTCTGTAGTTGTATTGCTGGACCAAAGGGTCTCCACAATTTTATAGCTTGGATATAGTTCCAAATTGCTCTTCAGAATACTTTTATCAGCTTTCACAATTCCTTCAATAGTGCGTTAGCATCTCAGTTTTCCCACATTCCCTCCAACATTTATTGTTTGCTTTTTTTATTATATTAGCCAGTCTAGGTATGATGTAGTACCTCAGAGTTAATATGCATTTCTCTAGTCAGTGGTGATTTAGAGTATTTTTATATAACTATAAATAGCTTTGATTTCTTCTTCTGAAATTCCTTTCATATCCTTCATTTATCAAATGGGGAATGACTTTTGTTCTTATAAGTTTGACTAATTTCTCTATATGTTTAATAAGTGAGGTCATTACCAGAGTCCCTGGTTGTAAAAATTGTTTCCCAGTTTTCAGCTTTCCTTCAAATGTTGGTTGCATTGGTTTTGTTTGTACAAAACCTTTTTAATTTAATATAAACAAAGATATCCATTTTATATGTATCTCTTGTTTGGCCATAAATTCTTCTCTTCTCAATAGTTCTGACAAGTAAACTATTTCTTGTTCTCCTAATTTGCTTGCAGTATCACTCTTTTCTTTAGATCATTCTTTGTTATTTCTTATAGCATAATAGTATTTCAACACATTCATATGACCGTAACTTCTTTGGTCATTCCTCAATTGATAAGTACCCTGCTTAGATTCTCATTATTTGCCACCCCCAGAAGAACCATAAGTATTTTTATACATCCTTTGTTTTACTTTGGACTAACCCCTCCATTATTCTACCCTCTAAGGCAGAGATTATTAACCTGAGATCTGTCGATTTTTGAGAACTGTATTTTTTTTAATATAATTGGTTTCTTTTGTGATTCAGTGCTTAGTTCAATGCCTGGCACATAGTAGGAGCTTAGTAAATATTTATTTATTGCTTATAGACTAATGCTATATATCTTATGCATTAAAAATATTATTCTGCAGAATCTACAGGTTTCACCAGACTGTTAAAAGGATCCATGGCAAGAACAAAGGCTAAGTGCCCATGTCCTAAAGTAATCCTCATAGCTATGCTCTTATCAATCCAATAATTTTTCTAAGTTCATACATAAGAAATAATATAGAAGCAGTTATTTTCTATCCTGTAAAGGAAAACAATTCAAAATTATGGAGACATGATAAGTTTTTCTTTAAAAAATCCAGAAATTCTAGTGATGTTTTTGGGTCTTTATGTCCCTGTCATGCTCAGTCACAGCATCTCAACATTTTGTCAGAGTTAGTGAACTGCTGCATTGGCTGGAATAATGGGTAGAGATGACCCAGAGTGGAAACTTTGGAACCCATGTCATGATAAATATGTGTATTTGATTCAAGAAAGAAGAATCTGAGAAAGAATTGTTTATCCAGATGTTGGCAGATCTTAACAGATTTTTGTATTTGTTTAAGGGAATTAAATGATATTAACAAGTCCCAAAACTCCAGCATCATCTATTTATCATTGGAAGAGAACTTGCAGTGTTCAGTCTAACTAACCCTTTCATTTTACAGATGAGGAAGGTGAGTGCCTATTAATCAAGCAAGCTATCAGCAAATACTTACATAATAGTGAGCATCTGACATGTACTACACTACGCCTTGGGATACAAAAACAAAAACAAAACCAAAAAATAAACAAATTATTTAACTTTGAATGAAGAAAATGCATCTTGGGTGTTAACTATAATATATGAGGCAGCTACATGGTTCAGTGGGTAGATTAGGGGACTTGGAGTCAAGAAGACTTGAGTTCAAATTATGCCTCAGAAATTTAGTAGCTGTGTGACTCTGGGTCTGCCTCAGTGTCATCATCTTTAAATACTAATAGTACCTACCTCCTAGGGTAACTGGAAGGACAGATAAAATAACCATCATAAAGTGCTTTGCAGATATTAAAGTACTATGTAAATGTTTATTAGTATTATCATCATCATTAGTACATATTAGGCTTACCCTTTTAATTCAGTTGACTTACAATGAAGTAATTTTTTTCTCATCTTTTCAACTAGAGGACTTCAGTATTTCTTCCTGACAACTTTTCTATGTCCTTGTTCTCTGGTGATTATCATGACATGTGAATCTCAACTGTTGAGATTTTTCTTCTTCCTAGCACATTATAATTTGTGTATTTATAGTTCTTTGCATATATAATATCTCATTCGCACATTTCCCATCAATCCTTTATCAGATTGATCTGTAAAAACTTTATTTTGTGAGAAAAAAATGAGGAGAGTGGGGAGTTTTCTTTTCATATGTTTGGGTTGATATTACAAATAATTGCTATGACTGCTGGGATAAAGAAAGAACAGAGAGGCTGAAAGTCACAGAGATAGAAACACCCTTTGGTGTTTTTAGCCAGAAAATATGTTACCACATTGTCAGAAATTTTGTTCTAAGTATGATTTTTAAAATAGTTCTTAAATTTCTCAACTGGCAGTAGAAAACATCTGGAAACTCTTAGATATAACTCTTAGATATTTGCAAGGATTTTTGAAATTAAATGCAAGCTCAAGTAATCTTTCATGCATTTTATAAAATGGGAAAATTTTAAGAATTCGTTGCTCCACTTTAAATATGAAGGAAATGGCTCATTTTCACTATGAACATGTTGCAAAATAATTGTTATTTTTTCAAAATCATCATTTTTTTTTAGTGTAGCTTCAGTTCCAAATTCTATTGGTATGGAATTCTCTCCTTGTTGTTGGAGATCAGTGCCCTGAGCATGCATGAGGGGCAGAAGAGAATTGTTGAGAGTGGGAGAGAGGAGAGTTTCATTCTCTTTAGGGTTCTTCAGTCTCTCCAGACTCTTCAGCCAATGGTCTACTTTGGGTCTCTAATTTCTTTGAGCTCTCTAGTGGCTTTGGGGGCTTCTGGCTTCCATTTCAAGAGAGAAGATGGGCAATGCCAACCTGATAGGGAAATAAGATTCTGGGAATAAGGTAACATGAGAGGAGCTAACAGTCTCCATCATGTTCTTATGCTCAGCTTTCTATAATAGAGACTTTGGGGAATTACCCCTTCAGTGAGATCTCTCTCTTGCTTAAGCTATTACCTCACTCCCAAAATGAGAACTCCTTTACTCTGTATTGTCTGGTATATATTTTCCTATGTATACTTTCTCTAATTACAATTTTACCATTAACTGGATGGATGGGTTTCTTTACTATTCACTAGTATGTACATTGTGAAACTGGTTTTTGATGGGAAAGGGGTCAAGCCTTGGATACTCCTTTTCCCATTAGGAAACAACGTAACATAAATGATGTTAATTTGTGGTTTTCTAAGTCAGTATTTGACCTGAGGTGATTTCTTTTCTTTGAGTTTGATACCATTGATTTTAAATGGGGCAAATAATGAGTTTAGAAAAATTTCCTAACAGCTCCATTGTCATTCCAAACTTCCTTCCCAGTACTATATTGACATCATCAGAGCAAAATACTATTGAATTTGCTTTTGAATATTCATTTTAAAGGCCACAATCTCTGAAAATAGATAGTAATGTAATGAAAGTATATTCTACTCTGGTTGATACTAGTTATTTTAAATAAAGTTGCTGATTGAACTGAACACTGACTGTGTTTAATGACTGGTTCACAAAATGAACAATCAGCTCCAACTACTAGGTACAAGCTGGCTTCAGTATCCCACTGCTCCTAGCGTTCTCCACAACATTTTTAGAGTTTCTAAACTTGATTATATAACAGATCTCTTCCATTTCCTTTAAAAAAAGGTTTTGTTTTTGTTTTAAATTAACAAAAATCTTTTCTTGGGGCAGCTAAGTGGTACAGCGGATAGGACACTAGCCCTTGGGTCAGAAGAACCTATGTTCAAATATGGCCCCAGACCTAGCTGTGTGACTGAGGAAATCACTTAATTCAAATTACCTCAACCCCCGCCACTCCCCCCAAAAGAAATCTTTTCTTTGCTTCCTGTCTCTACATCCCACTTTGGAAAAGGAAAAGGAAAACAAAATCTTTGTTACAAATATGCACAGTTAAAAAAAAAATTCTTACATTGTCCAATTCAACAAAATCACATCTCCTTCTGCATATTGAGTATATCACCTCTGTCAGGAAGTGGACATTATGCTTCATCATTAGTGCTTTGGAATCATGGTGGGTGATTGAGAATGTCAAAGTATTTTTTAAAAGTAGTTTGGTTGTGTAAAGTTGTTGTAGAAAATGCTCTCCTGGTTCTACTCACTTCACTTTTAATCAATTTGTACGTGAATTCCCAGGTTTCTCTGACACATTCCTTTTCATTGTTTATTACAGAAGAATAATATTCCAATATATTCATATAGAACAATTAGTCAGCCTTTCCCCCGTTGATGAACACCCTCTTATTTTTTCAGTTCTTAGCTACTATAAAAAGAGTTGATAAAAATATTTTTGTCAGTATGGGTCCTTTTTCTCTTTCATTGATTTCTTTCCGTTGTATGCACTATGGGTCCAAAATATATTTTGCTGGGTTCAAAATAGTTTAGTGACTTTTGGGGCAAAGTTCCAAATTTTTTTATCTATCTTCCTATACCGACTTGACCTGGAAAAAATGACATATTTCGATTTTCCCTTGGATTTCCCCATTCATTGTGGTTCTCTTTCTATGTCCATGTCTCTCTATGTTGTCAGTGAAATAGTTATAGGGGAGTTAAATGGCTGATTAATTTTAACTTAGCTCTTTTTGCTCAAATCCTCATCCATTCAACCTGCAATAAAATTTCAGTGTAATTGATAAAGAACATTTGCTTTTAAAATAAATAACCAAATATTTAATGTGATCCTTTCTTCATATCCCTTTTAAGCAAACTCATATTTAGAGAGAGAAAAAAAAACGACAACAGAATTAAATTTTTGTAGGTTAGACTTGCACAACATGGTATAATGCAAAGAACAGGTCAGAACACCTTAATAAAAATCCTAACTCTGATACTTATTACATATGTGATACTGGACAAGTCTTTAACTTGCCTTTTCTTATCTATAAAATGCAGGTGGTGGTTTGTAAGGTTCCTTCAGTATCTTTGATCCCATGATACCTTTCTATCCTGTTTTCTTTCTTTCTGTAGTATAATATAGTAATATGAATAAGGAGACTTGAATCACTTCTAGCATTTTCTAGTTGTATGATCTTGGGCAATTCATTTAACACCTCAGGGTTTTTTTAATCTTTAACTTGTTGATAGTAATTTGTGTTCCTACCTCCATAAAAAACCCTCTCATGTGTAAATGTGAGCTGTTATTCTAATTTGTAATAAATGTGCTGTTATTATTGTAATTATAACTGCCTTCTATGGGTAAAGATTTTTTTGCCTGATATAAAACCCTTTGTGAGTCTTCCCTTTCCTACTGGGTACTTATCATGTAAACTGGACTCTTATTTATTTGGAAAATAAACAACAGATTGTCCCCATTGGTCTTTTGGGGTGCCCTATCCAAATGCAATTGCCATCTCCTAGGCTCTCTTCTTCTCCCTGTTCTTTTTACCTTTTACACAATCTCAAAAGATTTCTTCCTTTAGCGATAGAAAATGTCTAAAAACTCAACGTCCTCATCCTTTGATAGGGCTTGTAAGACATTGTAGGGAACTGCTTATCATCTCTTTTGGAAACAGGCAGGCAAACTGGTTGCCTGGAAACTACCCTGTTCTCATTACCAATAAATGAGAAGCCATATATCATCATTTAAGCAGTTGACAATATAATATTTTTTTCTTACAATTCTACAAGGACTCCATTTGGGGGCATTGAAGGAGTCATTTATTATAGTGGACTCCATATGAAAGAAAAGTTAATATAATTTCAAAATCTCTGAATTTCAGGGAGAATGTGGTCCAATATGTTGAGAAGGAAAAAATAACAGTTCTATAGAAGACCTTAAATAATAATTCTTTGCAAAAATAATACTTCATACAGTGTTAGTCTAATAGAAAGAGTATTGAATTTGGAGAGGATTTGGATCAAAGATTATCTATTTAGTACCTTGGAGTCTTTAGGCAAGTCATTTCCCCTCTCCAGGCCCTAATTTACCTATGGAAAATGAGATTGTTAAACTAGATCAGTGGTATCAAACATATCCATAGTTCTGAACCAAATTAAGTTGTAATTAGGAAATATTTAACAAAGAAAAGTAAATCAAATTCCAGTGCAATATAGATAACATTACAATTAAAACTAAATCAATATGTGGCCTACAGGGATTCTTGTGTACAGTTTAGTGGTCAAAATCTGAGCTTGACACTGAACCGTGTGAAATTGTAGGTCCCTCCCAGTTCTGACAATCGGTGTTCCAAAAGGAATGAACGAAGACCATGCCACGTTCTTCAGCATGCGTTGTTTCTGTGGTTTTGAATCTGCCTAGGTTAGTCACAAAGCCATTTGGAAATGGATTCTGACTGCTATAATTTATCTTACTGAAAAAAGGAATGAATATTAAAAACTTTTTATAAAAGCTCAAATTCCCCTAATTGCTGTTGCTACACGATTTGATGCTGATAAAGCCTTTTGCGATAGGCTTTCTGTTAAACAAACGTTAGCCTTTAATAGTTATGAGAAGCCATCTGGCTTCAGTCTGCCCTGCACATGTTAACAAACGGTGGGGCAGGGGTTTTATTGGCCAGTTGTGTGAATTAACACGGATTTTTGTTCAATCTCTGCAATATTTCATTTTTACTTATTTATTCATTGGCATGCTGGTCTGCAGGGTGGAGTGGAAAACTAAAACTTTAAAATAGAGAGAGGACTTCTAATGTAACAACATGTTCCTTAGTAGTTTAAAAAGATTTGTGATTTTTGTTGACAAAATTATTAGAGCAGAAAAAGTCCTCAGTGGCTGTCTAGTCGAACTTATACCTGCACAGAATCCTCCCCACTATATATGCCTAAATATCTCTCATGAGGGAGAAGCCACTGTCTCTCAAACTATTAGGAATAATTCTAATTATTAGGAAATTTTTTCTTTCTTTTAAATTTATTTTTAGTTTTCAACATTCATTTCCACAAAATTTTGTGTTCCAAATTTTCTCCCCATCTCTCCCCTCCCACCCCAAAACACCATGCATTCTAATTATACAATAGTAATAACACAATTCTCTAGATGTGGTCTAAACAAGGCAAAATATAGTGAGATTACCTCCTAGATACTCTGTCTTCCTTAATGCAGTAGAAGATCCCATTATATTTCTGATTACATCACACTGTTAATCTTATTAAACTTTTTGTCCACTAAAGCCCCCAGATCATTTTCAAATGACTGTTAAACCATAAGTTCCCAATTCTGTACTTGTTAAAGTATGACTTTACATTTATCCTTACTGAATTAGATTCAACTCAACACTCTAGTCTGCCATGATATTTTTAGATTGTTCCTCTGTTGTCCATTATGTTAACCATCTTTCCCAGAGTTGTATCATCTGCAAATTAAATAAGAATGCCATCTGCCTTTGTCCAAGTCATTCATAAGGATCTTAAATAGTATAAAGTCAAGCCCTGATTCCTGGGGACATTCCCCTGAAGATCTCCTGTCCAGTTGGTAGTGAGTAGTGAGCAGCTATTTTCAATCAGTCATTTAATGCATTCTCCATCTCAATAAGTATATCATTATTTAGTTCATTTCTCTCCTTTTCATAAGGATAGAATAATACATTTTGTTAACTTTTTGGCTGAAGTTTAGGAAAACTGTTGACACTATCCACTTTGACAAAAAAAGAAAATAAATTTAGTTTGGCAAGACCTATTCAAATGGTCTTTTCCAGGGCAGGCCATTCTGGGACAAGACTCCCTCAACCTCCAGTCCCGCAGCCTTCTTCAACGTATGAAAGGCATCCCTGCCTCTGGACAGAGCTGCACTCACTTCTCAGGGCTTATCATATCTCATCACTTTATTCGTTTCCTATCCCAGTGATTCTAAAACCCATTCCCCACTCCTAACTATTTTCTCCCTTAGTTCTCCATGCTACACCCCTCTCACACCAACTTTCAATTCTAGATCATCCTGCCTCTTCTACTGTGCCCTCTAGAATAACTGCTCCATAATTAACAAATGTCCTTTGAACTTCTCCTTTTCTCACTCCTACTCACTGATACCTGGTACCCTTGTGATGAAACTGGTTTTATCATTACGGCTGCTATTAATGGCCATATTTTCTTTCATTACCCCCAACTTACTGGACATGGAGGGAGAGTTAGGATTCTTTTGATTCCCTGTATCACTTTCATATTTCATCTTTCCCACCATCACTCAGCAATCTCTCTTATTTTGAGGTACACATTATTCTAATATATTATCCAGTCCAAATCCTGCTGACCATTATCTGTCAGTGTCCAGGAGGTTTTCCCTTTCTTCCTGAGTATTTCATGGCTCATAACATATCTTTCCTTTTCAAACTTTGCCTTCATCCTAGAGGACTTCAGTATTACATAATGATACTCCCCTAACTACCTTAGCTTCCTAGTCCTTCGGTGTACTCAGTTTCTATGGCCAACTCCTCTCTTCTACCACAGCTACATACACAAGTGGCCATAGGCTTGATTGTGCCATCCCATACAAGTGTTCCATTTCCAGGTTCATGAAATCCATTTCCTTTATATGATGACAGTCTTTCACTATTCCTTAACTCCTTTTGCCTATTACTTGCAACTCTGTTCTGTGTCCTCAACATTACTGCAAATTCTTCATTCATTCATTTCTTTCTCGGACCATCACCCCTGCGATGGCTGTCCTCTCCTCCCTTTCTTATCTTGGCCCTTTGGTAAGCCATGTTAGATATGTCCAATTTATTTCCCACAACATTCCTAGATGCAGTCCAAATCAGATTAAAATGTAGTTGTCAAATATTTGACAGAATGAGAAATGTACTAGGACGTAGATAATGTTAATACATGTTTTCTAAATTAACGTGTGGCCTGTGAGGAAACTTTATTTATTGTTTACTGACCCCATTTCTATTTTAATTTGAAACGCTGTTCTACATTATCTTCTATTGTCAAATTCCTTTCCCTTTGTCCTCCTGCTCCTCATTCTTTGCCAAACCCTAATGCCAGATTATTCCCACCATCTGCCTTTTTTGCTCCTATTTACATTCTAGTGGATGGAGCTGGAAGAAATTGCAAAACTGTGATGACTGAGCCCACAAAAATCTTGTGTTATTTTATCTCAAACAAAGCAAGGCAATCATTTCACTTCTCCTTAGTTGATTGGCTATTCCACTTTCCAGAGTGGCTAGTTCCTATTTTCCCATCTTTCCTTAAGCCTCCTACATTACCTTCTTCCCCTGTTCCCTCATTTGAGAAAGCTCTCCTCATAATTCACACAGACACAGAGACAGACAGACAGGTAGACACACACACACATGCACACACACACACACTATTACCATTTGCTGAGAACTCCCCTTGTCTTATCAGTTTCATATCTTGCACACATTCCCATATTCCCTCCATTCTACCACAGCTACATACACAAGTGGCCATATGCTTGATTGTGCCATCACCTACAAATGTTCCATTTCCATGTTCATGAAATGCATCCCCCTCCCACTATTTCCTCCAGTTCTGTATCATATGAAGGGGGAACCAATTTCCTTGCTGAAGGAAACACTTCTATATGCACCCTTGACCCTATAATATCCTATTTTATCCAGTAGATTCCCCCTCACCCCCCGTCTATCCCCACTCTCGTTAATCTTCAATCTCTCTATTTATACTGGCCACTCTTCTGCTACCTGGAAAGGTATTCATGTCTCCTTTCCTCAAAAATCTCTTTTTTGATTTGCCCATCCCAGGTAGCTATGAACCTAGATGTTGTATCCTTTTCATGGTCCAACTCCTTGAGAAGGATGTCTACAATCAATGAATCCACTTTCTTTGCTCTCACTTGATTCTAAACCCTCTTCAGTCTTGCTTCCACCCACATCCTTCAAATGGAACTGCCTTTCTAAGGTTACCAACTATCTCTAAATGATCTTATCCAATGGTCTTTTCTTAATCCTTATCCTTGACCTCTCTGCAGCATTTAATCCTGTTAATGACCTTACACCCAATCCTCTTTACTCTATCCTCTCTGGATTTTCATGACAGAATCCCCTTGGTTCTTCTATCTGCCTGATTATTCCTGTTTCTTTTGTTTATCTTTTTCTCCGCGTCATGCCCACTAAATATGGATATCCTCTAAGGTTCTGCCCTAGGTCGTCTCTTCTTTTCACTCTATACTAAATTATCTCGCAATCTCATCACCTCCCATAGGTTCAAATATCATCTGGAAACAAATAATATATACTTTCACTCCTAGTCTTTATTCTGATCTATATATAGTCCTTCATCTTAAAGTAGATGTCCCATAGAGCCTTCAAACTCAACATGTCTAAAACAGAACTTATCATCTCCCCTGTCTCAACCCTTCTCTCCCTGGAACTTCTTTATTACTAAAGAGGGTCTCATTACCTATTCAGCCTTGGTGTCATCTTCTCAATGAAATAATGAATTCAGAATATAGATTGAAATGTATACTGTTTTTGACATGATCAATGCAGGATTTTAGTGGTGGTTTTTTTTCTTATTGCTTGACTATGCATATTTGTTTTAAGGATTTTGGTGACAGTGAGAAAAATGGGTCTTCATTAATTAGAAAAAATGAAAATTAATTTAATTTTAAAAAGTCATTCTTAGCAAAGAAAATGCAAGGAAAATAACCATCAAAGAACTTTATATCTCTATTATTCATTATCATCCACCTAAAGCAGCGATTCTATCACTTCTTCAATCCTTTTTCTCCAGCTACAGCTTTCAAAAATAACCTTTTTGTTGTCTTTAGCTTTTTTTGTTAGCATCATTTCTTATACTTTTTACAGAATCATACTGTCTTCTTCTTCATTTTGTTACCATTTCAGTTGGTAAATTCTACATGTATCCACATTAGTCTCTTTATACAACTCTTGATTACCTTTTTCTTTTGGATTGTTTCTCATTATATCCTCAGAATTTCAATGGAAGGTTTCCTATCTCCTCTTAGCTTGTTTCCAATGAAGAATTTTATTCTTTGTCATCCTTCTTATGTTTCCTCTGAAGCCTCTGAAATCTGCTCTTCCAAATCTAGACTATTTCTACTTTCTCCTCCTTCTGTATCAAAATCTAAAAAGGAGTGGTTATTTCTGCTCAAGATTCCCATTTTTTCTACTCCAGCAAAAATCTCCACATTCTTCCTGAGAAACAATTCCAGAATAGAATTTAGGAATATGAAATTATCATTAAGGAAAGTTAAGAAGATTATATAATCTATCTCCGGACAATACTTGAAACTTTTTCACTTTGGTAAAATCTAGAGTAATTTGAACTTGTGTAGCATAGACTTTGAGAACTTATGACCATACCAAAAGCACAAATTAAATATAAATCTAGTAGAGTCAGCCTAGTAGAGTATAGACATGCTCTCTCTATTTTTGTAGATTTATGGATAAATGAATATATATGTATATATATAATATATATCTGCATGCAATATAGCATAGATATATGCATCTTTGCCTCTCTAAACCTTAAATACATATGTGATATAAGAGTAACCTATGTATGTACATATGTTATACACACAAATACAACAGAGATGATACAAAGTTGTCAATTGCATAGGAAATATCGAATAGAGTGACTTAGGAAATTCAAGGAAGGAGGGATCACTTCTAAACTGGGTTTGTGGGAATAGAAACAATTCAAATAAACCTTTGTTAAAATAGAAGAAACTAATTCTAGACATAGAGAAAGGCTGGAAACTAAAGAAGATAAGATTAAGAACAGTCTAATTTGTCTGGAACATAACATGTTTGGACAAGCATGGTGTCTAAGAATCTATGAAAGACATAGAAAGTGCTAAATGCCAGGCTAAGGAATTGAATTGATTATTATTAATATTAATAAATTAGAAATTATTCATTTATTTTAGACATAAAATCAGAGAGAGTACAGAGAATGAATTAGAAAACCTAGTCCAGAGGTAAAGGCATTTTTGAAAGTTCAGTGCAATCAGTAAGTCCTTGAACTAGGCAAGTGAAAGTAAATTGAAAGAAAGGGATAGACGACAGAGACATAATTAAAAACAATGGTTAGGACTTAATAATTACTTGGATTCAGCAAGTAAGGGAGAGGCAACTAGGTGGTGCAGTAGGTAAAGATGGGCCCTGGAGTCAAGTCCCATTCAGTTCAAATCTAGCCTGAGACACTTATTAGCTATGTGACCCTAGGCAAGTTACTAACCCTTTTTGTCTCAGTTCCTCATATATAAAATGATCTGAAGGCAAACCGCTCCAGTATCTTTGCGAAGAAAACCCCAAATGGGATCACTGAGAGTCTAACATTACTGAAATGACTCACCACAAAAAGGAAGGGAAAAAGATTTCATTTTACTATGAGGTTTCAAGTCTGAGTGACTGAGGGAATGTAATCACCTGAGGGAATGTAATCTGGAGATTATAATAGATTAAGTGAAAATGTTCACTGGAAAATTAGAAATTTGGAATGAGAATTTAAGGAGATAATAGATATATTTCAGGGGTTTGTATGTGTGTGTGTGTGTGTGTGTGTGTGTGTGTGTTTATGAAAGAGAGACAGATACAGAGAAAGCATGCACATGGGAGGAGCATAACCTGGAGGTTTTGAGGTATGTATTCATATGTGTCACTGATTTCCTTGGCAATCTGTTGAATCTTATGCAGTGCTGCTTAGGATAATGTTTTTAAATGTGTCAAATAAGATTACAAAGTAAATCAATTATATTGCAACATTTATCAAATATTTAAAAAACAATTTAATGGGTCTAATACTAAGAATTATTGGTATAAATGGGGGAGAAGCCACAATGGCAGTAGGAGATGGTCATTATAGGAGGAAAACCAGGAAAACATATCAAAAGAAGGAGAGATTGTCCAAGAGGAGGGAATATGGTTATCAGACTAGTGCTGCAAAGAATCAAAGACAATGGAGATGAAGAAAGGGCCATTCATTACATTTGGTTATTGGGGAGCTATTAGTTACCTTGAATAAAACAATTTCCATAGAATGGAGGAGATAGCTAATTTCAATATAGTCAGAGTCTGCATAAGAAAATAGAGGTAAATAATTTAGAATACTCATTAAATAAATTTACATCAAGAGGTAGAAAAGAAATAGAATAGTAGCTAGATAGGATAATAGAGTTGAGTGACTTATTTTCCCAATATAGTGGAATTTGTGTGTGTTTTATGTCAAATTGAATATAATGGTGACAGAATATAATTTAGGGACCAAGAAATAATTAGGAACAAAGACTTGAATAGAGGGGCTTATATCTGGAGATGGAGAGAGATTCTTCTTCCTATTTATCTGTTGAAACAAACATTGGACACAAATTGTCCAATTCATTAATTGTAAATTTGTATGCACTTTAATGCTAAAGACCTCATCCATTTGCTTATTTAAGATTTATTGTCTTGATTAAAACTGTTATCCCCTGAACATATTTGACAAGCCTGCTTCCTTTTAGGAAGCAAGATTTATAAATTTAAATAAATTGCTGAAAACTAAAAGCAATACAATCAAGAAAGAGCCTTTTAGTTCATCAGACAGCATTATAAATAGAAGTACTAAGTAAATACAGATCACTACTTTAATTTTCATTCCTGTTAGAAGCATCAGCATTCCCTCTTGCAAACTCCCCACAAGAAATACCAGAGAGAAAACATTTTGGGGAAGTGAAAGTCTTACACAAGCATTACGTGTTGATAAGATAATAGCTTGTAATTAGGAGAAGTGAAACAAACAAAAAAATAAGGAAAAGAGGAAGAAAGAAGGGAAGGAGAATAAAAACAGAAAGAGTAGGGAGAAAAATGAGAGACTAAGGGCAATAAAGAATGAGGCATAAGTAAACATGAGGGTAGGAAAAATATAGAGACAATCCATGGATTGGTGAGTAAGACATTACAGTGAGTGGGTGAGAAAGAAGAGACAATGTGTGAAGAAAAGTAATGTGTGGGTAGCTATGTGAAAGTGCATCATTTGTTGGATGTGTCTAGATTGTTGAATGAATGGATATGTAGGTGGAATAAAATAGTGGGTTGAAGACAGTGAATATGTAGGTGAGGAAGAGTGAGAGAGGAGGTGGTTGAATAAGAGTCTGTGTTCTATGAACAGTCGGCCCAGGATGAGCATTTAAAGTTACAGTTCTATTTTCTTTAAAGTAACTCAATCAGAAAGAGAGAAGTTCTAGAACTTGTTGACAAATCTGTACAATTGAATACAAATCAACTTTAAATTTGATAAATTCAGCATGGTGAATTTAGGAGTCTTAGAAATTTTTTGTGCTTACCATGAAGGTCAAGCTGAATATTATATCATATGAAAACATCATCCACTATACCTCCATAGCAGACTAAATACTTTATATTTAGAAACTGTGTAAGTCTGAGGGGAAAGGACTAAATTATTGTCCATTCTGAGAAGGAAATTGACAGCATAATAATGTGAGTGGGACTTCAAGGATATAATACTTAAAGTTAGAAGGAGTGATATAGTTTCCTGCAGACTTTAGATTTTCAAATTATACCTTCAGAATACTTTGCCCTCTCATAATTTGAAAATTGCCTAGTAGCACCATTAAACATTTAAAAGCTTCTCCTTCCCACCTTTAATGTGGCTAGTACAATTTTCTAACTTGGGAGATGCTGTGTGACTTTCAGTCATGTAATG
This sequence comes from Bettongia penicillata ogilbyi, assembly GCA_023548195.1. Lineage (NCBI taxonomy): Eukaryota > Metazoa > Chordata > Mammalia > Diprotodontia > Potoroidae > Bettongia > Bettongia penicillata. The sequence continues at coordinate 5,174,668 of JAJHZJ010000121.1, read as the reverse complement.
AAAGCATTAGTAAAGACTAATGACTTGTGTTTTTCTTTCAGTTTTGAATTCATTCTAGCTTGAGTAACTTAAAGAAACCTATTCATTGAATGGTGTTTTTCTCTCAAAGTGAGAATGTGATAAGACAGCCTGAAAGAACCAGGGTCTCACATTGCATCCTGGGCCATCTCCAGTTGTTTTGATATATATCAGGCCACTGGACCCAGATGGCTCAGGAGAAGAAAGTGAGGTTCGTGACCTTGCATAGCCTTCCCTCACTCAAATCAAAGTCAACTGCAAGTCATGTCAACTGCAAGTCATGTTGATGTCATGTTCTCATTGAGAATGAAGGAGAAACACAAACACATTCTAGCTTAACTTTAAATTTTCATACATATGTAGACAGGCTTTTAATTTCACTTCTATGTCAACTTCTTCTAAAATGTAGAAGCCAAATAAGCTAATGTGATCTTGGGCTGCATTATGAAATCTATAATATACAGATAAAAGGAGGTGATGATACCGCAGTGAAACTACATCTGGAGTATAGCGTTCAGTGCTAGGTTTCATATCCATTAATAAATTAGAAAGCATTCGAGGAGGATGGCTAGTATTAAAAAGAACTTCAAGATTATACAATAAAACAATCAGTTGGTAAAGATGTTTCGGGGAGGATATATTCCTGAAATGGTGAGGTTTTTTGGGAGGAGGGGGAAAACAGGAAGTGTTAAATTGAAGAAAAATTAGAATTTTGTTGTTTCATCACAGAGGATAGACTTACAGCTGGTGAAGTGTTTTGAAGTGAGTAAAATCTTCCTAATAATTGTCTTTGTGACCCTGTGTTCCATAGCATGCCAATAGTGTCCATAAGGTTTTCTTGGCAAAGACACTAGAGTGGTTTGCCATTCCCTTCTCCAATGAATTAAGGCAAACAGACTTGCCCAGGGTCATACAGCTAGTAAGTATCTGAGACTGAATTTGAACTCAGGTTCAGGACTCATTCACTGAGCCATCTAGCAGCTTTCCTCTAACTATAATTCATTAAGCAGGTTGGTCATATAGGCAATTCTTATTTAGAGGATTCTTCAGATTCTAAGACTCTGGAATTTCTGTGGTGGCATCTTTTCATATTTCTAATCAAATAATGCCTATCTGCAGATAAAATCTGAAAACTACACAGAAAAAGTCAACCTCAGTTTTTCCTGATGTTCATTAGACAGCATTTCCCTTACCTGCAAAAACAATTTCTCTCATTAATCAGACATTAGCCCTTGTCATGAGGTTGATCTCTTAAGCGGTCACCAGATGCACTGTCCTCATTGGTCTTATCTCTCTTAGGCTTTGACCTTCAATAACTCTAACCATTTCTGTTGATTGAAAAGGAGCACAGTCTAACCATAGGGATAATTTTCAGACAGAGACTTATCTATTCCAAGACTGTTCAGAGGTATCTCTGGTTAAATTCTGGAACTGATTATATTTAAACTATGAGTCAAAAAGGAAGAGAGAAACAACTTAATTTGTAAATTCTGGTTTTTAAATGGATGAAATTTCTCAGTAGTAAACAGGAAGGTGTCCTCAGTGATCCCATCATCAGAAATCCTAGAAAAAGCTACAGTTCAGCTTGCTAATGAAGGGAGACTTAAGGCAATTATGAAGCACCTGAAAATAATCAGTTCACATCCTAAAAAAGTTGAGAGGAGCACTACTCTGCTGTCAGAAACAGGTGTCGGAGAATGCCTGTTTTGCTGACAAGAAACTTCCTGATACTGCTGATACTACAACAGAAGCATCAGAAAAATGAATTGGCAGATGAAAGAAAAGATATAAAGACTTGACAGCTTCCTGCCACTCCAGAGAAAGGAGCAGAAGCTACAGGTAATTGAGAGTTGGTTTTTTTTTAAGTTATCCTTAGAAAAAAAAGAAGTTTGCTAGATTTTTTTTAAAAAAGACACATATCATTACTAAAGTGTAATGAAGCACAGTTCAATCAGTTATCTAAGCAAATTTCAATGATCTTGGGTATTATAGAGGAAATATCCAGTGACAATTTCCAGGATTTGATGTAACTAGGGATGAGATTAAGGGCAATGTAGCATTGAATCATGAAAATTTATAGCTGCTGAGACAATGGAAAAATAAGGAAGACCACATCTTTCTCTCCTGGCTGATTAAGGGTTTTTGATGAAAGAAAATGTATTCCTAATTATCATACACACACACACACACATATGCTCAAACAAAAAAGAAAAGGAAGGTTAATCTCACAGGGCACATAAATACTTTATTCTGTTACATGTATAATCATATGTAAATATGGAAAGAACTGAAGAAGCAACAGGCAATATGTTAACAAGTTATTTAAAAACATGCCACAGATCAAAGAAACAAATGAGTGAGCCACATGAAAGGTAACAATTTTGTTTTTAAATTTATATGTGATTCATGAGGATAGAGAAATGTAGAATGCAGACAAGCAGAAGGGCAATAGTGACAGACATTATGAAGTCTTTTTGATTGATGTCTGTTCTTCTTTTGAAAAGTTAACTAACTGCAACAGCCTGGGAATTCTCCAGAGAGTTCTACTTTTATTTGGAGAAATAAAAATGAATTTACAGAAAATACACATTCAGGTACTTTGAGGATTTGCATTTTGGAGCCACTTGGTTAGAGATACATTAAAGAAACATTGATAGATTCCATTATGGCAATATCTGACGATTGCATATAAAATGTTTACAAAATAGAACCCCTATAAAATATATAATATCACATAGTAATACCATGTAGTGTCAAGTGACATGCCTAGTGTCCAAACAATACAGAAGGTTTCACGAGGCTTTTACTATATAGGTGCTCTCCTTCAGGAGACATATGTTGGTTCATCACAGTGTTCATATTAATGAGTTTTAATATCATATACTACTGAAAATTCAACTTTACAAAGACTTTCCAAAAATCCATTTTTAGAAATTTCTGAAATCTCAGTTTCTGATGATGTTCTTCTTGCATAACAAAAAATCATTTAAAAATTGGAAAATTCCATATCAGAGTTATCACAAACTATAACAGGATCCTATGGAAATTAACAGAATTTTTACCATCCTAGCAAATGGAGGGAGGATGTTAGAATGGCTTCTCTGTATATAATAATAACATATCCTGTATTATCCTGAAAAGCCCTAAGTTAAAAAGGAAAAACAAAATTTAAGCTAGATTTTCCTAAAAGGCATATCCCTCACCTGGACCAGTATCTCAATCAGGAAATATGATCACCATACATGTGGTGGACAAAGGACAGATGGAAGATAGCTTCTGGGGTTATATGAATGGTAATGATCTTTAAGGGCACAAGAGCAGATAGCAGCTAGAATACAGTGTGTTTTGTAGTGGGGGGCGGAATGGGTTTTAGAATCAGAGGATATGGGCTTGAGTCCTGCATTTATCATTTACAAGTTTCAGGCAAGTAACAACTTCTCTGAGGCATAGTTTCCTGATTTAGATAGGAATCTATGCCCCACTCTGTCTCTTAATTTTAGGCTTTTATTCAGAGCTTGAAATACACGCTTATTTTCCCTTTGCTTCCATTCATAGAAGATGGGGCTACTACAGTTCTGGAGAATGTGAAATGTCCAAATTTTCAAAAATGGAAACAAAGTAGTCCATAAATTATAGGCCAATGAGTGTAACTAGAGTTCCTATTAAAATTCTCAAAGTAATGGCATCTAGGACAAAAGAGCCAGCATGACTTCATCAAGTACAGGTCGTTCCAAATTACCCCCATTTCTATTTTTGGATTAGGTTACTATTTTCATTGTTATGCCAGGAGAACTTTGGAGACATGAATTACTTACATTCTAGCAAAATATTCTATGAAAGTCTCTCATGCTTTTCTTATAGAAAATATGGAGAGATGCTGGACATACGATAGTTTACTCAGGAGGATTTAGAAGAGATTGAATGACCTGATCCAAACAATAATCATTAATGGTTAAAAAGTTGGAAGGAAGCATATGATGGAGTATCCTATACATCTCTTTGATGCTGTATCATTTAACTTTGTTTATAAATGACTTGGATAAAAGAATAGATAATACAATTATTAAATTTATAGATGACAAAAACTAGGAGGAACGAATAACATGCCGGATGACAGTTATGATGTAAAAAGATTTTGATAGGCTAGAACATTTGCTCAGATCTAATAAGATGGAATATAATAAGGAGAAATATAAAATTTTACCAATAGATTCAGAAACTTAACTATAAATATATGAGATGAGGGAGATGTAGCTAAATAGCAATTGATCAGGGAAAAAAAGATTTAGGAACTTATTGGACTTCAAACCTTATATCTGTCAATAGTGCAATGTAGTGTTCAAAAAAAACCCAGCTAATACATGGAACAGGACTTTCAGGAGCCAAGATAACCGAGTAAGCAGTAAATAACCCTAACCTTCCCATATTCACCTCAAAATACCCATCAAACAGTACAGATCTTCAAACAGCAGAACTAGTAAAAAGATGAAGGTTTTAGCCCAAGAAATTCAGAAGATTGATAAGAAAGGCCTGTCTCATTAGGGCAAAGGGGGAATGTAATCCAGTTCAGGAAGCAACCCAAGAAGGCAGTAGAAAACCCCACCTCAGCAAACCAGCAGGGGAGATCCTGAGCCTCAGTGCTGTGGAGCAGGCAAATTCCAGGACAACCACACCTCCCCTACCCCCCCTTACCACCACTTGCCTCAGCATAGCCAGGGAACAGGGAGGCTCCAGCTCCAAAAACTGCCACATGCTTCAGTATAGTCATGGGCAAACAGGCAGCCTACAAAGGTCAGAATGCCACATGCTTTAGTGTTTCCAGGGAAACACTCCATTGACCTCAGCACACATAAAACAATAGCACTAGGATCCTGGTTTAGCACCAATCAAGCTACCAGAGCCCTGTGACCTCTAGTAGTACCAGTCACCCCCCCCCCATATCATGCCCTAAGTATAGCACCAGACAGGAGGGCTCCTCATGGGCCTCAGGACATCATCAGTGCAGCACCAGGTAAAGAGCCAGAGCCTATAGCACCTGGCACTAGAAGACTAAGACAGTGCTCCTTCCACCATTGGAGCTCAGCTCACATTTAAAAGAAAGAAAGAAGGCCAAAAAAGATGACAAAAAGCAACAAAGAAAGAATATGACCATAGAAAGTTATTTTGGTGACAGAGAAGACTAAGACACAAACTTAGAAGATGACATTAGTGAGCAAAAACCTAAGGAAAAATGGGAAGTGATCTCAAGCCCAGAAAGAAATCATAGAAGAGCTCAAAAGAAGAGATTTAAAATCATAAAAGAGGTAGAAGAAAAATTACAAAAAGAAATGAGAGTGATACAAGAGAATTATGAAAAGAAGTGTCAGCAGCTCAGAAAAAGAAAACAGTTGCTTTAAAAGTAGAACTGGACAAATGGAAAAGGAGATACAAAAATCCACTGAAGAAAGCAACTCCTTCAAAGTTAGAATTGGGCAAGTGGAAGCATGAATCAATTAAATTCAAAAGAATGGAAAAAATATAAGAAAATATAAAATATTGCATTGGAAAAACAACTGACTTGTTTTTGGTTTTTGTGAAAAATAGATCCAGGAAAGACAATGTCAGAATTATTGTACTCCCTGAAAGTCATAATCAAAAGGAGAAACTGGGCAACATCCTTCAAGAAATTATCAAGGAAAGTTGCCCTGATGTCCTGGAAACAGAGGGCAAAATAGGCATTGAAAGAATCCACTGATCACCTCAGGAAAGCAATCCCAAAATAAAAATTCCAAGAAAAATTATAACCAAATTACAGATCTATCACATTAAAGGATCAGAGGTCTATAACCAAGAATCACCTACCTGATGAAATTAAACGTAATGTTCCCAGGGAAAAAATAGTGATTCAATAAAATAGAAGGTTTTAAAGCTTTCATAAAAAGACCCAAAATGTGCCTCCCAAATTTAATCTCTAATATCAAGACCCCAGAGAAGCCTAAAAAAGTTAAAAGGATAAAGAAGATCAAAGGGATTCAGTGGAGCTGAACTATTTATATTTCTACATGGGAAAGTGATATTTGTAATTCTTAAAAATTGTACCACTAATAGTATAACAAGAAGGAATATACCTAGAGGGTAGGGATTCAAGGAGAATTTAGGGAATGACACAAAAAAATAAGGGATGAGAAAAAGGAGTACACTGGATTCAGAAGGAAGGGAGAGGTAGATTGCGATAAATTATTTCACATGAAGAGGTATGAAAAACCTATTACAATGGAGAGAAAGAAGAGAGGGTGGACAATGGGCATCACTCAGACCTTATTCTCATCAATATTGGCTCAAAGAGGAAAATAATATACACAATTAATTGAATTTAGAAATCTATTTTACTCAAAGAAAAGTAGAAGAGACGGAGAAAAAGTAAAGGGTGGAGGGATGTCTGACAGAAGAGAAGATATAATGGAGGAGGTGGTAGACAGAAGCAAAACACAGTCAAGGAGGGAAAGAGTGAAAAGAGAGAGGACAAACAGTAGGAAGAATGGGATGGAAGGTAATATACAGTTAGTAGTCATAACTCTGAATGTGAATGGGATGAACTTTCCCATAAAATGGAAGTGGATAGCAGAGTGGATCAAAAACCAGAATCCTACAATATGTTGTTTTACAAGAGATCTGCCAGAATCAGAGAGATACAAACACACAGAGTAAAGGTAAGGTGCTGGAGCAAAATCTATTATGCTTCACCTGAAGTAAAAAAAAAAAAAACATAGGTAGCAGTCCTGATCTCAGACAAAGCAAAAGGAAAAAATAGATCTAATTAAAAGAGATAAGGAAGGAAACTAAATATTGCTAAAAAAAAAAAGTATCATAGACAATGAAGTAATGTCAATACTAAATATATATGCACCAAGTGATAACGGCATCAAAATCCTTAAAGAAGAAGTTAAGTGAATTATAGTTTCATGACCAAACAAGAAATAGAAAGCACTGTGACAGGTAAAATAGATGATTTTGATTGTTAAATTAAGAAGCTTTTGTATAAATAAAACCTATGCAAGTAAGATTAGAAAGAGAGCAGAAAACTGGAAAATAGTCTTTTCAGTAAGCGTATCTGATAAAGGCCTCATTTCTCAAATATATAGAGAACTGAGTCAAATTGATAAGAAGACAAACCATTCCTGAACTGATAAATGGTCAAAGATATGACAGGCAGTTTTCAGTTGAAGAAATCAAAGCTATCTAAAGGCATAAAAGAAGTGCTCTAAATTCCTTTTGATTAGAGAATTGTGAATTAAAACAACTCTGAAATACTACAGGAAACCTATATGTTTGACTAATATGAAAAAAAAGAAAACAATAAATGTTAAAGAAGGTGTGGGAAAGATGGGACATTAATGCACTGTTGGTGGACTGATCTAATCATTCCATAAAGCAATTTGAAACTCTGTCCAAAGGGGAAAAAAACTGTGCATACACTTTGACCCAGCAATACCACTTCTAGTTCTGTATCCCAAAGAGATCATGAAAAAGGGGAAAAGAATCTACATGTGCAAAAATATTTATAGCAGGTCTTTTGTGTGGTGGCAAAATATTGAAAATTGAGCAGATGCCCATCAATTGAGGAATGACTGAACAAGCTGTGGTATATGAATGTAATGACTGTTGCTCAATGTGAAATGATGAACAGGCAGATTTCAAAAAAACCTGGAAAGACTTGTGCAAACTGATGCAAAGTGAAATGAAAAGAACCAGGAAAACATTGTACACAGTATCAGCAACATTGTTTAATGATCCACTATGAATGACTCAGCTCTTCTCAGCAACAGAGTGATCCAAGACAAGTACAAAAGACTCAGGAAGGAAAAGGTTATCTGCAGTCAGATAAAGAGCTGATGAACTCTGAATGCAGATCAAGTATACTTTTTCACTTATTTTGTTCTTTTTCATGTTTTTTTCCTTTTGCTCTGTTTTTTCTTTCACAATTGTGACTAATGTGGAAATATGTTTTACTTGATAGCACATGTATAACCTATATCAAATTGCCTTCCATTGTAAGAAGTGGGTGAGGAGGAAGGGAGGGAGAAAAATTTGGAACTCAAAATCTTGTAAAAATGAATGCTAAAAATTATCATGACATATAATTGGAAAAAAATACTGTTGAATAAAGCACAAGTAAAAAGGTAATTCAGTCTTGCTACATGAAAAGAAATGTAGTATCTAGTAAGAAGGACATGAGAGTCCTGCTGTGTCCTGCCCTAGTCAGACTGCATATGAAATATTTCATTTAACTCTATGAGTTACAGTATGTTAGAAGAATATTATTAAGCTGGAAAGCATAAAAAGGAGCCTGTTTGGCAAAGGGCTCTGTAGCTACATGGTCCATAGTGAGTACTTAATGAATGCTCTCTGTTTTGAGGTTCTTTCTTAAGAGGATCAAATCAAGAAACTGGAGATGTTTAGCCTGGAGAATTCTTTACTTAAGGGTAACATGATAGCTGTATACAAATAATGGAAGGTGTATTATGTAAAAGGGTTAATAAATATTCTTCTTGGTTATAGAAGACAGAATTTATATCACTAGGTAGATGAAACAGAGATGGATATTTAGTCTTAGGTAAGGAAAAAAAAAACTTCCTACCAGTTAGAACTTTCTAAAAATGAAATGGGATGCCTTCTGGTGGTCATGGTTGCCCTCTCAACTGAAGCCTCCATGCAAAGACTGGATTCCACTTGCTTGGCACAGTGAAGAGGTGATTATTATTCAAGTATGTATTGATCTGAATGACCTATGAACTCAACAATTCAACAAATATTTGTTCAACATAAGCAACATGCCAAGCATTGTTCTTGGTACTGAGTACACAAAAAGAAAAGAAAAATGGGCTCTGCCCTCAAGCTTATGATCTAATTGGGGGGAATAATCTGAGTGCAGAAAATGAAATACAAAATATACGGAATGATTTCCTGAGGGAGACCAAAAGTCTACTATGATGAAGGGAAGACAGTTAATAATAATAAAAAGGGGTGTTCTATATTATGCAGCGAACAGGAAGTAGAATGGGATGTAAGGAATAGCTGTAAGGAAACAGGGAGTAAGGAGAGGAGGAAGAAAGTTTTCATCTAGGTAGTTTGTGATGTTATATTCTGAGTGTAGCCAGAGGGCAGTAGATTTTTATGCCCTTAACAATTTCTTTCCAAAACTTCGATTCTGTAATTACTTCATTCACACATTTCAGTTGCTTTATGCTTTTTGCTACATCATAAATATATGTCCCTCTCTGCAATACTACTTCATCTCTTTGTCAATGTTGCTGCTTAAGTCTATGTATTCAAAAAAGTTAAGTCAATATATGTTTAGCTCTACATACTGTAAATGTAAGTTGACACGTTGGATAGGAGACCAGAAGGAGCAAGTGAATTTCTACAGGACAGCAAGAGCATAAGTCAAGGAGGACTGGTATGAAGAATAGTAAAGAGCCATGAGGCTATTTCGAAGTGCATATGAAACTTTAGAAAAAGGGTCCTAGAGTACTAAGGAAATTCCCACTCCTACTCCCTTAAGTAGATTGAAGGCCATAGGGTGGACAGAAGGTTAGGGATCTGTTCCTAAATTCATTAGGATACCAGGTAAGCTGTCCAGAAAAAATGGTATTGGATAAGATTGTGTTCCTATTGTAATGAGGCCATCAAAATTTGTCAGCAGGGCTACATGCTCAAAAATCCATGTGTTGGACCTCAATAAATTTAAATGTATAATTGATCACATTTAACTCTAAGTATAATTTATAATTGATTGGAAGCTGCTATAACTACTCTTGGTAGCAGTCTCTTACACAGTCGTTCTGGGGGCAGGTGTCTGAGCACTGCTGACCTACTAGTTCATGTGTGTTAGCTAATTAGATTAAGAAAATTAAATCTCTCCGCTACATTCTGGGATCAGGCGTACCTTTTACAGCGTATGAGATGCCTGGGCTTTATAGATTTAAAGATAGAGATCCTTCTATCTGAATCAAGAAGAGGAGAAGGAAATGGAGGGAGAGAGTTAAAAAGGAGGCAGATGAAGGAAGGGAGGGAAGAAGATGGAGGAGAAAATAGATAATTGTTGATCTAGAAAAATTGTCAGATGAGACATTTGAGCCAATCAAAGCAAGTAACAAATGAAAACTAGTTGAGCGTGTAGTGGAAGTGATCGCTGCTAGGTATAGATGAGATTAAATGACTTCTGAGGTGCCTTCCAACTCAGATTCTATGACCTTGGGAAGTTTGACCTGACCAGTATGGAAATTTAAATTTGAGTTATATCATGGAGTAGGGGGAGGGGAGTAAGGTATAAGACGACTGGAAAGATAGGAAGGGGCTAGGTTACCAAAGGTGTTAAAAGCAAATCAGAGGATTTTATATTTGATCCTGTAGGTAATAGCAAGCCATTGGGCTTCATTGAAAAGGGGAGGGACATAGGCCTGTACTTCAGGAAGAAGATGTTGTTAGCTAAGTGGAGAATTGAGTGGAGTGGGCCAAAACTTGAGACAAGGATAACCAGAGGGTATCGCAAATATCCAGGCATGATAATCAAGTTTTGAGGGTCTCTTCAGTTAATCCGTAAACATTTATTAAGTGCCTACTATGTGCCAGACATGGTACTAAGCACTGGTGATACAAAGAAAGGCAAAAGACAACACCTGCTCTCCAGGACATCACAGTCTTATTGGGAAAATGATGTGATTAAAAAAAAAACTACATACAAACAAGATACGTACAGAATAAATTGATGATAATCAACAGAGGAAGGCACTCTAAAGGGAAGTCAAGAAAGACTGTTTTTTTTGCTCATAGTTGCAGAATTTAATTTTTTTCAAATTTATTGTTTTCAGTTTTTAACCTTCACTTCCATAGGTTTTAAATTTTCTCCCCTTCCCTCCTCAGTCTTATGTGGCAGACAGTCTTATATGGGCTCTACTCGTACATTCCTACTGAATATATTTCCATACTAATCATGTTGCACAGAAGAATTATAGTGAATGGGAGAAAGCATGAGAAAAACAAAACAAAACACAATGAAACATAACAAAAAAGAAAATTATCTGTTTAATTCTGCATTCTAACTCCATAACTCCTTCTCTGTATGTGCATCACATTTTGCATCATGAGTCCTCTGGAAATATTTTAGGTCCTTGCTTTGTGTATAAGGGCTAAGTCTATCAAAATCAATCCTTATACACTGTGGCTGTTACTGTGTAAAATGTTCACCTGGTTCTCTTTGCTTCACTCAGCATCAGTTCACATAAGTCTTTCCAGGTTTTCCCAAAGTCTACATGCACATTTTTATAGCCCTTTGAATACAGTTCCAAATTGCTCTCCAGAAGGGTTGGATTAGCTCACAGGTCCACCAAAAATGAATTAGTGTTCCAACTCTCCTACATCTTCTCCAACATTTATCATCTGCCTGTTTGGCCCTGTCAGTCAATCTAATAGATGTGATGTGGTACTTCAAAAGTGTTTTGATTTGTTTCTCTCTAATCAATAGTGATTCAGAGTATCTATTTATATGACCATAGGTAGCTTTAAATTCATCCTCAGGAAACTGTCTGTTCATATCCTTTAACTTTTTTTCAATTGAGGAATGACTTGTATTCTTGCAAATTTGGCTCCGTTCTTTGTATATTTTAGAAATGAGGCCTTTATCAGAGACATTAGAAATAACTATTTCCCAGTTTTGTGCTAATCTTGCATTGACTTTGTGCAAAAAACTTTTCAATTTAATATAATCAAAACTATGCATTTTGCATTTCATCAAGTTCTCTATCTCTTGTTAGATCACAAATTCCTCCATTCTCCATAAATCTGACATAAATTTTTCCTTGCTCCCCCAATTTGTTTATAGTTTTTATACCTAGGTTGTTTATCCATTTGGACTTTATTCTGGTATATGGTGTCAAATCTTGGTCTATGCCCAGTTTCTGTGACACTGTTTTCTAGGTTTCCCAACCTATTTTGTCAAAACAGTGAGTTCTTATCCCATAGGCTGGAGTCCTTGGATTTATCAAACAGTAGAATGCTGTAGTCATTGACTACTGTGTCTTATGTACCTAACTTATTTCAATGATCTGCCCTTTTATTTCTTAGCCAGTACCAAGTGGTTTTGCTGATGGCTGATTTATGATACAATTTAAGATCTGGTATAGCTAGGCCACCTTCCCTAGCATTTTTTTTTTCATTAATTCCCTTGTATTTGTAAAATACCTTTTGTTCTTCCACATGAATTTTGATATTTTTTTCTAGTTCTAGAAAATAATTTTTGGTATTTTGGTATGGCACTGACTAAGTAAATTAATTTATTTAGAATTGTCATTTTTATATTAGCTTGGCCTATCCATGAGCAACTGATGTTTTTTCAGTTATTTAGATCTGCTGTTTCTACTTTTCCAGGGTTTTTCCTTGGGTAATGTTTTTATGGGTGTTTCAAAGTCAATAAGAGAGGATGAGAGCAATTATGGTTTCCTCCACCATCATGGCTCTTGCAAAGTCGAGTAGGTGACTGTCAAAAATTTAGTCTGTATGCTGATAGCCACAGGAGTAGCTGCTGCAGACGCCACAAGCCCTCTCCCCCAGCTCTAACAGAATCCCATCCTGTGCTGAGAGGTTTGGGAGTCTTCGCTGCACTGGTGAATCTACCAGGCTGGCTCCCACTCAGTTATGGTTGGGTGTAGACCCACACACTCTACACTCTCCCAACCTGGTACTACAGATCCTTCTGGTCAATCTTCCAGATTCTCATGGGTAAGAAATCTATCACAGTCTGTCTCTCCTAATGGATTCTGCCATTCTCAAATTTGTTTAGATTTACTTTTTAGAGTTATCTGAAGGAATTTGTGAGAGACCTTAGGTGAGTCTCTGCTTTCACCCCACTATCTTGGTTCTACCCCCAAGACTTCTTATAGATACTGAGATTTTAGCCACAACTTTAAGAAAACAATGGTGGAAAGAGGTGGTAATGAACAGCAAAAGAATTCTAGGCATAGAGAACAGCCAGTTGAAATACCCAAAGCCCAGAGGTGGAGTGTCTTGTAACAGAAAGAACAAGGAGGCCAGGTTCACCAGATTCCATAGTATCTGGTGGGAAAGAGAGGAGGAAGTAAGATGCAAGAAGACTGAAAATGTGGCTGGGGGGGAGCGGAGAAGTTTCTGAAAGACTTTGGCAACTTATTATGTATCATCAGTGAGTGAGCCGAGAAGAAAAGGCTTGGTGGGAAAGATGTTGAGTTCTGTTTTAGATACTGGGTTTAAGATGACTATGAGACTCCTTGTTAAAGATGTTTTATTGGTAAGTGGAGATGTGAGACTGAAGGTCAAGAGAGGCATTGAGGCAGGATAACCAGATCTGAGAATCATTTCAGTAAAGTCTAGAATTGAATGCATGGGAGCTGAGAAGATCACCAAGTGTATAGTGTAGTGTGTCACCAAGCATAGAGGAAAAACAGAGGAGGACCCAGGACAAGGACCCCTATGGCTAGCAGGCATGACCTAGAAGAAGTCCCCAAAGTGAGTTATACTGCCTTCTGAAGGGGGGTGGGGGGGCTGGAGCAATGTGGGAAGTAGTAGCCTTGGATGAAATTGGTGGGGATGTTGAACAAAAATAAGGGGCAGTGGAAGTGTAAGGAAAGAAGAGAAGAAAAATTTTGAAAACCAATTCATATATATTCATCTGTTGTGTAAAACAATTAATGATTAATTATTACATTATGATTACATTATTTTTTATTTTTTTAATAAAAATTTACTTATTTAGCTTTTTACATTCATTTTCACAAAATTTTGGGTTCCAAATTTTCTCCCCTTTTCTCCCCTCCCACCACCCCAGTACACTGAGCAATCTAATTTTCCCTCTCACCAATCTGCCCTCTCTTCTGTCATCCCTCCCTTCTCTTGTCTCCATCTTCTCTTTTGTCCTGTAGGGCCAAATGACTTTCTATTCCCCATTAACTATATTTCTTATTTCCTAGTAGCAAGAAAAATACTCAACAGTTGTTCCTAAAACTTTGAGTTCCAAATTCTCCCCATCCCTCCCTCCCCACCCATTCCCTTTGGGAAGGCAGGCAATTCAATATAGGCCATGTCTGTGTAGTTTTGCAAATGACTTCGATAATAGTCGTGTTGTGTAAGACTAACTGTATTTCCCTCCATCCTATCCTGCCCCACATTGTTTCTATTCTCTCTTTTGATCCTATCCTTCCCCGAGTGCTGACTTCAAATTGCTCCCGCCTCCCATTGCCCTCACTTCCATCATCCCCTCCACCCTGCTTATTTCCTTCTCCCCCACTTTCCTGTATTGTAAGATAGGTTTTCATACCAACATGAGTGTGCATTTTATTCCTTCCTTTAGTCAAATGTGATGAGGGTAAACTTCTTGGTTTTTTTCTCAGCTCTCCTCTTTTTCCCTCCACTAAAATGTCTCCTGCTTGCCTCTTGAATGAGATATAATTTACCCCATTCCA